>CM073454.1:602500-1005000 GCA_037074485.1 Delonix regia | reverse complement strand
ATCACTCATTGGACTTTCAAACTATTTAAAAATAGTCCTTGTCATTAGTTGTTGTGCTAATGCCGTTATGAATCTGTTGAGTTGGATGATAGAGTTGATATGGACAACCATGTTGCCACATGGAGGGTGAGGTGGATTAGGTTTGAAATGAACCCCCAAGTAGGATGCTAAGGTTGACTGAAAAACACGAACAAAAAGTTCTCTAAAAGTCGCTAGGTTTTGTTTTCTTTGTTTGCTAGAGGACACTACAATCTGTTGCTTGTGGTCTCTCTTAAGGTAAATGCTTTTTTGCACTTTTGTGATTGATCAATGTGTCTTCTTTTTTTATTTCGCATAGTATCTCCTCTACAACCTATGTTTTGTGCATGTCCTCTGTTTGCCTTATATTGGCTGAAACAATGAAAGTGTCTTTTTGGTTGAATAAGAGTGTTTGTCTGGTAGTGTGATTCCTATTCTTCCATTGACATAAAGTGAGTATGTAGAGCACGGGACCATTACATAATTTTATTTTATTTTATTTAGCCTGAAGGAGATGCACAGGGATGCACATGGAGAGGGTGAGGAGGAATAATTTGGATGGTGGGTCCAATGAATTTCTATGTACACAAGAACTACACATGAGGTATTAATTGGTTGCTAAATTTTAGCTATAAAATATACAAAGTGTTGGCATTAAGAAAAATATACACACTATGAAGTTAAATATATGAAGTCAGATGTTGGATTTGAAGAAAAACCATATTTGTGAAGTTTTATCTGGTTCAAGAAGAGTCTGTCTCGAACAAAATGGAAAAAAAATCTAGATAAAGTATAAGTTTTGTCCCCTTTACTCATTAACAAATTAGTAGGGCTGCATAAAAACCCACCAACCTAGTAGATCCGGCTTGGCCCGGCCTATTCGAGCTGGGCTGGGTCAGGTCGAAATAAGGGAGGCAGGGCAACAAGGGAAGGAAAAAGAGTGGAATTAATCCAGGCCGAGCTAGGTCTGGATCATGGGCTAGGGTTAACTTACCCGGTCTGGCCTGGATATCTTCATTTTTTTTTTTGTATAATTGTTTAATATTCACTCACACTCATAGTCATAGATGGTCACGCACAAGTGAAAGTTTGAAACAAAAGTCCCTAACCCTAACACATAACTCTACTGAGCTCAGTGCTTGTCGATCCACGCTCTTGGTCTTTGCCAGCCTAGCCCCTGCCAGTCATCGTCGTCGCTTAATCTCTAGCCTACGTCGATCACTCACGGGCTGACCTTTGTTGATCGATCGCTCACTCTAGCTTTGCTACTTATCGCTCTCAGGCCAAAATCCCCAAATAGTAGGCTTTGTTAATTTTCCAAATATGGTAGGAAGTTATACTTGTTGCTCCATTATGAAGGTAATCATCTCATTCTGTCTTATTTCAATGTTAGGAGTGTGTGTGTTTTAATTTTAGTCTGAGCCTCTAAGTTAATACGATGCTTCCTCATGTCCCTTTGTTTTAAAAATAATTAAACCTTGCTATCCAACTTGATTTTAAGCCACTTGTAAGTGTAGTTAGTCTTGGAGGAATTTTTTAAGCATTATATGTTGTCAGGAAATTGAAAAGTGATTAAAAATTCTAATTCATTTTAACGTGCTTGCTTAAAAGAATAAGTAGTGCATATAATTTAAACTTTGTGTCTGATCTCATACTTGTATGATTGGCAAATAATAAACCTTCCTCTTGAAGAAGAAACTTCTGCCACTTTTATGTAGTAGATGTTCATATATTTTGTTATGTGTTCAAACCATTGTAAGTTATAATTATGTTTCTCATTGGATGATCAATAATTGAATTTTTTTCAAGAGTGAAAAATTATAAAGCTTATTTTCAAATTATGGAAAACTTGACACTATGAGGTGTTCGCTCTATTATAATGTAGCTTAATTTGCTATACTAAAGAAGTTCTTCAAATGTTCCTATGTTGACTTTGGTATAATGATCATTAGGACTATTTGCTTCTACTGTTTGTATTTGTATTTTTAAGACTAATCGTTCAGCCTATATTAAATGTGCAAAACTCTGGTTCAAAGCGATGAATGCTGTCCTCTTGTTTTAATGTTACTTTAATCTTGATTCTAGTATAGTTTTGTGCATAATGTTAGTTGTCCTTTTCCTTTTAATTTGTCTTAATCTTGAACTTGATATAATTTTGTGCAAACAACTTGCATTAATATGTTGTTAATTGTTCCATTGTCTTATTAATTGGCTAGATGGCTTCTAATATAGTTTGTGCATAATGTTGGCTATCATTTTCCTTTTAATCTGTCTTAATCTTGAACTTGATATAATTTTGTGCAAACTTCCAGTTTAATATGTTGTTAACTGTTCCATTGTCTTACTAATTGGCTAGATGGATTCTAATAGTCAACAATCCCCAGGAGAAGGCCAATCCCAAGCCAACAACATACCTTTTTCCAACCCAAACCTGGTAGCTACAAGACCTGACGACAATACCATAACTTTGGCATCTGCATCTATTGTGAAGTGTACTATGGTAGGTGAGAAGAGAAAACTTCCTCCACGAAAGTATGGTGTGTGGGAGCATTTTACAAAGTTCCTATTAGAAGAGACCAATGAGGAGGTTCGAGGTACCTGTAATTACTGTAGGGCTTCATACGCTTATGACCCTAACAAACATGGTATGACCTCCCTAAAAAAACACGTAGGAAGATGTTAGAAGTATCCTAATAAGGCTCATGAGACATCCTAATCTATTTTAGCCTATCTGACCCCACTAGATTCATCTCAGCCAAGAATATTGGTCCTACACACATAATGCAGATGCATGTCGAAAAACTGTGGCTAAATATGTGATATGTGACGAGGTGCCATTTCGAGCCGTGAAGAGGTATGGGTTTAGAAGTCTATTGAATCAATTTGAACCTAGATTTCCTCTTCCCTCAAGAATGATTGTTGCTAGAGATTGTTAAAAATTCTATCTTGTGAAAGGTAAAGATCTCAAGGCTTTCTTAAAGAACTCATGTAATCATGTTTGTTTGACAACTGATTGTTGGACATCAATGCAAAACTTCAACTATACGTGTCTCATAGCACATTTCATTGATAAGCACTGAGGTTGCAAATGAGGATCTTAAGTTTTTGTCTTATTGAAAATCATAGGAGTGACACTATAGGAAAAACCATTGAGAAGTGTCAGCTTGGGTGGGGGATTGAAAAGGTGTTAACATTGATGATTGATAATGCAAGCTCTAATGACACAACATTTACTTATTTAAAGAAACGTTTGAAAAGCGGAATAGAATGGTATGTAGGGGAGATTTTTTACATGTAAGGTGTTGCGCTCATATTTTAAACTTAGTGGTAAACGATGGGTTGAAGGATTTGCACGATTCTATTGCGGCCATTCAAAATGCAGTGAGATATGTCAAGTCTTCTCCTACGAGATTACAAAGGTTTAAAAGTTTTGTGGAGATGGAGTAAAAAAGTTTGGTGTGCTTGGATGTTTGAACTAGATGAAACTCCACTTACTTGATGTTGAAGCATGTCGTAAAGTTCTAGAGGGTATTTGATAGAATGGAAGACGAAGATGAGGGATTTAATGCACACTTTAGAGAATATATGTGCCAAAAAGGTCCACCCAATGCTTTAGATTGGAGTAATGCAGTTGTATTTGTTAAGTTTTTTAGAGTGTTTTATGACATGATATTGAGGTTATCTGGATCGTTGCATGTGACAACAAATGCCTGCTTCCATGAAATCACACATGTTTAGACCTTGTTACTTATGAGTTTTATGCATTAGAATCCAGTTATCAGGGTAATAACTTATAATATGAAAAGTAAGTACAAAAATATTGGGGTCACTCAGAAAACCTTAACATGTTGCTTGTAATAAGAGTAGTATTGGACCCTAAGTATAAGCTTGTATATGTGAATGCCCCATTTGAAGACATGTACCCTGATCCTGAAGTATGTGAGAGCATGAGGAAGAAGGTTAAAGATAGTTTGTATCGCCTGTATAAATAATATTCTGATGTGGTTTTTCCAGAATTAGTTGAAACCCTTGGAGATTCAAGTGTGGCTTTAGACACTACAGATTCTAGAGGTTTAGACGACCTAAACATTTTCCCATCTGGCCTACAGGATAAATGGAAGTTTTTAAAGAGGATAAAGGTTGGTGTAGACTAGAAATTAGAGTTAGAAAAGCACCTGGAAGTTGAAGTACTTGATGATGAATCTACATTTAATATCTTGGCATGGTGGAAAGAAAATTCCGCAAAATATAAAGTACTCTCTCGGATTGCACGCGATGTCTTAGTTGTGCCAATGTCTACAGTTGCTTTTAAATAAGTATTCAACACTGGTGGACAAGTGCTTGATATGTTTAGGAGTTCATTGTCGTCTAAGATGACTGAGGCACTTGTGTGTGCCCAGAATTAGCTAACCCCTCAAGAGTCTAAGTTTGATGATTGTGACTTTGACCAATTTGAAGAATTCAAAAATGCTACATCTAGTAAGCTCTAAATGAGTTAATATCTAAAGTTCTCTTTTCATTATCAAGTTTTAAAAATTAATATTATTTTGTTGGATTTCTACATATGTTTTTGGAGATTCAAACGTCACACAGGATGTTATGAACAACTATTAGTGTTTAGTGTTTTTTTTATTTGTAGTATATGACTAACTAACTATCTGTGATGGACTCGAGCAGTATATTTCTTAATATATGTTATTTCTGGCTCATAGATAGAAATGTTATTGGTTTCATTGGTATGATGTCAGTAATTTTTAAGTGCTACCACATTTTGAAGCCACCTTTCAGGAGTTTCATCTTTGCTTCCTTCGTTGGCAAAATGAATTCGAATTTTAGTGATAATTATAGTGGGCATCTGCTATGTTTATAATTTACTAGTTTGAGTAAATGAAACCAATTTTAGTTAATTGCCAAATTTTTAAGTAAATGTGTATTAAATTCTTTGTATAAGCAATATCAAAGTTTTTGATTTTGAAATTGGAGCTCAAATTGAGGGAACATCCATCTCTTCCTTTTTAGCTTAGTTTCAATGGTATGTATTTTTTTTTTTTGGGTTAAAATTTAGCTACATGCATTTGAGTGATTTTATTGCGAGATGTTTATGTTTATACTTATATATAGGGAAGTAATTTTAGCCATTCAAAATTCTATGCCTTTATTGCTTATTAATTTTGTCTTTTCCCTATATATATATATATATATATATATTTAAAAATACTTCTTCTGTCACTTTCATTTTTATTATAATTTTTTTTTTACAAATTTTTGATAGGACTAAACCAAATAGTGAAATCCTTATTATATATAACATAATTTGTAAAAGGAACATAATACTCATTAATTTAATAAAGGAAGATGGGAAGAATGAGTGAAATCTTAAAAATAATTAATCCACTTTCTTCCCTTTCATTCTGTTCTTTCTAGTTTCATTAGATGGTGGATTAACAATTATTTTTGAGTCTTATGGGTAAAGTAGTATGTCTCTCATGTATGGCCACATGTATACTCAGTATTACATAGGATGCTAGTTCCACATGTACATGTTAAATGGTACCTAATTCAATTATCGTATGCAATTCAAATATTTTGGATTATTTATGTTTCTAATATATGCTAATAAATTTTTTTAGGTTTGCTACTATGGGCAATATTATCATTACTTTGTCTATAGCCATGACCATGAACAATGGATTATGTATGATGACAAGACAGTCAAGGTGAGTTAAATGTTTATAGTCAAAAAATTCATTTCTTATGTTTTCCTCTTTTTGCTGTATTGAAAATTTTATAGTTGTTGTATAAGTAATTGGTGGGTGGCTTGAGGTTCTTACAATGTGTGAAAGAAGGCATCTACAACCTCAGGTTCTTTTTTATGAAGCTGTAAACTAGTTTTCTTAGAGAATTGATAACATTATTTGTGGGATTGGAGAAATTAACTTTGACATGGTTTAGCATTCAACTAGTTGCGGGTGAGGCCTTGATCTTATAGATGCATTCCTACTTACCCAAAAGTGGGATTGAGGAGCAAATAAAGTTGCAAGTTTCCTGATGGGCTAACAAGTTTTGGCACACATACATTAGTGTAATGAGAGAAAAATTTACCTGGGTAGAATTTTCTGGTAGAATTTCTTTAGCAAAATGTCAATTCATAAGTGATCCTTATTAATTTAAAGAAGTCATGTGTGACTAAGCTGATATATGCTCTTGCTCTCATATAGGTATCCCCTATAATTGGGATCTTGACCAGGCAGGATCTACCAGCCTACAACATTTTGACAGTCTTTCCTCACCTGGAAAAATCCAAAGATAGAAAGAAGAGGAACTAAAGCTTTCTTAATAATGGAATGGTTGAATAGCTTTCTTAGAACAAGTCTCTTATTTGGTCATTGTACATGGTGATGGATGGTTGTCACAGACTCTTAGATTCAAGTTGCTTAATGTTACATACTTTCTCCTATTTGGTTATTTTACTTATTCATTAATCTTGTCATTGTTGCTCCTTAAAAATTTTAAATTTTGCATCATTTTTTTGTGTTGCTGCTCCTTTACTTTTTCATAGACTTGGCCCAACTCCGTTATTCCAACCTGGCCTGGTCAACTCACTGGGTCTACTAGGTAGTGTCATAGGCTTGGGTCTTATTTTTCAAATTTGTTATGATTCTAGGCTAGGCCTCAGGTCCAAGTGTGGCTCGGCCCGTGTGCATTCCTACAAATTATAGTTAAAAGAGTTGAGAAGAAAACGATTTATGTATACCATTGTCTTAATTAGCAAAAAGATTAATTAGAACACCATTAAATTAGCATAATAAAGAAATAAGTTTTGGTCTGCGCACCAATATTTGTGTATATATAACCTTTTAATTATAAGATAGTTTATCCAAATTTTAACACTACAAGTTGCATATTATAATATATATACATATATATATATTGTAAAAGACCATGTCCTGCGATGGAACATAGAAAGGAGGAAGTGGATGTTAATTGAAGATACAATGATGATTTATTAAGTTAGGCTTCTTAGTGTCAGATAGCACAAATCATTATTGCCAAGTTAGTATAATTAGGTTAGAGAAATGGGAGAAATTCCATCTGAAGGTAATCGGATTATGATACTGAAGAGTTGCACTTGGATAATAGATTAGAGTCATATGAAGGTAATCAGAGTAACATGTACATTCAATATAATCCCAATGAGATGTGCAAGGACTTTAAATTTAAATTTGGAATAAAGTTTACCTCAATTGCTCAATTCAAGGAAGCTGTGAGGGAGTGGTCGTTGCTTAATGAATATGATGTGCGATTATGGAAGAATGATAAAATGAGGCATAGAAAAGTATACAGATCTGATTGTCAATGACTTGTTTATTAGCAAGGTTGGGGGTTCAATGACTTACAAGTTGTAGACATTCAATCCCTACCGCACTTGTGGGGTCACATTTAGCAGGGGGATGGCAACTTTGAAATGGATTTTAGAAAAGATCGCAATCACCATGAAGTCCAACAAGAATATGAAGTTAACAGATATTATCTTAACTGTCAGAGATAATTACATGGCCGATGTGTCAATTAGAAAGGGATATTGGTTAAGAAGAAAGGCAAATGCCATCATAGAGGGACATTATAAAGAGCAATATAAAAGGTTGTAGGATTATTGCCACGAGATAAGGACTTCCAACCCCAGAACAACATTTCAACTGTAAACTAAAAGGCCTTTTTTAGATCGATCCTCGTATTTAAGAGATTATATCTTTGCTTAGAGGCAATTAAAAGGGATTTTTTTGGCAGCATGCAAACTTATAATTGGGCTATATGGATGCTTCCTTAAGGGCATATTTGGAGGCATCTTACTTGTGGCAGTAGCAAGAGATCCTAATGACCAGTACTTTCCTTTGGCAGTGGCTATTGTAAAAGGGGAAAATAGTGACTCCTGGTTATGGTTTCTAACTAAACTCCTTTGTGACATTGGGAGTATGGCAGAGAGAATATAAGTATTTATATCAGATTAACAAAATGTAAGTGACTTAATTACTTTGTCATTGTTAGGTTGTTATTTTGATTCTATTTTTAGTGTTTTTCTTAGGAAATCAATCTATTTATATTTATTTTAGTTAATTTCAGGTTAGAGAGGTGAAATTATTAAAATTGTTGAAATTTTGGCCAAAATAGGGCAAGGGCATGACTTACATTATTAATGAGTTGGATTTAAGAAGATAAGTTATGGGCGCGGCTAAGAACGCTAATTTTAAAATAGAAAATGGACAATTCATCTTCTCTACTCTGTCCTGGTTGTTGGGAAACATAACAAAGAGCTTGGGAGGTTCCAAAATAGTTTTTGGGGAGGAATTTCTACCTTTTTATGAAGGAAAATTAGTGGAAAATGATAGGGGCTAAAGGATTTTAATTTTTAAGTCATTTTTTCCTTTTAAGGTACACTTTTAGATTTAGGTTTTTCTTCTTCTTCTTCTTCCTCTCTCTCTTTCTCTCTTCAGAACTTAGTGAGAGAAAGCTCGAATTACTGTTTTGTAAATGGAGTTTCAACATGAATTTTGGATGTTAATGGTTATAGATAGCTAAACTTTATATTTTAACAAAGAGATTTTGCATGGTTTCTTTAATGTTGTGAGGATGTCTTAACTTTCTTTTGTGGGTGGATGAATGATTAAGGCCTATTGTTTATCTTGTCTATGATTGATTGTATGTCAATTGGTAGAGGTAAATCTATAATTTTTTACTTTAATCAATATAAGTGGCAAATTAGTGTAAAGGTTGATGATCACTTTCTTCTGCATTAATGGAATATGAATGATATTTACTAAATATGCTTATGCTTTAGTAGGTTAGAAATAGTGGCTTTTCATTCTTAAAGCGGTTGATCAATTAAATTTTAAGTGCGTACTTAGGGTTATTGATTAATTAGGGATTGGTTAGATGATGCCTTTTAACCAACATACTTAAGAAAGTTTAGGTTGATAAAGCACTTTTAGAAACCATAGCCATTTCCCAAGAAAGAAGAGGATTTTATCTAGAGTCATGCCCACGCCTTGGATCAACTGAGAAAAACCATACATTACCTCCCTTAGTTAGAAACGTATCCTCATTTAAGTTTCCATGATTTTAATTTGCTTCAAATATGAATTCCTTATTTTGAATTTATTTGTTCAATTTTTCTATTTTAGTTGTTATTAGTATTGTTTTTAATTGGATAAACCCCTTCACTTTTTCCTTTTTTTTTTTTTTTTTTGCATTGTTCTTAATTGTATTTAATTGTTGGAATTACCAATCTTCGTGGATTCAACCTTACTCATCACTGTCGCAATCTAAATATTCATTTAAGAGTAGGTAATTTTATTTTTGGTGGATTTGACACCCATCATCACCTATCATGTGATGCATTCCACACTAAGCAGCCAATTAACATATAATTTGATGCTTGCATTTGACAAGCTTCTCAAAGGGTTTAAACATTGCCTGTGTGTCTAGTATTTATATGCCAATATCAAAAGTACATGCGGTGATGGGTCTGTGCTTAGAGACTTAGTTCTTTGGGCAACCAAAGTAACCTATCTATAGGATTAGCAACAGAAGCTGGTCGAGCTAATACGAGTGTCAAAGGAAGCGCATGACCACTTGATGAGTTTCCCACTAATTTGCTAGGCAAAATCACACTTCAGGGAATAGCTACGATGTGACATGATTATGAACAACATATCGAAGTCATTCAATGGGCGTCTAATTGAGGCACAAGAGCAACCCATCATCAGCATGTTTGAGTGGATCCAAACATACTTGATGACCTGATTTGCTAATTACAGGGTGAAGGCAAAGAGGTTCAAGGGTAAGGGTTGTATGCCCAAAGCCTAGGAAATTGTTGGATAAGGAAGTGTATGAATCAAGAAGGTGGGTAGCAAAGTGGGTTGGTGTAGGTAAAATAAAGCTGCGGAGACAAATTTCAAACAAAAACTATACTTACTACTATTACTACTTTAAATGAAAAAGGCTCCTTAGCACATTAAACAGCCACTAATAAACCAGCACAAACCATAAACCAATAAACCAACATAAAATATCAAATTGAAATAACTAAAGGTGGAGAAGAAGTATGCAAACAAACTCCATCTTTCATTAACTGAGTTGGCAATAGTAATTAACTTCACACTAACACTACAAGATTACATCATCCTTCAATTAGCAACAGTACATTAATTTCACTATAATGCTATAAGATCACATAATCCCTAAGTTAGCAATAGTACATTAGTTTCATACTAACACTATAAGATTACAAGTACATTAAGATTACACTAACAACTAGCCTATGACAACCTAAGTGCTCCATGAAACTTATAGTAAAAATGCTGTCACGAGCCATGATATTACAGTTACTATCTTCAATATCTTGTTCTTTTCCTTGTAGCTTGCAGTATCTTTCTTCTGGCCTCTTATAAATTCTATAATATGTCTAGGTCTTGGATCATCCTGCTAATCAAAATAATTACAGCTCCAGTATTCCTACCAATTGACAAAGAGCAAGACCACAATTACTTATAGATACACAAAGTGTAATGCTAATATAGAAAACTAATGAATACATCTACCAATAGATGCAAAAAAACCAATAGACAATGCTTTAACAATTAGTAATAAAATCCTTAGTTCTAACAAAGATTGCAAATTCAAAAGATATAATAACATCCTTATTGTACTATCTTGCAGTTTTCAAAGTAAACTTTCAATTTTATTAAGAGTGAAATGTGACCAATTTACGTAGGACATGAAACCTCTCTAATAGAGTAAACTTTGACATCATTTTTTCTCGCAATAAAACTATAATCAACATATTACATGCCCTTCAGTTCTGTCTTTCTTAAATTTGATTTCCTAAGTCAAATGGTATAAGTCAGGGAAGGTGTTTGCTGTTATGGCTTGCCATTTTGAATATGATAGTTTCACAAAATCAAGCAAATAGAAATCTTAAAAAAAAAAAAACAATACCTATTGTTATTACAATAAACAATGACCTCCATTAAGAAGAAAGTTGAAACCTTTACCTTGTAATTTGGGCATTAAAGGAATCTCCGTCTTGGATTTTGGTCAGTCCATGAGGTCAATGTTAGTAATCACTCTCCATAGTGGCAGATTAATCTTCCTCGTCTTCCATTTAAACTACCATCGATCTCAGAATCTATAGGAAGAAGCAGTTTCCAATCTACTCTTCTTGCCATCACAAACTGTAAACTGGGGATAAGAACAATCTGCTAAAGGAAGTCATAAATACACGATACAAGAAGATATAAGAGAATGATGTACAAAGAAAAAAAAAAGAGCAACTAACTAAGCATTGAGAGAAGAAGCAGAAGATCAACCCTTTCACTACGAAGAACAACCCTAACACAATGAAGAGCAACCTAACACACTGAGAAACAACTGCCTTCAGAGAGAGCAAAGAAGGAAGTAGAAGAACGACACAAACGTAAGGAGGAAGAATTTCTATTGGCTAGATGACTTGAGTTCATGTGTAATTCATGTAAACCCTAATCCATCTCACCCTCCATGTGGCATTTTTAACCATTTAGCATGCAACATGGTTGTCCATGTCAACTTTGTCATCGAACTCAATAGATTGTTAATAGCGTTAGTGCAGTAACTAATGACAAGCATTACTTTTTAAATAGTTTGAAACTCTAGGGAGTGATTTGAAAAAAAAAACTTCAAGGACCAAATTAAAAATGGGGTGAAAGTATAGGGACCAAATGATTAATTATCCCAAAAAGTATTTATTCCGTTAAGCATATATACTATCAACTGCTATTTCTTCTTAGCCTTGTGAAAGTGAGATTTTGACATCTTAGTAGTTAGCAAATAACAAAAATATCATTCCAACCTTTATACATCGCACATGCAACAAATATCATATAAATCATAAACCACACACATGATTATGCTTTGGGAAGCACCTTCTATCCCATTGGCTACCTGCAAAGCCATGTTGGTTATACAAATGTATGATCATCCCATATCCAAAAGATTTTGTTAAGTGAAGGCCATTCACACATCTCATGATACACCTACAATTATCCATCATAATCATTGTACACCAACCATAAGATACATTTATGGGTAACTATCATATATCATATGTACATAATAAGCATAAAAATAATACTTCCAATAACAATGTAAGATAACTAAGAGAATAGTTAAATACCTATTGCATTATAACAAAACTATGTATTGGTTGCGGTCTTTATTGGTTTTAGCTGCAGTTTATATGGCAACTAACAACCTTAGGTAAAACTTGCGTGGCTAAATGAATTACTTAAGGTTTCAAAAACTTCAGGTATTTCATGACTTAGCAGCGGTTTAAACTGCAGCTAAGCCAGTTCTACAGTAAAATAGTTGTGGTTTTGTTTAAACCGTGGCTTATTAGGGAATTAAATTTTTAAAATAGTAGTGGTTATAACCACTGCTGTTGATTGCATTTTTTTTTTTTGTTTAAATTAAATTTGTGATCATATTTTTTTTGGACACCTACTTGCAATCATACCACAATCCTATATTACAATTCAATATCAACCAATCAATTAAACCAGAAACATTCATACCATAATCCAACATTAAACAAAATGGTCCAACATAACCCAAAATACCTGTAATATTGTAAAATAATTCTAACATAATAAAGTCTTAATAAGTCCAACAACCATAATAACATTCTTGAACACATTTTAACATAATAAAACTAATGATCATCATGATCTAAAAGGGTTAGAGAATGATCTGCTACATTTAGTCGATGTCCACTCACTTGATCAGGTACCTAAATTATAATATAAAATTTTGTAGTAAACATATTGGGAATATATTACAAGACATAATGAGTTATGTAAGAATAGAAAGCATCTAGAATACAAAGACTACCAATATTACCGGTGATATTTGGAGTGCAACAACATCAGGAGGCAATTGACCTTTGATAGTTTTGCATAAGGAAATTCATCATTGAATCAAATCTTCTATATTGATCTTCATATCTTTTATCTTGGTCTTGTATTTTTTTTATGTTAGTCGTCTAATTTTTTATTATGATATTCTATGACCGATCTCATTTGGAGGACTTGACTTTGCAAATCCACATTAAAAGGACTAGATGAGTTCATTCCACTATAAGAATGGGAGAGACGCCTAAATACCTATGATGGTGACAGACCTAATCCCATTCCTCGAACATGACCTGCATGCTCTTGCCTCGCTAATGCAAAAGCCATAGAGTCTTCCATTGATATTTCTTAGGATACAAACATTAAACTAGATTCATGTACCACAATCTTTTCCTGCATTAACCAAATCAACTTACAGTTGCACTTATACTTACACTTACATAACCAAAATAGAATTTAGCCATTTCCACTTCCAAACCAAATTAAAGGATACTTACACTAATTATTCTGGCCTCATCACTTGCAAACAATCCATTAGTGTGTTTATGTGTGGCTGTCCATACTTTTCACGATTGATTAGACAACCTAACTCCAACTCTTGCAATGGACAAGAAAATAATGATACATGTACATGTTATAAAGATTACTAACAATTAAGATTACCATTTCTGCTTTCTTGCGGGCAATGCTCTTTGTTCCATTAGTGTATTAGATGGTTTGCTTCCTTCTATTTTCTCTATTTTTCTATGAATTTTACTATTCATTGACAAAAATATAGTTATAAGCCGGTTTCTTGGGAACTAATTCAAAATGTTTATATTATTACCTTAGTTTTTGAGCTAAGATGATAGTAAACAAATAATGCCTAATGGGCCTTATTAATGCCATTGAGAACTTTAGTGATCAATTGTTCTTTATTGCAAGTACCACCATCTTGACTTTGCCACAACTCTTCTCTTTTTCTTTCCACTTCATTCTAATTGATTTTAAAATATAGCTCTTGTGCATATCATTGTTAACTACAAATTTAGCCTTTAAAGTTCAAGAATACTATTATCACTGATACATTGAGAAAGCATAAACATATTTAAAAGCTGATAAATACTACTTGAATAGTATTCTTGTAGGCATGATCTTTATAGTCGAATGGAACTCTTTTCTAATTGGGATAACTAAGAGGAAATGATTTAAAGTCTATAGCCATAAACCCTAAGAATCTATTTAATAAACCACTGCCATCTCCTGTTTGTTGACCATTAGGGTTCCATTGTAAAACAACACGCTTACCGCTAAGAAGAGACTAAACATCATCATACATTAGACCTCCTGGTTTCATAGTACCGTCTTCATCTGTGAACCAAATTTAGCACATGAATTTAAGTGTAGCTAAGTCAAATCCATTGAGGCTTTCAAGAATACATACTAATAACATCAACAATCCAAGCTTTCTTGTGTTACGATGGACGTTGAGGCTGAGTAAGTGCTTTATCTACCTTATCCTTATCATTATTACCAAGACCTAAAGTCTAGCCAGGTGGAAGTGGAGTATTTGAATGAGTTAGTCTCTCAGGGCAAATGTTTAATGAGATAGGATCTTGACTAAAAGAGCCACCCTTACTCTTTAGTGATGCTCCTTAAGAACTACAAGTGGCACCAAGGAAGGGTCTTGAACTACTCTGCTTGTTGAAGAATCGTTTCATCTTCAGGTTCCCTATCAAAAGTTAGAATTAACATTAATTAAGACATAAACACAGGAAATAAATATGTAAGTAAGATAATAACACAAATAAGTATAACTAAACATCTTGCCAATGTTATATTTTATTTCTTTTGGACATAACACATCTAAGTTTTGAGGTTCATATGGCTTATATTCGTAATATGTGTCCTTATCGCAATCTCCCATTTCGTATAAGTCATGTGACTTAAGGTGTATGAGAACACTTCAATTTTTATGTAACTCATTTTCTACATAATAAACCATTTGAGCCTCTAAATCTTGGATGTGAGGTTCATCATCTTCATAATCACTAGTATGTATCAACCGGGTAAAATTTACATATGTGAACCCTAAGTCATCAACTAAAATCCCCTTAGGATTAGTTATGTTTGCTTATTTATATTTGAATATGGTAACTTGAAAATGACCATGATAATTTAACTTAATGACATCTATTAACTTTCCATAATATGACACCCCTCCAAACCACATATTTGCATTACTACTACTTGCATAACTCCTTATTCAAAATATGCCAAAGACTTTGCTATTTTGCATTCTTAGCCCTTGGTCTCGATCTAAGGTACAAAATTTAAATCCATTAACACACTATAACTCCTTGCGTAATCAATTGGTCCTAGTGCCAAAAACTATAAGTCATCAGAATAGGATCCATTTATGTCATTGCTTATATGAAATAAACAAAGTTAACAATTTCATTATATACTAACTTACAAAGGCAACAAATAGAGATGGTGCAAAAACACTTACACGATGAGAGAACCATTCGACAAACTCTCTATGAACTTTTTTGTCAATCTCAAAAGAAGACCATGTACAATTTCTTAATTTTCTCCGTAAGTAGTCCCTAAATTCCCTATATAAGAAACATAATGTGAAGTTATTTTATGAACTTGTTGCATTGCTATGGTAAAACAAATAAAATTCACTTATTGAATATATGGATAAACTTCCTTGTAGTTTGTCAATACATGTCTATGTGCTTGTATCTTTTCCATTGCAGTTAGATTAAAGTAACTATAACCAGTAACTAGTTTTCCAATAGGCGGGAATAAAGTGGAAACCACAGATAAACCTACATTGGGTTGATAATCAACACGAGTTGGTTAGCTAAACATAATCTCTATTCCATCTAAATATCTCGAACAAAATGTTAAAACCTCTTGAGCCATGTAACCCTCAGGTTAAGCCTTATTACGTACATAAGATTTCAATTTACCCATGTACTTAATAAAAAACAAAAAATTCTAGGATTAGGGTGTGAATTGTGCAAACCAAAGCAATTACTAGAAAAATATTAATATGCTTACCTCTCAATAGGATACATCCATCGATACTAAACAAATCTTCCTAGTTTGGCTTTATCGACTAGATGTATAATTAAATGTACCATAACTGTGAAGAATAAAGGTGGAAAAATCATTTCCATGTGACTTAATGTCATGACCACTCTATCCTGGAGTTTGTCAAGTTCTTGTACACTTAATACTTTATTACACAAATGTCTAAAAAATGAACAAAAATAAATTAGAATTGCTGACACTTGCTTGGGTAGAGTCATTCTCATGGCTAAGGGTAAAAGTTGGTATAAGAACATGTGAATCTTGACTTTTCAATCCTCCAATCTTTCTTTGTCTCAAATCAATGCACCTAGAGATATTGCTTGAGTACCAGTCTAGAACATTAATATTCTTTAAAATCTTAAGAAAGAGGTACTTGTTTACATTTATCATCGTCAATAATGTCGAAGGATATCTATCATGTTTATTAGGCCAAAGATATGATCGTACTCCTATTTCTTGTAAGTCCTTTCGTACATTTATGTGATCTTTTGATTTTCTAGGTTCATTCAGCAAGATAAATATGACATTGTCATACACATTTTTTTCAATATGCGTGACGCCAAGATTGTGGCGCAATAAATTAGTCTCCTAATATGGAAGTTGGAACAATACACTTTTCTTTCTCCATTGTTGAGTCCCTATCTCAGAATCACTAGTTCTTCGACATCTTTGACCTTATCCTTCAACTTCCACTTCCTTTCCAAATACCACATTGTCATTCTCAACTTTTTATAGAACGTCTAATCCATTAATTGCTACAGGTGGATTTCTCTTCTCTACCTTTTGTCAAATCAATTTTGAGTAAGCCAGAATTTATATCTTGAATTCAAAAAATGACGATGACCTATAAAACACCATTTTCAACTATAGGGAAGACGTATAGATGTTGAATCAAAATTACAAGATGGGCAGACTAACCCAGTATGTGTATTCCATCCCTATAATGTTCCAAGTCTTGGAAAATCACTAATAGTCCACAACATAATTGCATGCATTTTAAACACTTGATTGTTGTATAAATCAAAGGTTGTAACATAGAAATTCCATAGCTCTTTCAATTCCTCTATTAAAGGTTGCAAATAAATATCTATATCATTTCTTAGTGCATACTTTCCTGAAATTATCATTGAAAGAATGAATGAACTTTATTTCATACACATCCAAGGAGAAAGATTGTATGAAATAAGTATTACTGGCCAGATGTTGTAATTGGTACTTAAGTTACCAAATGAATTAAACCCATCAAACTAAAGATGCATTATATCAAATCTCCTCCAAGCTTATGAGTCCCTGGGATGCCTTAGCATGCCATCATTACTCTTTTCCATTGCATGTCATTGCATATGCTCAGCTATCTTAAAAGATATAAACATCTTCTGTAATCAAGGTTTCAATGAAAAATAATCATATGAACTTTTGCAGGTAACTTTTTTTGCCTTTTATTATTACTAGATATACCTTTACCCTTTAGTTTCCATATAAAAGTATTGCATCCTTTACAAGTATCTCATTTTGCATCTTCTCCCAAGTGTAACATGCAATCAATGGGACATGTATGAATTTTGGTGTAGTTGAGACCTAGCTTATTAATCGTCTTCTTAGCCTTATAAAACGAGGGTGGAATTTTAGCTTGGTCAAAGGCGTATGCCAACAACTCTAGTATCATCGACATTACCTTTTTAATTATTCTACACAGACATTTAATGTGGTACAATTTCACAAAAAAAGATCCTTCATACAATCTCTATTCTCAATCTTTAATTAATTCTCAAAACTTTGCACTTTCATTGGGCATTGTATGATTTGGTAGGGGAGACGTTATTTCATCATTTTCAACATGTTGGTTCACGAGATGATGCCCAAAAGCATAATTCACCATGTCCTGTATGGGATCAATGACATTAATCATTTCCTCCTCCACATATGGTATCATAGGAGCATCAATAGTTTTGTTTACAACACTTGTCTCTCTATGTTTAAGCCAAACAATTACCCTTTTCAAATGGTTTAACAATCAAGTGGTCTAACACTTCTTGTCTAGTAAGCCACTTGTTAAACTTGCATTTTGGACATGGACATATTATTCTACCTTCAACACTACGTTTAGCAAATGCAAAATCTAAAAAATTATTCAATCCTTCCACGTATTCACAGGTGTTTCGAGGCATATCAATCCAACTCTTATCTATTTAGAATGTATCTTACTTCAAATCCTCCAAAAGAATTCTTTACTATATAAAAAGATTATAAACCAAGCATCATTAATCTATATCAAACATTATCATCAACCAAAACTTAATTATCATCAATTTGCCAAAGTGCACAAGCACCTATATATAGTAATTTCAAAAACTAAAATAAACTAAAAAAAAAATAGTCTATCAATGCAATTCATACATATCCATTAAAACAAGCTATCAATACACAAGTACCTATAAAAAATTTTTCCATAAATATTCAAGTTTGGATTTAAAAAAATAAAAATTCATATACTAATTCCATTCCAAGGTGTAAATATATAAATCTAGAAAAAATAAATTTATACAACAAAAAAGATAAGACATAAAAAGGAAAAAAAAAAATACCTTCACTATGGTAGTGGCAACGACAAAGGAGCAAGGGACTTCAAGTGGGCTAGCCAAAAATAAGAATACAGGAAAAATAAGTCAAAACGAGAATAAGGAAAAAAAATAAACTCACCTCCACACCTACGACGGACTGGTGACTAGCAAGGTAGCTGACTTCTGGAAATAGCTAGCATCGGATGGAGGTGGCAGCTTCCAGTTGATGGCAGGTAATGTGGACAGACAAAGGCGGCAGCTTCAGGAAGTGATGAAAGTGCAGAGAAGAAAAGGGAAAATGGAGGCAGGGCGTGCGGCTGGAGGATGAAAAATTGATGCATTTTAAGGCATCTAAAATGGTTTTACTTGCAGTTCCTTTGAAACCGCAAGTAATACTTGCGATTCTTTTGAAACTGCAAGTAGTACTTGCGATTTGACTTAAAAATACAAGTAATACCTACAATTTTAAAATTCAACTGTGGGTAATGCTTGGTTTACTTATGGTTTTTAAACCGCAACTAAAAGATCGCAGGTAATAAATTATTTTTTGGTAGTGTTGGTGTTTCCTTAACCTTTTTATCTTTGGGTATCTCTTCTTCCATGGTCCCAAGGTAAATATCTAAAATGTTTAATTAAATTCGCAGTTGAATCTATCTTTTTACTTTCTTATTTAAAAGGCTAAATTCCATCATAATTATCTAAATTCTATTTTTTTTTTTCAATTTCAAAGAGATATTATTTGAATTCATCTAGTTGCAGCTGACTAATTTTTTCTTTTTAAGATAAGAGTTAAAATACTAAATAGTTTTATTTAATTTGTATATCTAAATCAAACTCAAAATATGTTACTATCTAATGATCTTATATTTTAAATACTAGTTTCCTGTAAATTCTCTCATTTTAAACTATCTTCTTCTAAAATTTTCTACCCATATTGCTCTTGCAGTGACATCATACCCAATTATTTTGATTTTAGTTTTATACTTGTTAAATTTCATCAATTGCTAATTAATTTCTACTTTTTACATAATTCTTCTTAAATTCTGTTTTCTTCTCTTGTTTTTCTTTCTTTCTCTTTTAGTATGTTTTAATTCTCTGCTTACCTTCCCTTCTTAACCAAGCAATGAATTAATGTTCCTTACTACTTATTGTGCTCACGAATCATAAAATTCAAAATGCTAGAAATATAGAAACTAATTTATTTTGTTATTATTATTATTATTATTACTATTATTATTATTTCTAAATTCCTTAATCTTTACTAATATACTTCTCCTTTTAGTATGTTATAAACTTGCTACGTGTTCCAATGCATTTTTTGAAACTTGGTTGTTTATTCCTTATACATTGTGCTATATGGTTTAATTCTAAGGTCTAGATTCGAACGTTATCTTTTAAATTCCATTTTTCTTGTTTAAGTAATTATACAATCATTAGGTTCCTAAAATTATTTCTTATTACTTTTTTTTTTTCCAATTTTCTTTTGTATAGCCTTAACTTTATTTTATCGCCTTCTTGTACTGGACAATAAGATTTCCTACTCAAGCTATTCTTTCACTTTCACCTATACCAACACTTTCCTTTCTTTTTATTCACACCCAGAAAGTTCCTATAAAACTTATGCGATATAATTCTTTACTATTACCGATCAGGAATTTGTTAAATTTTGTAGATTCTAATTTATGAACATACATATTCTTCCCTATCTATAGATGTTATAGTCATTTTCTAACTTTTTCTCCCCCTTAAATCCTAGTGCCAACGATATACATATGCCCATGCAATGTGTGTGTATAAACAACTTAGTAAATAAGATTACATGTAGGTTGTAAAAGGACGTACGTTTTAATATATGTTTAGTGCCAAAAAAAAATTTATATAAATTAGGAAAATGCACTAAAATAATATACTATCTTCTCTAAGATATAAACGATTCAGAAAATACTACGGAAAAATCCTAATTAAAGCAGTATTTAAGTAGTTAACATTATTATTCTTTTTGCAAGCAACGTAAACACTATATGTATTACTGGTTTTATGGTTAATATTATATAAATGTTTATTGGGTGCATCTTTAAGAGATGCATTCCCATCTTTGATTGCAATAGAATTATGAATGGATGTAACTTCATAGTAAATGAATTTTGGAATCCTGAAGGTGCGCATCTAACCTTGTGAATAGCCATGAATACAGTTTAGGATACACCAGATAAAGGGTAGTTATCCATAGTTCATTAATATGCAATCATATTTGTTTATACAGATTTCGCTACCATGACAATATGTTTATAGTGTGAAATGCCTTCTTCTACAATCGCATAAGAATATTTTGAAAGGAATGGACTGTATGATATTAACTACTGAGATATTTGTATCTTGCTCTTTAATCTACTTTCAGTAGAAGCTGATATTTTGTACAATAATATTTGATGTTGAATTCACGCTACATTATGTGTGGTTTTTCCTGCATTTCACCATGTTCATCTACTTGGATGTATAAGTGTGATCAAAATTGCTGACAATGCTAATCAAATTACATAGAGTTAGTAAGAAAAGAATTAAAAAACTTATAGTTTAAACATGATTAGAACAAAACTTTAAGTAGAAGATAAGGCAAGAATATTAACCCACAAGACCGTTGCTTGATTGAGAGAGAAAGAGAGAGAAAGATTGAGAGTGTATTATGAATTGCTTAATTAGTCTAATCATAATTTTATTTATAGACACTTCAATTTTTTTATTAAATGATTCAATTAAGCATAAGATTAAGTCCAATAATCTTTCTTTTTATTAGTAATTCAATGAAATAATTACTAATTAAACTTAAATTATAAGTTGAGATATTTATCTAACGGGTTAGTGGATAATCTAACTCATTACTAATTATCCATAGGTAACATGAACTCATTCTATTCTTAATTTAGTCTAAGTTTATTAATTGCCCAATTAATTAACTAAGATATATTAACTTAATAATAAATTAATATTAATCCATAATAATGAAAAAATTTATTCTAACATAAGTATATGTAGATGTTCACGTAGTCCAACTTCCACCTAGAGAAAGGATCGTCTAGATGTATTGATATAGCTACTACTATTAGCTCTATTTTTTGCATTCTAAATGACGTCGTAGTTACTATTAGTCCTATCGGGATGCCTTAAATAAATTGTATTTGTAAGAACTACATTTAATCATTGTGTTGTATTAGACTATGTGATATACTAAGAATCAATGTTATCATATAAAAATGATGTTAGCACTACTTTAATATATGCAAGGTTGATATTTTTATTTTCTATAATCAGTCTGATGTATTTAGTTATTAATATTATTCTGTAACATCAATTTGACAATATTTTAATATTTTAATATGGGATAACGGAAGATAATAAGGACGCTACGTTTGGAAAATAACTAGTAATTTATTCGCCAAAATAAATGGAATCATTTAAGACAATTTCTGCAAACATCATTATCTTTTGTATACTGGTGTACTATTATCTTATTGGAGCTGACTGGTATGAAAAGAATGACACATTATAACGTACCATTTAGCTAAGGCATCACAGCAACTTTTCGATTTCATACTTTTGATCCAACTTAAAATTCAAAAACAGCTAATTATGAAGGAAATTTTGTTTTTGAAAGAAATAGTTCTTGTAGGAGTTGATGATCCCATCTACAAACAGAAGCTTGCACGTAAGAACTAACTATTAGTATTTGTCCAAAGAAAATAATTATAAGTATATTCTTTAAAGAGCTGTCAAAAGTCAAAACTTTATATTGACGAACTCCTTGTTATAGTTATTATTATTTTGGGACAACAAACAAAGTTGTTATTGTTGTTCTTGTTAAACTTAATATTATTACACTGTAGTTTTATTTTAACTTATTTTTTTCAGCATTTCAATTCTCTTAAGAAACACATGAATTCTGTCCTGTAAAAATAAAGGAATGTGCAAAATGAATTTATTAAAATGGGCATTGAATTTCATGAATCGTTCGCTACAAAATCAATGGAAGTTTGAGCTTCTGGATTTTTTTTTTGCCATTCAAACCACTAACAGAGTACGTCAGCCAAACTCAAATCTCTCTCATGAATCTTCTACTTTTTTAAATAGGAACATCTTGCTTGGATAGCAAGAGTCTTCATCACACCAGGGCAAGCATCGCCGTTCTTCGAGAAAACCGCAGGATCCATTGGAACCGAACAGCTATGCTTTCCCAAGCATCGTTGCTCCACAATCTGCTTCGTCACAGGCACACTGCAATTTCCCATTTCGTACCCGCCGCAAAAACCCGTGGGGTTTCCGAAGCTCGCGAATTCTATAGCTACTATCCTTTTGTGGTACGGGCATCTGAGGACAGCTCCTGGCACCGCCTTTTCCCCAGAGATTTGGAATTGCCTTTTCTTGCTCTCCCAAGATTTGACATGGGGTGGATGACGCTCTGTGATGAAACTGCAGATTGTATCTCTATCTACGTTTAAGATCTCGATCTCTTCGGGTGTTGCAGGTGCCTCCTCCAATACAACTACCAAATTGTCCTTTTCTTTCAGCCAAGCTCTTGGGATGTGGTACCTGATAAACATAAACAATTTGAGTATGTTCTTCATTTGGATTTGGATATATCAAGTGTGGATACTTGATAAACATAATCATACATATTCTGTTTGATGTTTGAACGCTAAATATTTTACTGTGTTTGATAATTGGACAGTGCATGTATTATTGGTATCTGTATGATTTACTTACTCTGACTGGGTAGGCTCTCCTAGAGGAGAGAGGTAGCTCATCCAGTGACGACCAATGCTTTTACCATTGATCCAAATCATTCCCTTCCCCATGCCATTCATTCGAATGGCAACAGGACCTCTTCCTTCGGGGGCATCGAAAGTTCTCTGCAAAATGTTTAATAAAGAATGTAAAACTGGTTCATTCCAAAGATTTCGGAACTGATTGTTGAATCTTCATAGGAAGAAACAAATTAGTACAACGATTACAATTGGTTGGTTTAGTTTTTAACGGTCTGAGGTTGATGATGCCTGATATTTGTGAAAGCATATGTTACCTTGTACCACGAGAGAGCTGGTTGAAGGCCATTGACCGGTTTCCATTGTACCTTCTTCGATCCGTCCTCGGTAAAAACGCCAAGTTTTTCGCTTGTGAGAGCAACCTGTAACATGACGCAAAATGATTTTTTTCATGTGTTGAATATTTATGTGTGTGTATATACACTATGTCATGCCATCGTCTACCATGTTTCTTCAGATTTTACCTGATGACCCCATCCGTTGACCGTCAGATCAATAGTTCCTGTGTTCAGACCGAGGATGGTTATAGACTTGGGACCTGCATACCTGTGCTCCATGTATGCACCACTATCCTGTAGAATGAAAAGGGATATATATGTATGTCATATATCGTTATCCTTAATAGTGTTTCAAATTGAATGTAAAGATCAAGTTAAGCCTCTTACTGGGAGTCCAACTATACTAGCCAAAATAGATATGTGGTTGACCCCAACCTTGAAATTTGCACTCTTTTGGAATTGGAAAAATTTTTCCTCATGGCTACCATGAGCGGTACCTTAAAACCATCGAAGGAAAAAATAAGTTGGTATTAAACTCCATCCTTTCATAAAAAAGGCGATTGTCATTTTACCCTGTCATTTTTTGCATGCTTACCAAGGTATTCTCCATTTACAAATGCAACCAGCGAATGGCCAAGACTGGCGATACGAAGAACAGGGGAGACTCCAGGCTTCATTGGCATGTCTTCTGGACTCAACTCGATGCTACAATAACGTTTTCATTAGCCTCAGGTAGCAGTTATATATGCTTATACCCGATGTTTGGAAATTTGTATGATGGGAGAAAGAAACTAACCTAGTGGTGTACCATGCATAGTCAGTGGTGTCCTTAAGTAAAGAGTAAAGTTCCAGGGGAGCAGAAGAATTGACTGGCACTTCCCGGGTAGTTGGAATGGTTTCTGAGAACACCTCCCACTTATTGCTGTTTGCAATCTGTGATCTCCTAAAGTTTCTTGAATTATGTTGCGAGGCAATCTGTGAATGCAAATAAGAAGTCAGACGTTCAGCTTCAGCTTTAGAATGTGAATTTTTTTCACCAAGTAAACCTTGTAATATTAAGGGTAAAAAAAATTACTGTTTGAGTGTTGTAGACCAGAGTCTTGCAATCAGGGAGGATACTGATGGAATGTGGCAGCAAAAAGTAGCTCTTGCCTCTGAAGTTTATGGTTGCTTCTATCTGTGAGTGGTTGTTAGTTAAGAAAGCAGCACATAAACCACTTTCTGGCTTCTCATAGACCGTAATCTGCAATTTACAGACACAGAAATTTCCATGTTTAAGCTTTGTCAAAAACATCAACCATCGATATATGATATGCTTAATTACCTCAAGGTAATCGTTCAGCTTGGTGACACTAGGTGTACCCGCGAGCAGAGCCCTCTTGCTAAGGCTCAAAGCCCTGTGAACATCCCTGAGGTGTCCCCATTTTGGTTCTCTTTCCAAACCGTATTCATCAAGAGGAGCTTCATCGTAATAACGGGTTGCAGAGAAAGCAGAGCTAGTTCTACCGAAGTTTGTTCCACCATGGTACTACAAGAGTTTCAGATCAAGATAATAATTATAGTTTTTCCATTAGTTTAGATCTATAGGAGGATTAATTAATCTAGATAAGGTCACTACCATGTAGTAGTTGACCAAAGCTCCATTCTTAGAGAAGAAGCGAGCAACTGAGAAGGCAATATCTTCAGCAGATCTCTGGGATGGTGGATCTCCGAATACTCTGTATCTGTTGCAAGTCACCGACAAGATTGTACTTAGCGCTTGATTTGGACTATCATTTCTCATTAAAAATTAGCAAGATGGATGTATATACTTACTGGGCAGTCCAGTTTTCAGTCCATATGGAAGGCTTGTATGGTTTGTTAGGGCCAGTGAAAGTATCACCGCAGTGCCTTCCATTGCATGCATTGATCTGTGAAGCAAAACATGTATGCAGAATCTCAGAAAAAATAGAGAATTTCTCATTGGAAAAGAATGTACAAATACCTAGAAGGTCTAAAAAACTCACCACTGGATCAGGAGCATCCTTTTGCTTGCACATGACCCATGGAACTTCGGCATACTTTGACAACGCCATATTTGCAGCCCACTGAACATAGCTATCTCCCTTCGCTCTATAAGCAAGTTGGACATGGTTGTATTCATTCTCAATCTGCAACAAAATGAAATGTGCGTTCGGTTTATAAACTTTATATACATATAGATGTTTCTGCAAAATTAGGATGCAGAATTAGGATCATATGGAAAATCAGTTGAGGAATAGTAACCTGTGCCAAGATGATGGGGCCTCCTTGGGAAACAAACATCTTCTTAGCTTTCATTTCATCTATCACCGCTGACACGAATCTTTCCATGTAGAACTACAAATGTGGCACATTTTAGCTTTCATAAACTATAGCATGCACTTCGTGAAAGTTTCATAGGCGAGCAATTCATAAAGAATACTGATGATGATTACCTTGAAGGGTGCATTGTCAGAGCGGAATATGATGTCTGGTACCTCTCTTAGCCAATATGGAAGTCCTCTTATATATTCATAAACATTGTAGAAATTAGCAGAGAGAGTGTGGGGAGGGGGGAGGGCGGCGGGGGAAGTAAAATACGATAAAGGAAATCATATATTTGAGAAATCTTTAAATCACATACCCATGATTCCATTCTGCCTGGATGAAAGGTCCAACCCTGAGGGTTGCGTACATTCCTTTCTGTTGAACAAGCTTAAGAAACTTCACCACATCATAGTTCCCTTCAAAGTTCAGCTGCATATATAATTAATGGAGCAAACCAAGTCACAAACTGAACGTCAACAAATAACCGTATAGTAGCAGAGTTTGCTGTGTCTGGTTCCAGAAAAGAACGTAGTTTTACCTTGCCTTTCTCCGGCTCATGAACGTTCCAGAACACATAAGTCTGAATCACGTTCAAACCTCCGTGTCTTGCCTTATTAAGAAGGTCTAGCCACGACTGTAACCCATTCAGGCACAATCATTATCTTTCCATCCGTTGAATAACAATCTCAATTCATAAGTAGGTGAAAAACGATAAAACACTGATTCTATATATATACCTCGGGGGGACTGCGAGGGTAATGGATGGAACCAGAGAAAAGAAGCTCCCGTTTTCCGTTGATGATTAGAGATCTTCCGTCGTAAGTGACGTTCCTGTGCAGTTCATGAGCAACGGTGTAAGAAACGATGATGGAAAGGAGTACAACCTGCAGAAGCAGGCGATTCCCAGAAATCGTCATGCTTGTCCTTTACAAAAAAAGTGGGAGCTTTTGCTTGTGATGTTTTTGAGCCTTGAGAGTATCCTCCTCGAGAAATGAGGAGGTGCCCAGAAGCTGTTTTTCCAAGGGCCAAGGAAGACACTTATATAGGGAGAGACAAAAGAAGCTTTCAAGAGCTGAGAGGAAAAACCGGGGTTTCCCGTTATGTTCGGTTTGAATGGTGGTCGAGGTTGCTTTGGCATTGGTGTCTTTCTCCCACCATTCAGGTTTTGCCACGTAGCTTTTGACTTTTTCAGTTGAACTATTAATAAAATTATAATTAAAGAATATATATTTAAAATAGTTATTAGGAAGAATTTTACATTTTAATGCTTTTTATAGGAGAGCGACGAAGAAGAGTGAGGCAAACATGGGAATATTACACGGAGGATGACCATCCCTATTTTAATCTTTAATTAACCATGAATTCCCGTAATTGGGTTTGATTAGTTCACTTAATATATACATTTTATCGTTCATATATATATATATATATATATATATATATATTGTTTCAGGACTTTTTGATGTTTTGATTGTAAAATCGTCTGGGCAGTATATAAATAAAATGCAAGTTAAAACAGAAAATTATTACCATTTGATTTTAAATTTAAAAAAATTAAAGTAATTAGTATCCATTTTAATATATACCAAGACACTATATATATATATATATATACACACATATAAAATTATGAAGTTCAGTTTTAAAATTTAGACAATAACTATTTATTTATTAAAATATAATGAATAAATACTCAAATTTATTTTTGCAATTACCAAAGTATAATAAATTTACTTTTTGGGGTTATAATAAGTCATTCTAGTTTAAATATAAGAAATTAAATTTTTTGTAAAATTAGAGGACAACAATGTATTTAAACTGTTAAAGATGCATTATCACCTACTCTATCTTAGGAATGCTAATGAACAATTGTATAATACTAATTTAGCTTAAAAATTTAAGTTAGTCAAGAAGATTCGATTATAACTAATTAAAAAAAAAATGTGCATATACTTCCTTTGATAACTTTGGGAACCTACTCAGACATCTAAACTATAACTTTAGATCTTTTTGTTTAGTTTTGTTTCACATTATTAACTGACATACCGCTTCAAGTTTTTTAATATATTTCATGTGCACACTATCATTGATTAATAATTATTTCCACCAAATTTAAAACCCCAAATCATTCTAATTAATTGTGTTTTTTCAGAAAAACCTCAAATACAACATCCTTTAGCAATTCGAAAGCAAAAGGAACTTCCAAGGTTTGGATCTAGAGTTCCAGATTGAAATTATATGCTGTATGCCAATATTGAAAGACTTTGATATATCATCTGTATCAGTGTTAATATGAAACTATTAGATAAAAAGACCTTAATTTTAAAAGTTGATAATTTAAGACCATTTTCGCTTTTGGACGTGGAAGGGGGTGTTACAAATAGAGAATAGTTGTCTGTATTTTTTTTTAAAAAAAATAGAAATATTTTACTGTAATATTCAACACATTTACACAAAAATTTATTGCTTAAAAGTAGGAAAAAAACGAACCACATGGATGTGAGAGAATGCATTATATTGGTCACTCACAGGAAATGGCCCGAGGATAAATTGAATAATTACCCCTTCGAAATAAGAAATTGAATGTGTTTAGCATAGTTGTGCTGTATTTAACAAATATATCTTTTGACTTGGTATGTATAAGTGCCTAATGCTGCAGCATTTTCTCTTGTTCATGAGTACTATGAATACTATCATTTATGACTTTGGATGAATATCCTTGTTATCCTTAGTTCTATTTGAACTTCTTTTCTTCAGTACATTATACATAAGACATAAGTCACCCAGAAAGAGTACTGTCTAATAAACCAACCCCTCTTTTCTCTACGTTCCACCAGGTTAATATTTCATAGTTTCTCTAATTTTTTTTCATCCATTTCTTCGGGATCCCTGCCTGCATTCTATGAAGAACAGAAAAGTAAGATGCAAGAGGAATATACACTGGAGGACTTGGCTACTAGGATGCCACGTAAATAGAAGAAAATTGCCACATAGGCACAAAGAAAAGCTGTAAAAATAGAGTTTCTGGAAGAGGTACATTGTTAATTCTTTCTCTTCTTAGTATATTATATACAAGACATAGAAAGATGGATACAAGAAAAGAATTCAAGACATGAATTTATCTCAGTTATCTATATATGCCTCATCTGTTTGAATTTAAACTAATTAACAAATTCTTCAGGAATATTTCAGATTTCTGCGGATTGTCACAGATTCAGAAAACATGTTTTGCAATTTCTGTTGTTTAAGTTGATGGAATCATAGATCGCAAAAACATTGAAACTTTTTAAAATAATGTAAGATAATAGCGATCTAAGTTAAACTTTTGATAGCTTTAGAAATAAAAACCATGTATATGCTAAAGCCAAAGATAATTTACGTAGATATTTCTCGTACTGAGGACATCTCAGGTACTGAGCATCACCTTCTTGGTTTTGTTGTTGAGCCTATTAGAGATGAAATTGTGCTCTACAACTAGAAAACAAGCCGACCCAAGCTAAAATATTCTCTTATTCTATACATGGAATTCATAGTTTTGCGAATTTTTTTTTCTTAAGATACAATCCTTGATTGTTGTTTGGTAAGTTAGGTATGGAGAATTCAAGGCCTGATCCTATTATTATGTTGAAATCCGTGCACCTTTAAATCTAATCAAAGTAATAAGAGTTTTTTTTTTGTTGAGTTTTTCAAATTCAAGGAAAAGAAATATTAAAGAAAGTTTAACATGGTGGAATCTAGAGCCCAGTGGGTAAAAAGACTTTTGTTCATGCATGCACATGAATTGGTTTTCTGGAATTTGATTACCTTGTTGTACAATTGTGGCTGTTATTTCTATGACCTATTAATCTTTGTCCCCTTAGCCCTAACCTAGAAACTTGAAGGTGCCAAGAGCAATAAATTATTAAAAAATTAAGGGAAAGATGGAGCAAGTAATTACCTATTTGTTGTATTGTAATCTTCTTCCCTCCACCCCTTGCTTTTTTGGGTTATTACAAAACTTGCAATTATATAATATTAGGATAATAAAGTTTATTCCTTTTCATTATGTTATAGGCTAATTTCTGGTCACGAGGCCAGCTATATGCACATCAAAATTAGATTGAATATGTCAAATGTCGTCTAACAAAAATTTAACAAAATTATGAAAACGAACTCATTTATGACTAAACTTTTTTATACATAATTTACTAGTGGCTACTTACATAAGGAGTCAAAAGTGGATATTCATTTTGGTGAGTAAATTTTTATTCACTTAATGAATAGAACATTATATGAGTCCTTTATCAGTTTATTCTTAATTTAGTGTTTCATTGATTTTAAATAATTTAGTCTCTTAATTTTAACTAAGTTTAGATTAAATATATTAATATTCAAATTAAATAGGACTAAATTGAGAATAAATTGATAAATAATTGATCAAATTAAAAATAAAAATTAGTAAAAAATAAAATTGAGAATAACCAGATAAATTAGAAATTAAATTGAAAATGATAAAATTGAATTTCATTAATAAGTAAGAGACCAAAATGATGATATTTTACCCTTAGGCTTGATTTGTCCATAAAGTATATATACTGATCTTTCTTTTTGACATGCTTGTAATCTGATACAGATTGTCTCTTCATTCTTCATTCATTTTGGAGTGGGATGATGGCTATCCTTTACTAAACATCAGTGGCTGCTCCACCAGAAAAATGGTCCAAAAACCAGTAGATCCACAAGACTACATATATTTGTTGATGTAAATTATGAGATCTTCCAACTCAATATCTGATTTGGTGAAGATGTCACCAACCATTAGTGATCATGTGAGTTTAATAGGGTAGTTCAACATAAATGTTTGTGTGAGTGTGATGGGTCATGATGCTCCTCATAATGCATGAGCCAATACTGCTGCGATAAAAAGTTGCTGCTTCACTTATTGCCATGCATATGCAACAATGGATTTTTCTGATCTTTGGCTTCCCCATTAAGGAAAGGACGTGGTCCATTCTCTTTGTTGTTGTGACATAACTCCAATGGGAAGTATTTCTTTCTCTTTCACATCATTTTCACACCAATTGTCATCATCCTCCATACGGGTTTCATACCACAAGATGCCTTTGTTATTTATTCCCACCCTCTCCCTTCTTTTTCACACACAGAATATTGAGACCCTAGCTAGACCTGTTTCATATATATCCCATTATTTATATACCTTCTATATGTATCTATGAGAGAAGATTCTAATTTATGCAGTCGTCCATCTGATTGCATTATGCATAGTTACTTTAAGACACATAGAGCGAGAGAGAGAGAGAAATCTTATACAGATTTCTACTTTTTTTCTTTTTCATATGTTATTACTCTTTGACTGTACTGGAGTATGAATAAACTATGGAAGGTTTTTATACTCATCATGTTTTTCTTAGGCAAACACGAAGTTATATTTGATTACGGTGAATAATTGAATTAAAATTTAATGATTTAGATATTTATATTAAGAATCATATATGACATACAATTATATTTTTTGTCTGTAAATTTATATTATTGAAATAATTTCATCCAATGATCTATTATAATTAAATATAACTTTATATTTTTGTTGGAAAATATGTAAATATGGATTGTCCTCAACCACCGTAAATAAGCAATATTAGCCTTGGTTTTACTTTGAGCATAGTTTTTTTTCCTTTTTCTTTTGCCTTTATTTTTTGCTATTTTTTATTTCATTTTCTTTTCTCTTGTGTTCCTAATCCTTTTCTCGTCCCTGTCATTTTATTCATAAAGCTTTTTTTTTTTTTGTCATCACAAATGTCTTCTGTAAGTTCTTATTTAATTGTGGTGAATAAACTCTCAAACTGGATAGTAATAGATGATTTGATTTAAGACAAATTCCAAAAACGTATCTAATTAACCATAATAAAATTCTAAAAGATATACTTAATTATATGGTCAATAACATCATCATTTACTAATTTTTTTCTTAGAGGTAATGGATAGCTCAAGTGGTCTGGATTCCAACTCATTGAAAGTAATCTAAGAGCACTAATAATTCATTTCAGCATATCTTTTACGAGAATGTGCTAATTAGCTCATCCATGTATGCGTTGACTTGACTCAAGGGTACACTTTATTGTTGAAAACAAGAGGATTAATATGTAGAAAAATGAAGAATATAGGGACAAAATTAATATTGTGTGGTTTCTTTGTCTTTATCAGAAGTCTTTTCTGGGATTATTGCCTTGAAACTGTAGAGTAAATAAGATGATGAGTGTGTTGGACAAGCTGGGCATGAGTTATTTATTAAATATTATTCCTTAATATTGACAATGAGATGTTCGAATATTGCCACCACATTGGGTCCTACCCACGTTCATAAAATTGACAATGCAATGTATAAACCTTAGCTACCAGTCACTTTAATTTATTGCAAGCTCTGTTCATGGATTGCGGTTTACTTTTAAATTTGGAAAGCCTAATTTATCAAATTATTTATATGTTTTTAAAGAAAAGTTACCCGGAAAACATTATTTTTTTATTAAAAATTTTTTATAAAAAATATAATATTTCAAAAAGATATCTAAAGAGCAAATTATTGAATGAATCCCTGAAAGATTACTCTCCACTTAATTTAACTCTATATAGATACATGGCGTGTTTAGTTTAATATTTAAAATGTTTAAAAGTTTATTTATATATTTAAATAATAGTTTAATTTATAAATATTATTATTTAATTTGACATTTAATTTTTTTAAAAATTAATTTTGTCTTTCAAAAACTTTGTTTGATTATAAATAAAAATAATTATTTTGTATTAAATGAATTTTATAGATGAAAAAAATCAATTTTTAAACAAAAATTGTTAAATGTAAATTACAGTAATGTAAAATTATATTTAATAATATTAATTTTTAGAATCAAATTAATTCAAAATTACGTTAACCAATATGAATCTAAATATACACATAATGTTCTGTTTAATCTTAAAAAGATTTTCCACTAATCAAGCCGGTCCTCTCATTAGACAAATTTTTTTAATAAATAAATAGGAGCCTATATATAGCCTTGAATTTATAACTTTAATCTGTTAAGGTAACATTTTTCTTAAAACAGTATCATTGAAGAGTTTTGTTTTCTTCTGTCATTTTAACAATTGCCTGACTTTGAAAATTTTGCTCAAACATTATTGCTTAAGGGGGAAATGTCATCAAACAAGTATAGATGATGAAAACTTTTGCTTATTAATGGGAGAAGATTCCTATAATGGTAGAACCATTTTAATCGAATTTTTCAAAATACTAAATTAAATAAAAAAAACTATTTTAAAAGACTGTAATCTCTTTCTTTTTCTTGGTCATAATAAACTTCAGCTGAATTTTCTCCTCCCATGTTGTCCTTAATTTGTCACTATGAAAAAAATAAAATAAATAAATAATAAAACTTTAGCTGTATGCTAAACATATGGGTACAAGTTGTGATCCAATATTTTAAAGGTAGGATTCTCGTAGGGACATTTATGCTTCAAATGCGAGCCCTATAACTACCATATAGCAGCGGTTTGTCTCCTGCTAGCAATATAATAATATCATTCTCAACAAAAGGGAATCACATAAATTAACAAATAAAGAAAATTGACCAAAAGAGCTGTTAAGATATATTTTTTAAAACGGTATTTATAAGTTATTTCAATAGTATTAATTATGATGGGGGACTAACATAGTTTGATTTTTATAAATATGTATAAAATTTATTTGTTTGAGTCTAAATATAAAGATGTATGGATATATTAAGGATTCAGGTTTGTATGATATCTATGCGTTTTCAAATCCGCAGTGCATATAGATTTATTTGTTTATATTTATACGCATATCATTTAAAATAATCAATTTAATATATAAAAAATATCATCAAATTGATGTATCATAAATTTTAAATCATATTAATAACTGTTTGAAACAATTTTTTTATTTATTGTAATTTTATATGAATAATGGCATGTAGTGGATCATTAATCAACTTGGCATTCACATTTGTCCAACTTATAATATTTGTGTCTGATATTTTAATATAAGAATCAACTTATGAGTAAGGTTCAAGGCATGTATAAATCAATTAAAAAAAAAAAGGCATTCAAAAGATTAGACCCCAAAAAATAATTTAAAAAAAAAATTCTAGCTCGCGTATAAGAGGCGTAATATTATGCTTCTATTATTTCTCTACTAAATATTAGTCACATTTTAGGTTTTCAATCACATAGAAAAATAAATCTATATTTAGTGGAAACATTATAAAAAGTGAAAAGGGTGAAATTTGAAAGCGATGGGGTTGGTGGGTACAAGTTAAATGGTCGAATCAGGGCCTGATATTGTGGTATCAATGTATGTGTATATCACAAACTATAGCTGGCAAGAGCTGGCTCTCCAGGCCCATTCCCCCCAGTAATCAAGATTCAATTTTTCACTCTTTTTGTTCATACTTCAGAGTTCAGACCCTTCCGTCCTACTTGTCTCCTCTCTCTGCCTTTCAGGTACCCTCCTTCTTCACTATGCCAAAAAGTTCAGAACTTAATCAACACTACTGCCATACGAATTAGGATTTATAGCTCAAGAAACAAAAGTTGTAGCAAGGGAGTTTCGGGGGTACCAAAGAAGTGAACAACAATGAGTGCCTCGAGGTTTATAAAGTGTGTCACTGTAGGTGACGGAGCCGTCGGCAAGACTTGCATGCTGATTTCCTACACCAGCAATACTTTCCCTACGGTGAGCGCATTTGTTTGTTCTGTAAGAAAATGTGGTAAAGCTAAAGAAGATTTTGACCAAAAAAGATAAAGAGAGGTTGAGATTCTTTATTTGAACTCTTTAAGTCGGTAGGTTTTTGAGGAACTGAAGAATTTTTGTGGACGTGGCTCGTTGCCTCTGAAGAAAAAGAAATGGACTTGCTTGTGCTTTTATTTATTCCATTATTTTCTCCTGTTCATGACGTCTTCTAAGCTCTGTTGTCTTGAACCTTCTATTTAGAGTTTTTAACGCAAATCTTTGTTCAAAAGGTGTAACTTTGGGTTCTTTTCAGTCAAACGATCTTGATAGACATTTCTTCAAGGCGATTTTTGAATCAGGTTGGTAATTGATTTGTTAGGTGGAAAGAGGAAGAGAAAAAATTATGCTTGAAATTTGATCTTTAATGTTAATTCCATTCTTAGATGTTTCCTTTCTTTGACATGCAATCATCCTTTGAAGTGGGATGCTTTTCTGCTATATGATCAGTGTTTACCTTTCCATGGCACTCAAGGTTTAGAACTGGAAGCCCTGTAATTTTTGCAATATACTGAGTTGGAATATGAGTTATGAGTTATGACATAAAAATTTAATTCTTTTCTATTTGAATTGATGCACTAATCTCAAATTCAATTCACTTTTCTCTCTTTGAGTAGCACTTGACTGGCACATGAAGATAATTTTGGCATACAATGATTCTGACATCCTTTGTCTATTTGTAAACATTGGCAACAGGATTATGTACCAACTGTCTTTGATAATTTCAGTGCAAATGTGGTTGTGGACGGAAGCACTGTGAATCTGGGGTTGTGGGATACTGCTGGTAACTTTGGATTAATGGTTTTATCTCAGACCTTTTTGTATTTTCAAAGAGTCATGTCATTGTTCTAATGTTTTAAAGATATGGAACAGGCCAAGAAGATTACAATAGATTAAGACCTTTAAGCTATCGTGGAGCAGATGTATTTCTGCTTGCATTCTCTCTCATAAGCAAGGCAAGCTATGAAAATGTTGCCAAGAAAGTAAGATCAAGTTTTTTCTTTTCAAAGTTGTTTTGTCCCTTTCTGTTCAATACTGAAGGTTCCTTTCTCATTTTCCAGTGGGTTCCTGAGTTGAGGCACTATGCTCCTGGGGTCCCAATTATTCTAGTTGGGACTAAACTTGGTTAGAATCTTCTTCCTTCATTACATTTACTTGCATTAACGTGTTATTATAATTTTTAAGTGACTGAATCAGGGTGCACTCATAGGCATCAAGTTATTTATTTGAATGTGGATCTTCATAGTCATGATGTCAAGCTACGTGGTCAATTTCCATTAAGATTCTTTCCTAGGATTGCCTAAATTATGCTATGAACAACAGGAATCAATCAATAGAGTTTCAGGCTTTCAAGAGACGTATAGTATCTGTATGTCAGAACCCAATTTTGGGGATAATTGCTATACAATAGAATGTTATTATCTTTGGGAAGCTAACCATTACCATTATGTCTTAGCATATTTCTCTAACCTACCAATATAGTGTGGATCTGTGTAGTTGTGAGTTTGAGATACATAGTCATTTCTCAGTAAGATTCTTTCCTCGGATTGCCTAAATGACACTATGACCGAGAGGAATCAATGAATAAAGTTTCAGGCTCTAAAGATACATATAGTATGTATATGTCATAATCCAATTTTGAGGATAATTGCTATGCAATAAATTGTTATTTTTGAAAGCTAACTGCTAACTTTATGTCTTAGCGTATTTCTCTAACCTGCCAATTTAGTGTGGATCTGTATAGTCATGATTATGAGATACATAGTCATTTTCCTGTAAGATTCTCTTTGGGGATTGCCTAAATCATGCTATAACCAAGAGGAATCAATGAATAGAGTTTCAGGCGTTCAAGAGACATGTAGTATGAATTTGTCATAATCCACTTTTGGGCATAGTTTCTGTTCAATATAATGTTATTATTTTTTGGAAGCTAACTGCTAACTTTCTGTCTTAGATATTTCTCTAATTTACTAATTTAGCATCTGAGAAGTAGAATATAGCTTAGAAAATGATGAAATAAGGAACGCTGAAGCAAAATTCTCAGTTGTTTACCATGGTTGAATATAATTCCTAGCTGCAGTCTCATGTATATCTTTTTATCTTGAGTGTTTTTATTGCATAATTATTTATATTGGAGCTTTTCTTTATGATGCTTAGTGGAGATACAAATTCTCATTAACTCCATATGGTTGAGGAAGCTTATGGTTTGTGCTATGTTATTGACCTTTAGTTTCAATTTTCTAAATATTGCTCAGGATTATCTGGTTTTTCCCCTGTCCCCATCTAATACACCCTTGTCTAATTCTGCTGCAACCATCGATCCTTGCTTGCTAGATAAAATACAGTGTTGTGGTAACATTATATTTGAAATTTGTTGTTCAATACTGCTGTTAATTGCCATGTCTTTCTCACACTTTAGACCTATCAATGTTTGTATATGTATATATTACAACCTAACTTCTAATTAGATTTCTTTACTTAAATTCTAGAATCTGAGGCCACTGCAGTCATATCTTGTCCTTGGTGCTTGTGATTTAGTAGAGATGGAAAGAGGAAAATTATCCCATCTTCCAAGCTTATATTAGTCTTGACTGGAAAATAAATGGTTAATTGATAACAAAATATTACATGGATTTGTCTTCTGACGTTTTTATTTAAGTCATGAAAGTTTCTTTTTTAATTTTCATCTTTATTCCCTTCCTACATTCTGTAAATCATAAGTCTAGACCTAGTCCAGTGGCTGTTGTCCAAATAGTACAAAATGGTGGTTGAATAATCTTGTGAAGTCTTGACTTATGAATTGTCTTTGGATGTTTAACATGTGATAGAGTGTAGCTGCTTAGTTCGGGTATCCTATAACAAAAGGTATAGTTTACAATGGGGAAATTTTGTCAATAGTTTCCAAGTAGCTTCTTTAGGAATGTGTTTCCTCCTAAATATAAGGCTATAAGTACGAATTTGATGTATTCTTTGGTAGATAATTGTTGGTTAGTTTTCTTTGAAGAATCATGGCATCTAAATCTGTCTTGCAGATCTTCGGGATGATAAGCAGTTCTTTCATGACCACCCCGGTGCAGTGCCCATCACCACAGCTCAGGTATATGCTACTGCTTCAATTGTTTGTAGACTTAATTTCATTTGCATCATCATACAGTCTGTTTGTCTATTAGCCTTTATTTGTTCTTCATCATCATTACATCAACTTACTGAAAAGTGAAATGCCAAAAGGAAAAAAAAAAACTAAAAAAACTTACTGATGAGTGGTCTAATTCTCCTTTTCCATTGAAGGGGGAGGAACTAAGAAAACTTATTGGTGCTCCAGTTTATGTTGAATGTAGCTCAAAAACACAGCTGGTACGTAAATGTTATTTACATATTTAAAATTTATTGTAGTAGAAGCATATCATGACCTGATTGATGTTAACCGTTGTAAATACAGAACGTGAAAGCAGTTTTTGATGCAGCCATCAAAGTGGTTCTCCAGCCCCCAAAGCAGAAGAAAAAGAAAAGAAAGGGGCAAAAAGCCTGTTCTATTTTGTGAGGTCTTCGGTTCTTCATATGCTAGTTCTCAGAGGATGACATGACCGTAGCCATTTACTGGTAGCCTTCGCTATTCACCACACCACATACTATTTCCAACCTATAGGAAGCAGTTGCTCCATGGCTCCAGAACTGACTGAATTAGAGTTCACTCATGAGTATCAAGTTAGTTTTTGGTGTGTGTATCTGTATAGTCATGGTTTCAAAATGTTAGGGATGCACTACACTTTAGGTATATGTGTGCTGCTTCTCTAATGTATTAACTATTTTAAGGCTATTTCCACATGTGTGCATGACTTCTTTTCATGTTGTAATCTAATATACTATACTGTTGCTTTGGATGTGAACTATGCAATATGTAATTATGTTTATTGAGCTGTTTAGCAGACTGAATATTGTTGATTCTATTTAGTGTTAGCTCAATGAAATATGTCTGTAGTGCTCTAACCAAAAACTCTGTTGAATTATCTGTCAGAAATTCTTAGGTGACAAAAAAACTGAAATTCTTAAACTTGAAGCAAATTGAATGTCACGCTCAACCTGAGGTGAATAAAACCAGTATTTGAAATGAGAGGTCTGTACTATCAAGAATGTATACCAGGGAGCTTTCAGCAACTTTATGTGCTTATCGGGAATTTACATCGCCCTTGAAAGATTTTTTGAAGGAAAGTGGTGCAATGTTTCTTCAACTTTACGAGATTCTGCATGTGTGGTCTGTTTGAGTCCGCGATATCAAGAAATTCTTATGTAGTTTTAGGTTGGAAAATATTTATAGATCTAATCAATCATAAGGAGACATGTACCTGTGTCATAAGGTCTCGTTAAATAAGTGTTCTTGCTTTTTTATAATATTCTCAATTAGTTTGGCCTAACTATTTTCTATAACTGCAATTTATTTCAAATAAAAAATTCTTATACCTAACCCCTGGGGATAATTTTGTTTCTAGAAGTATTATACTGTGTCATTTAAATTTGCTCGGCATATGAAGGCTGCCTCTTTTTACAAGTATTCTTTCATGAGCTCGAACTCTTGACATTCTAGAGGTTTGATAGGGCAAAGAAGCAGCAAGCTTGTGTGCCCTCTAGGATCTCACTCGGATGCTTGAAAGCTGCTCTTGCCTTTACAGTTGTGTTTGTGGCAACTGGCAACTTGGTCCCCTGCAGCAATTGAGTTTAAGTATTTTACATTAACTTTGGGGTTTTACATCAATCCCTTTAAAAATTTACTTGGTCAATATTGTTGTGATGTGACTATTTAAAATCTGAATGGTATATTTCATGCTGTTTTCAGCTTCATTGATATGATACCAAACTCTGCATCTACTTATTGATCTCAATTCAATGTACATGGTCAATAGAGCAGATAGGTAAGGTGGTGATGGTCTTAGAGTAGCGTGGAATCCGCTAATTTGAATTAAAAGTGGGAACAAAAAAAGCATTGAGTAACATCAAACACAGTGAAATGGCAAACTTCTTCACATTCCCATTATTTCTAAAAGGCGTTTGATTCTTGATATCTTACCTTCCATTGTTGAGGAATATATACTGTGCTCGCTTTCATTAGTCAAAATGGACAAATGGAACTCTGGAGTCCGTTCAATCTCTTCTCGCTCTAAACCGCACACCTCTTTCCTCCATTAAATATGCATGGATGCCTTCACTTTTATACCTTACTATACTCTTATTTGGCCTCCCTTCCAATCTTCTCCATCCCCATTTGATTTCCATCTCCTGACCTACGTTAATGGCGTCTAAGAGAATTCTGAAGGAGCTCAAGGACTTGCAGAGAGACCCCCCAACAACATGTAGTGCAGGTAGAGGAGCTGTACAAAACTTGAAATGGCTTTTTTTCTCTTTAAAAATATTACTGTTAGGGTAATTTCAACCTTTGTTTGGGTCAAATATTGCGTGTAATATGGTTGTCGTTATGGTGAAATTCAGGTCCTGTGGGAGAAGATATGTTCCATTGGCAAGCAACCATCATTGGTCCTAATGACAGTCCCTATGCTGGAGGCGTTTTCCTTGTTACTATCCATTTTCTTCCTGATTATCCTTTTAAGCCTCCCAAGGTATACACCAAAACCTTCAATGAATTGGATTCTCAAACCCCTTTTCTTATTTTTACCTACATCTTCTCTTGTTCATTACCAGACAAACTCATGTTTGTATTCTTAAAAGCACAAAAAGAAAACATGATACGATGAAATATGTGGTGTTTAAGTATAATTTAAAATTTTATTGTATTGTGTCTATTATAATTGCACATGATACACAACTCTTAAGTCTGAAGTATTGGTGCTTCATAATTTATCTTCGACTTTGAATTTTTTTCCCAAGGGCCTGTTAGCTGATGTTAACTAAACTATTGGCAGGTTGCATTCAGGACCAAGGTATTCCATCCCAACATAAACAGTGCTGGAAATATTTGTCTGGACATACTCAAAGAACAATGGAGCCCTGCTCTCACCATATCCAAGGTATGTATACTATGTTTTCGTATATATTATATATAGTAAAAAATATGTATACTATGTTTACATATATATTATATATATGTATGGCAGGTTTTGCTGTCGATTTGTTCACTGCTAACGGATCCGAACCCGGATGACCCACTTGTGCCAGAAATTGCTCATATGTACAAGTCAGACAAAGTGAAGTATGAGTCACTGCTAGAAGCTGGACCCAGAAGTATGCTATGGGCTAATACATACTCTTAATAATTGCCTCCTCCCACCACTTTCCAAAATGCTCAGTTATATATAAATGGCCTTACCTTGAGCCATTACTGGAATACCTGCATACCTGTGAGAATTGTTCTAAAGGCTTTGGCTTTGTAATTGGATCATCTTACTATCTACGAATATATGCACCCTTTTGCAGTTAAAGGATAAATTTTTAACTCTGGCCAATCTGAAGATTGAACATTTTAAAATTAGTCTAGTGCATGATTCGTTGTCTCTATCATATTTACAGTAATCATACTCTGATTGTTGTTCAAAAGAACTTGAAGAGTTGGAATATTATATTGAATAGGGTACTTATGCTTCTATGACTGCCCAATAGTGTTGAACTTGATCTTATTGTTTTTTATTCTAGAAATTAAAATTAAGCTCAAAGTATTTTTCCTTTGAGTATGTTAGATGAGTTTCAGACTCAGCTTGAGGTATCCTCGAGTATAATGACATGCATATTCCAGAAGTAATGACTCTGCATATTAATGTAACCATCAATACTGAAATCAGCTTTTCCTAAAGATTTAAATAGTCACTGCTAATAAATATCTCAACTTACCCAAATGATTATAATTGACACATAACTGTCTTGTAAGACATTCTTTTTTTTCTTTTTTCCTGTGATTACTGAGTTTAATTATAATAATAAATCTGTTTAAATATATAAAATACTAATTTATAAGCACAAGATGATTTCTCTTTCTAAAACCATTTAGTTAGTTTGGCCACCTAGCAATCAAAGTGTTTAAGTTTCTTCATCATCATATAATATTTCCAGAAGGAATGAAGGCAGCAATAATGGAAGATTAATTTTTAAATGATATTGCTTGAACTCTTATTTTGTTATAATTGCAGCCATGGCCACAAAGATAAGAATTCAGATTTAAGTGATGCCATTGCAGGCAAATCAAGCCAAGCTTCAGTGTGTCGCAGAGACAACAACTTGCAGAATGGTTGTGGTTGGCATTATTGCAGAAAGATTATGGCAGGCCCCATCAAATATTCTCTAACCAATAATCCCTGTACTTGATTCCAAAGATGCAGTTAAGTAGGCCATTTGTGTATATATATGCGCGCGTGTACATACATACATACATACATATATATATATATATATATATATATATATATATATATGGCCTTCCTCATTTCAAGATGGTAAATTTACAGTTTACATCAACCTTGAAAAATTCTGAGGTATATGTGAAAGTATGGATTGAAGAAAATGAGAGAGAAACGAAAGGATGAGAAGGAAATGTTTGATTAGAATTTTTGTTTTATTTATTTATTTCTTTATATCTATATCGAAGTCAAACATAGCCAAAGTATTTTGTAGCTCTAATTGGTTTATTTTAATATTTCTCTTTATTTCTTTGAGTTATCTTTGATCCTTCTTCACCTTTTGGCTATGAGATTAATGTTGTGTTTGTTTATTAAGAACATCTAGGTAAATTTAATTTACTAAAAATAAATATACTAATTAATTCATAGTAAATTTTTTTATACAATTATAAAAATGATATTTTGTAGCTCTAATTGGTTTATTTTAATATTTCTCTTTATTTCTTTGAGTTATCTTTGATCCTTCTTCACCTTTTTGGCTATGAGATTAATGTTGTGTTTGTTTATTAAGAACATCTAGGTAAATTTAATTTACTAAAAATAAATATACTAATTAATTCATAGTAAATTTTTTTATACAATTATAAAAATGATAGCACTGATAAAATCATAACATGATATATTAAAAAGAAAATATGTAATAATAACTTAATAAAATAAGGTGAATATATGTCAACTTATTGTCATTTGTATATTTATATTTTAATTTTAATATTTTATAAATTTTATTTATGAACCCAAAGTTCATTTTGAATTTTTCATTATGCCTTCTACTTTCTTATTTATTAGTAACTTCCTAAAAATCAATTTATCAATTGAAAATAAGGATATAATTAAAAATTTTGAGAGTTATTGAAAAATAATAAAAAGTACAAGAGTGAAGTTAACAAATTTATAAACTATGTCTTTGTGGTGATTTTTGGAAAATGAAAAGTGAAGGGGTAAACTAAAAATTTAAAAGTATGGGTTCAAAAATAAAATCTAAAAAGTATTGGTTTGAAAATATAAATAAAATTGTATTAGGTTGGCGTATAGTCAATATATGACAAAAATTTATTTTGGTCCCTTACTCCTTGTTTCATTTCCGTCTTGGTCCCTTAGTCATCCGAATTTTCATTTTCGTCCCCCACTCACACTTCCGTCTGCCAAAATGGTCCTCCAGCTATTAAGAATACTGAGGTGGCCGTTATCTGCTGAGCTGGCACATAATATCAATGAAAATAGCCAGCTGGACATGCCACATCATATTAACACTAAAATAAATAAATAAATAACAACCATAAAAACCCATTTGCCCCCAAAATCGGATCCAGATACACACGCCCAACCAATTGCTGCATCTACTTCATCTACCTTCAGAGAACAACGTCTTTAATCTCTTTTGATCTGTGTCTCTGCTCCGTCTACTTTATCTATCTTCAGAAAACAACGTCTTTCATCTCTTCTGGTATGCATCTCTGCTGCGTCTTTGCTGGTTGTCTCGGGCTTCCTCTGTCCTGCGCCTTGAAGCTCCAGAGTTGCTGGGTTTAGGATCTACAAACCATATACAGCACTACAGGAAGGAAAAGAGACCATGATGACGGGTCTTGAACTACCATTGGACTGGAGTAGTCTAAGTAGCATGCAGAGAAAGCAAATTGTTGCCCCTATAAACTAGACCATTTTCAGTTTGCATCTGTAATTTTGATAACCTCGTTGTTGCCCCTATAAACTAAACACGGAAAGAGCAAATTGTTTAAGAAACCAAGGCAAAAAAGAGAACAAGAATACCTTCATACAAAGGCATGATACCCTTTAGATATATATAAGTGTGTATGTGTAACTGCAAGTAATTACAAGACGAAACTGAAATGACATGAAGGAAAAAGGGGAGAGAAGGATTATGGTAAGCCTTGCTCTCTATATCTGCAGGCATCTTTGGTCCCAAAAAGAGATTAACAAAGAATAGTTCCAAGATACCTAGTGAACAGTCTTATATGTAATTACTTAACTGGCATATCTATGTTTAGCAAAAACAAGGGATACAATTACTTAGATGACATACCTATTTGCATCCATTCCATCCTCCAATTAGAAATTGTTTTACAGGTTTAGAGCACTCTCAAGTTCTAAGGAATAATGAATAGAGTAAGAATGTGATCAAAATTTTTTGTTTATGTAAATAAAAGATACCAGTGTAAAAAAAAAGTTACATCAACATGGTCTCTATATAGTTGGAAGAGCTTTATTTTCAAAAAGATAAGAGCTTTTGTCAAGCTACCGTGACCTTTTGTGAGGCTCGATATTTCAACTTTGAGATTCAAAGACAACTATGGGAGTTAAACCCACAGGGAGCTAACTTCATCCCCAAAAACCAAAAAAAAGTAATAAATGACAATAACGGATTTAAGTATGTGGTACATTAAAATTCAAAAGCCCAATAGATAACAGCAACAAGAAGAAGAAAAGCAAGAAAAGTCAAAAGTTCCAATAATTGAAAACCTTAGTGACATTAGGATGATCAAGTTTATGCCAAACAGTAACTTCTTGTGTAAATGCTACCCTTAATGAAGCAATTTCAGCTTCTGTTTTTGTGGTCTTCTTCACCCCAATCCAACACTTTAACTAAGCATTGAGGAAGCAATAAAAATTTTGTCAATTAAATGCAGCAAAGCAAACCACCCATTCATATTAATCAAGCAAACAAGATTCTATATTAAAAAGCCAAATTTTTAGGCCATTTGCGTATGTGTTTTCTCTGACCATACTCCATCTTCACATTCCTACTGCATTTAAAGTCTCCTTCATGATCCATGGGGGAGTGGATCGTTGGAGCTTTCCTCAACCTCTATGGCAGCATTGCTATAAACTTTGGAACAAATCTTCTTAAATTAAGTCATAACGAGGTATGGCACATCTTTTATTCTCGTTGGAACTGTTTGTGACATGCCTTTTTAAATTTTTATTTTCTTTCTGTAATGAAGTGCAAAAATTCACTTTGCTGATACCTTGTATTTTGAATTTTAGCTGCTAAAAAAATTCTGGACATATTTGGTTAATATATGGTTTCTGACTACTTAATTTCTATTACTGGCTTTATGAGTGCAATGATGTAAAGTACAGTCAACCTGATTTGTAGGAATAAGTAACAATTACCACTTGATTGTTTAGGGTATTCACTCACATTATTGAAGGGCGTTAGTTACCTTTATACATCAGTTCCATCTGATTTTGTGATTTTAGACCTGATTAGTGTCATGATATGCCTTTGAATTTTGAAGTTATGTTGCAGTCTGTGATATCTGTGGCAATGATCACAGAATTTTAAGATAAACTTAGTGATCATATGGTAAATGAACTATTGATTTTTAAGGAAGATTTATAATGGATGTAAGCTCATGTAGAATAAACCGCTTGCATTTCAGTTTATACACCAGAGCAGTTGGCAGAGAAATACTCAAATATTGCATTCCTTCTTTACCTTCTACTTTTGATTTTAGTTGTTGTTGTGCATCACTACTGTTTCTGCATGCTGCTTAGACTACTCCAGTTCAATGGTAGTTCAAGACCCGTCGTCATGGTCTTTTTTCCTACCTGTAGTGCTGTATATGGTTTGCAGATCCTAAACCCAGCAACTTTGGAGCTTCAGGGAGTAGTACAAACGAAGCCCGAGACAAACAGAAGAGATGAAAGACGCAGTTTTCTGAAGACAGATGAAGTAAATGCAACAGAGACGTAGACCAAAAGAGATGAAAGACGCGATTCTACGAAGGTAGATGAATTAGACGCAGCAATAGGTTGAACGTGTGGAAAGCGGATGCATACAGCAGATTTGTTGTACGGCCGCCACATGGGACAAAATTTTTTATTTTAATTTTTGTTTGTTAAATTATTTTGTTTTACTGATCCACCACTGTATATATATGTTGTGCAAGGATGAATTAGGATTTGAGCGTGTGTATCTAGATCTAATTTTGGGGGCAAATGGGATTTTATGATTTTTATTTATTTATTATTTTAGTGTTAATATGATGCGGCATGTGTAGTTGGCTGTTTTCATTTATATTAGCATGTCAGCTGAATAGATAACGGCCGCCTCAACACTTCTAATGGCAGGAAGGACCATTTTGGTAGACGGAAGTATGAGTGGGGGATAAAAATAAAACTTTGAATGACTAAGTAATCAAAATGAAAATTAAGTAAGAAATGAGGGACCAAAATAAAATTTTTGTCATCAATATATTTGAACACATCATTGTATCTTCTTTTGTCACGTAATAATTGTATTTTATACCTATTTTTATAATTACATCAAAGTATTTATTTTAATTTAATTATGAATATATAAATACATCACATAAAAATTTATTTGGAGAAAAAAACATATCAATAATTAATTTGATCTAATTATTTTTTAAAAAATAATTTACATTTTATTCTGTAAAAGATATATATTTTAATTATTTTGTCTTTGAATCTAATCTTTATGTGATTTAGTTCGAAAAAACTTTGAACCAAATACTCGTTAAATTAGTGCAAAAAAAAAAAAAGACAAGTAAACATGTCCTAATAACTAATGAGTCGCGAATAAAAAATTCTTTTGCAAAATGTTATGTGGGGGTAAAATTCAAGAACTAATTTATTCAGACATGTACATCTTTAGGACAAAAAATACATTTCTCCTATTCTTAATAGACTAGTTTTTTCTTTAACAAATTTCTGTGTAATGCTTTGTCCTCTGATAAATCTGAAGCAAACTTGGAAGTGAAGGAAGGCATGGATTTAGGAATTAATTTTAAGAGGAGTAAAGAATTTAAAACATAAATAGGCATAATGTGGTAATTTTTTATATTTTACTAACAAAAATTCATATTTGATATTAAAGCTCTACAAAAAATATACAAAATATAAAGTAAAATTAAATTATCATTTATTTTCTCAAGTCAAGCATTCTAATTATATTCTAGGTATTTTCAAAAAAAAAAAAAGTCATCAATCAAAGAATCTTTATAAAATTCCTGAAATATGTCTTTCTTAATATATGTTACCAAACAAGTTGAAAAGAAAATGTCCTACATCTTATTCTAAAGTTTTATCTTCACAATTTTCGTAGCGCAAAATGCTCGTTCTGTTGTTGCTAGAGGCATTGGAAGAGTTAGTAAGACGCATAATTTTATTAATAAGTAGATAATATTTCAATTTTTGTGTCTTTATTAGCACTTAAAACAACTTTCGAGTAACTTTCCTCAACTATGAACTTTTACAAGCATCAATTTCAAAATATTTCAATTGAATCTTTAGATGTTATTTTACTTGTTTCGTAAAGTTATTTGAATAAAAAATTGTTTACAATCTTAAAAATATGTTCAACTCAAAATGATTTATAATCATCTTGTGGTCTAAAGCAGAGTTAATGACAAGTAACTCTACTATATCCTTTTTGAAATGAAAATTCATTTATTGTGACAATGAATTTACAACATAAATGAATGTATAATACTAATAGTGATGCTCAACTATAAGTTTATCTCTTTGATGGCAAGATCGATCTCGACTAACTTTATAATGAGCACTCAAATATGAAATTCTTGCATAGTAAAAACTCAAGCCAATTTAGGAATAACTTATATCAAGTTGGAAGAAACTTATGTCCATTCTTATCAATGTACATATGAGGTCTCGAAGGAATTGGTTGATATGATTTGCCAAAAGAAAAAAAGAATTAGTTGATATGATTTGCCCCAAAAAAGAAGAAGAAGGAATTGGTTGGTATAACTCAAATTTGATATAAGCTCGACGAACTTCATTTTGTTAATTAAGAAGATGCTCTTACACTAAAGAAGAAGTATCAAACTCTTTTATTTCCACTTTAAGAGGCTTACAAGAACATTCACAAATTTGTGAATTTTCGTCGATATTGATAGAAATAGAAAATTGTGAAAGCAAATGAACATTACCATTTTCTAACCCTCTTTTCTTGAAAAAAGATTGAATCTTTTTAATGACCATAATTTAATAACCTAAAATAATATATCAAGTAATAATATATTTTATTGATTCAAGCCTCAACTCTTTTCAATTTGAAAGAAATGACTTGAAAATTCTATTTTCTTCCATTCCCTAATTGTATTTCAATAACCCATAAAATTGCCATTAAATTACCATCACAAAGTTTAAAAAAGAAAAAAGATGATGATGCCTATAATATAAATTGGCAGCACCACCACATGAATAATGAATTTTAATATCATATTGGTGGCACCAATCTTTTAAGAATGATACAAATTAGGAATACTAGATTTTTTTTTTCAATTAGGAAACTAGAATTTTTTGTTTTGTTTTGGCTATTAGATTAGAAAACCATGTTTTTTGGTTTTGGCTATTAGATTTTAAAACCAAATTTCATTTGTTTTGGCTATTAACTTAAAAAACTAGGCATTTTGTTTTGACTATTAAATTAAGAAATTAGGATTTTTTTTGTGTGTGTTGGCTACTAAATTAGGAGAATATTCAAGGATAAGATTTATAAAAAAATATATAGAAAATATTATTGAATTATGCTATAGTTTTGGTTTTCATTCTTTGTTATAAGGGGACAAGATTTTAAAAATCAATGAATTAAATGAAAAATATAAAATAAAATTATATATTAAATAAAAATTTTTAATATTCTAAAAAAGCGACTGCTCCCTTACCCCTAAACCATTTCTGAGTGGAAATATATCTGTTAGAGGCAAACAGTAAAATAATGAGAAAAAAGAGAATGGTATTTGATTATTATAAGACAACTAGGGAGGTCAGTTTCTTATCCTTCTGAATACGTTTCGTCCACTATAGTTGGTCATGCATCTTTTCAAATTTTGAACCATTCCTTTTCTATATTAATAATATTCTACAATATTTTGTAGTGATTTTTTCAACTTTAAAATTCAGATTCTCCATTATTTTCAAAAAAGAATAATAATTAAAAAAAAAGTCATCGTATGACTTTGGACTATTATTTCGAAGTTGCATTTGTCATAGTTGTTGGTTCTGATGCAGCCGCCCTAACTAACGTCCTTCGAAAACATTCGCAGGCTGATTAGACCTATGCTTTTACTAATTATCACTAGTCACTAATAATAATTATTGGTTTTCATTTTTCGTACTCTTTTCTATTATATATTAAACCAATATTTGACATATTTAGCCGTTATGACATATTTGTTAATGTATCTACAAATTTATTTATCATTTTTAAAAAAATAAAATCCAATTTTGATAAAGAAAACATTATTTTTTTAAATTTTGAATGAATTATCTATATTTCATTAGTCAATTAGGCTGATCGATATATAATTTTTTTTTATGGAAAAAATTTGCATATAATTTTATAAGTTTATTATGATTGAGTCTTTTTTTTTTTTTTTTAAATGCGAGTCATATTTTTATCAAAAAAATTGGTTGAAAAATTTTAAGTTTGATCCCTTTTTTGTCTAATTAACAGCCAGATAAACTTAAGTTTTAAATTGTTGTTTAGGAACTCTGACGTTATATAAGCATCATTTAAGAAATGTATTTCTTTAATTCTGATAATTTAGGTTTGGAAGTTAAGAAATGTAATGGATTGGCAAATAATGAAATAACAAGAAAGGAAATGGCAAGTCATGTGCATTTCTATTTTTTGAAAATTTAATTAAAAAAAAAGTTTATGAATAGAATAGAATTATTAATATAAAAGATAAAATCTTTAGTGCACTCACAATTGTATAATTATAATATTATTTATGAATATATTATATATATATTATAATTATATCTATACATTATAATTGAATGTAGATATTTTTTCTGACAATTGATGGATGCGAGAAAGATATTTTCACTTATAGTCTCCTATTATTAAATTATGTGAAATTCAATACGATATTAAATAATAGGAAATTCGTTCGATTTTTTTTTATAGATAAAAGTAACTAGAAAAAATATTCAAAGTGTATTTCTAGCCTTGATCTGCAAAAAAATAGACTTTGGAGTTTTTTTTTATTAATATGAAAGAAAATAAAATATAACAAAGCAGACAATAAAAGAAAAAAAAATGAAAAAATAAAATAAAAAATAATAAAATATATATTATAAGTGCACCAAAATTGATATCGTAATAAAATATTTTTGTCAATATTACTTTTATAACAATAAAAATTTTACATAAAAAGAAAATAATTATAATTTATTACCTAAGTATTCAATTTCATCGCAGACTTCCTAAATTGAAAGGTCAAAAAAGGCTTAAGTTTAGGAAGATAAGAAAATGTTTTTAAATCTCTTCTACATCATTTAATTTTATCCTTAAAAATTTTTTAAATAATCATTTTAGTCCATTTTAACAATTCCACTCTTTATCGTCATCAATTCATCCAAACACACCCATAAATTTGACCACTAGGTAGCACATGGTCATGGAAGCTTTTTCTTGCGTAAAAATAAATAACCAAGTACGAAACTCCAAAAACAACAAACCAAACCAGAATCCGTTAGACCTAACATGGGATAAGGTAGAATGTTATCCATCATTCTCACTTCCCACATGGCAACGACAAGACCGGACAACGTCACATAAATTGAAGTTGAAAGGTGCCACTTTAGACTTTGAATTTGTAGGACCCACCATTAGTTAATCAGATTTTTAACGTGTTGGTTGGATTTTGATCATTTACAATACTGTAGATTTTTAATGTGTTAGTCGGACTCAGATTATTTACAGTATTATAATTTTTATAATAAAATATGAGTCATTGAATTTTGATCTAATGATACACATTTTATTTTATATTTTAATATAAAATAAAATATAAATTATTAGATTAAAATTCAATAGCTCATATTTTACTACAAAATCTATAATAAATATAGCCAGCAGATGATCTGCAGCCGTGTTAGTCTTTGAATCCATTTCCAATTTCAATTGCAATTGGTCAAGTAACTCATAAATTAAAGATAATTAAAAGTGACACGTTCAAAGAAAATCCCGACATTCCCATCCCCATGTGTTATTCCTTTGTTTAAGCCACGCATGAACCCATTATCTGTATCACACGCCTCCTTTTATTTTTTCGGTTTTGATGGCTCTCCTAAAGGAACTTTCGATCTTTCGGATTTTTGGTGGGGATACAAGTCATCATGTGGCTAATGGGATTTGATAATTCCTTTTTGTGGTTATGGTTTAATTAAGCCTTACAAAGTTTTTGATAAATTATAATATATATTTGACAATTAAGTCTCACAAATAAATATTAAATGAGAAATGAGTTTGTGTGATGAATTTTACAATGAAAAAATTTGATGAGTTAATGTGAAATATATAACATCATAATATTTTAATAAAACAATATCATATTATCAATGTATTTAAGATAAATTTCTTAACATGTTATAATTTAGTGTAATTATTATGTCGCACATTTAGTATAATACATGTGTTATGTTAATTTAAAATAGTTTATTGTACTTATATTTTATATTCAATATTTTTATATTTTATTTATGAACATAAAAATAGTGAATTTTTTTAATCTATTCCCTATATTTTTTATTTTATAGTAATCCTATAAAATATTGATTTATAAATTAAAAATAAAAATAAAAAAAATAAAAAGTAGTGTAGCTATTAAAAAAATAAATAAAATACATGGGTGATCTAATAAAGTTATAAACTATTATTTTTATGTGGATTATCAAAAAATAAAAGTAAATTAAAATATTCAAAAAAAAATTTTGAATTATAAATAAAATCTAAAAATAATAATATCAAGATATAAATACAATAAATTATTTTAAATGAATGTTTAATTAATATAATATAATGTATCATTGCTACATGTTTTTTTAATGTGTTATGTAGTAATTATACATCTATAACTAATTTTATAATCGGACAAATAATTTTACCAATAATTTATTGGATACTTTGATAATACATGTTTATAATTTTTTTTTTAAATTATACATTGCAAAATTCATCTTGTTCACGACAATGATTGACACAATTGTGGATTTTTTTTTTCCTTTTATTTTTATGATAATGTTAATCACAAGCAAATGAAACCACTCTAATCCATTTAGAATCATAATCAAACACGATCATAATAATGCAATCAAGAGACATGAGATTTGTGCTATGACCTATGTTTGTACGACATTAAATAAAGTATTTTGCATTATTGTAATTTGTAATGAAATGTTTATAATTATGCATTTTGGAGATATTTCAAGTTAACCTCATGCCGTTAATCAGTCATTATCTTTGGGACCAATAATACAGGCAGAATAGGACATTGTAGACATGGACCCACAATTACTATTCCATAATTTCATTCTCGGGATTGAAAAATATATCATCGTATTATTAGCCAAGCATGAAGCATGTGCTGGAAATTCTTTCACATTTTCTTGCATAATAGTAATATATTCTTACCCAATTATAATTCTCTTTTTTGACAATAAAAAATATGTATTTTATAAATCAAATTTGAGTTGATAATTAGAGGATTAGAGTTAGAGGCCAATGCTCCACCATGTGGTATTTATGTACATCATCATGGATTCTAAAATGCCTTATTAGAGGAAAACAAGAAACATTATTATATAAAAAACAGCATGTAGTGGAAATTTTTTATCATTTAATTTTATTACTACTTAATAAAAATAGACACACAAACAGACACGTATATACTATATTATATGTAGAGAATCGGAATGGTCACCCCAACTTGGATTTGTCTTATTAAAATACTTTGAAAAAAATTATTTAAATTTTTTTAATCTATTTTCAAAATCTTAAAACAACAGCTACCCTATATTCTAGTCAAATCAAAATTCTTTTACTAGAATAGTTTTTATTTTTTAGGTAAAAAATATATATTTAGATTAATATAGATTATTTTAGTAAAAAAATTTAAATTAAAAGGGTATCATATTATATTAAGAAATTTTATATATGTATTTAAAAAATATTAAAGTATGTAATTTTAACAAAATAAAAAAATATATATAATATTCTTGAAAATAAAACTATGTTCTAAGTACTAGCAGAGTTGAAGCAAGCCTGTCAACCCGCAATAGCCGGTAAAATACTCCGCTCAACCTTTACAAGACGTCCTGATATCAAGGGTTTCGCGCGAAAACTTCCGGTTTTATTCCCGGACCAAAATACTTGATGTATAAAAGAACTCTTTCTCCCTCTTTTGAGGTGCACGAAAATTTTGGTCCTTCGTTTTCCCCTGATAATTCTCTTCCTTGCCGACACTTCCTTCTTCGTGTTTTTTTTTTTTTTCGGTTTTCTTTCAATTTTATAAACAGAAAGGCATTTCTTTACTAAGTATAATCGTCACAAGAACTCAAATCTTTTTTAATTCTGGAAACATATACTGTTTCTGTGAGTTTCTGAAATTTAGTTGCAGTAGGTAAGCTGATGCTATTTGGCGGTACTTTCGTTTGAAAATCATGTTTGGCTCAAACCATGGCTGCTTTCAAGATTTAGGTACGTCTTTCTTTGTCTCGTTTTGCTTTTCCTCTTGAATTTCTACATTTTTTTTTATATGACTTGGTTCTTTTTTTTTTTTTTGATAAAAATATTATATTGTACATGTTGTGGGTTCTCACCATTCGTTTCATTCAATGGGTCATGTTTTTATTCGATTTCTTTAATTTATCTCGCCCTGGATTTTTTTAATGGGAATCTGTTTATAGGTGTTATTTATAATGTTACTAAAGTGTGCCTAGTAATGGGAGCATTAGATTCAACCATCGTTGCTCTGTTATGCAGAGAATGAGATGGTTCATTCAAAAACAGAGAAGATCGTATTTGCAGGGCTTCTGCAAATTCAAGGAGGAATAGAATTCGTTGCTGTTTTGGGATTGGAAAGGTGATTTGTTACAAAAGCAAAACGCAACGATGACTATTGAGAGAAGGGATGTGTTGGTGGGGATTAAAATCGATAGCCATAGCAGGCAGCTTCTAAACTGGGCTCTTGTCAAAGTTGCTGGACCTGGGGATTGCGTTATTGCTGTTCATGTTGTTAAATGTTCAGGTAATCATGCTCAGAACTCCTATGAAACGAAGCCGTATTCTGTTTGAACGTAATTGCTCTTCTCCTTCTCATTGTTCTAACTTTAATTTATACAGGTCATGTTTCAAAAAACAAGCCCCTGCTAGATAGTTATTTAGAGGTTTATGAAGGCCTATGTAATGTGAAAAAGGTATATACAACACACTTTTACACCAATTTGTTGTTTGAGCAAACTAATAGTTTGGTCCTGAATTATTCAGCTCATTTAGCTTTAGTGTCAGAAAATAACTCATTCCACGAGTCAGCTTCCGAAAATAATACTCTTTAAGCATTAGTCCTTTTGTCATTTAATCTAAAAGGATGTCAAATTGACTATTGTCTATTGAGTTTGTTAGTTTTCAAACACTAACTTGTGTATTCACTAATTTTCAAATAGTCCTCACAATTTAAGACCAAATTATTAGTTTACTCTTGTTCCCTCCTTCATGGGTAGGTAACTGATATTTGTAAACTGTAACTTGGCCTTATCGGTGTTCAGGTAGGTCTCATAGGTCAAATATTCACAGGAAGCTCCATTGGAAAAGTTCTTGTGAGAGAGTCAAAGAACCACTCTGCTCTGGCTCTAGTGGTTGGGTAAGAAGAACTTGGCTTTTAGAAGTTTTCAACTGGGTTTGGTTCATCTGATTTTCTTTTTCTCTTTTTTTTTTTTTTCTTTTTTCTTTTTGAATTTCTGATTAGTCTAAAACATATTTCACTTTCAGGGGTCGAGCTTCCACAGCTAAATATTGTGCCAAACGACTCTTACCCACTACAGATGTTATAGCCATCCATGATGGAAGAATTGTCTTCAGAAGGTGTACCAATATTCAACTACCAGGTTTGGTATTTTTCATATCTGTGTCCTTAAAGGAAACCAAATCTTACGTGACGAAGAAAATATGATTAACTTGTTTCCCATGATGATAGGTCTTATACAAGATCCAAGGCCTAGTCTCGCAAGCAAAGACGGCAAAGAATTCCTTATTGAATTTGGTGACTCCGGGGTTACCACTGTGAAATCAGTATGCGAGGAGTCAAGAGAGGATGTCCCAGAATTGAAAGAAGTATTTGACAGAAAAGAGAGCGAGAAAGTGTCTTCAAGATCAGTATCTCTGTTTGCAGGTGACCCTTGTGAACCGAAGCTGGGATGGCCCTTGCTCCGAAGAGCTAATTCAGGAATCTCAGATACTCCTCTTGCGAGGGACATATCTGTAGTACAGTGGGTAATGAACTTACCAGATCGCTCGCCAAAGAAAAGTTCTTGCTTTTCATCCATTAAGGAAACTCTCTCAGAAAGAGGCATCAGTGACATTGAGAATGAGAGACAGAAAAACAGTTCAACTTCTTCATCTGTTGAGCTACCAAAGGGATTGGAGGGGATCTTGGGCATGACTTCATTTGATTGCAAGTGGTTCAACCTTGAGGATCTCAAGTCCTGGACTTCTCAATTCTCTTCAGGTTTAACTGCTGCTTCTTATTTAAAACTTCTTTATAGATTCAAATATGAGTAAAGTTAAGTTTTAAGTGCTCATGGTTAAGAATTATTTATTATATTTAATAATAATAAATTTTTTTGACTAATTTATTAATTAAAAATTATATACTATATTTATTGACAATAATAATAAATATTAATTTTCAAATTTTATTGCATCTCATTAATATTTTTTTTCCTCAGTGAGCGCAATATATAATTTTTAAGAAATGAAATTTATTACACGCAATAAAAATAATATTAAATTCTTATTATCTAATTTATTAGTTAAGGATCATTTGTCGTGTTTATTAATAAAAATAAATGTTAATTAGTGAATTTAATGTATTTTATTAATAATTTTTAATTATTGAATGCAATAGATTATCCTTAACTAATATAATTAGTCGGTAAATATTTATAATTATTATTAATAGATATAATAAATTTTTTTAACTATTGCACTAAAAACACTTGTTAGCAAAATTTATAAAAATATAACACAATTTTTAATGAGACCCACCACCGGCCCTGATTAAGGTTGGGCTTTCACAATTTGGCCCACTGAATTTTAGTGTTGCCTTATTTAAATTAGGCTTTGAATTATAAATAGTTACTTGAATTTTATTATTATTTTTTCCAATAATAATATTACATTGAGTCACACCTGGGCTTTGAAGATGAAGATATGACAGGGTCTAAGCTCCTGCTTTATTAAAGCTAGGTCCAGGTTATTAAAGCTATGCCTAGCCCCTAATCTTGCCCATCTCTCTTCATAATTAATTGGTCTATTAATATTTTGTAACTTGAATCTCCCTAAGAATTTCTCAGCTGGTTATACTAACTGTTATTTCCTTGTTCTTCTCTATTTTAAACTTAACCATGTATTTCCATTGCAGGAAATCTGATTGGGAAAGGAGGGAGTAACCGTGTATACAAAGGGATTCTTCCTGATGGAAAACCAATTGCAGTCAAAGTTTTACAATCATCAAAAGAAGCTTGGAAAGATTTTGCACAGGAAGTGGAAATAATATCCTCTTTGATGCACAAAAGCATCACTCCTTTGCTTGGAATTTGCATTGAAGAAAATGCTCTAATCTCTGTTTATGAGTTTTTCCCCAACGGGAGCTTAGAGGAAAATCTACATGGTAAAGATTATGATGAGATTTTTACCTTCCCTTTTCACTTAAATTGATGCTAAATTAAAATCATAATCAATGCAGGTAAAAACAAGGATCGGTCCATATTGTCATGGGAAGTGAGATTTAATGTAGCTGTTAGAATAGCAGAAGCCCTCAATTACCTACACAACGAAGCTTCGAAGCCTGTTATACATAGAGATGTCAAGTCTTCAAATATTCTTCTCTCCCATGAGTTTCAACCACAAGTACTCAAACATTGATATTACTTAGAGTGTTTAAAAGAACATTATGCTTGATATTTATGATGTGACTCATAATTTTTTTTTTTCCTTTTTGTTGATTTTGTGGCAGTTGACTGATCTTGGACTTGCAATCTGGGGACCAACAAGTTCATATTTTCTGACACAAGAAGATGTAGTAGGAACATTTGGATATCTTGCTCCTGAATACTTCATGTATGGAAAAGTAAGTGACAAGATCGATGTGTATGCCTTTGGTGTAGTTCTGCTTGAACTAATTTCAGGAAGGAAACCGATCAGCTCTGAGACTTGCAAAGGACAGGAAAGTTTGGTCGTGTGGGTAAGAACTAATCCATCCTACAACATTGACTTTTGTTAATTATACTAAATAAATTCAATCTGTAAGTGAATCTTACTGAAAATTTGTGTTTAATCTGACATATGAATATGTGAACTATATATACAATGATTTCAGGCAAAACCAGTAATGGAGAGTGGGGATATTAAAGGCTTATTGGACTCCAATTTAGAAGGGAAGTTTGATGAGGACCAAATGCAGAGAATGGTTAAGGCAGCAAGCCTCTGCATTACACGGGCTGCTCGGCTTCGTCCTAAGATGAACCAGGTAACAACAAAGTACCTTGAAGATGCTAAGCTTTTTGCCTCTATGGAGACACATAGTATGTTGTTAGCTTAATTTTGTTATCTTAGATGTCACGCAGCAATTAAAGTTACTCGAGATGCCAGGTGTTTTCTGAGATACTTATCTCACACTACTCGAAATCTGTGAAACTACATAGTAGTGAGTGTGTTCGAAGTGGCTTTAGCTCATAACTTTCGCTATTTGCAGATACTGAAGATCCTAAAGGGAGAAGAAAGAGATGAGAGTTTGTTAAGCTCCCAAGGGAACGATAATGAGGCTTCAGAAAACCAGGAAAACATAGATGATGAAGTGTATCCAAATTCAAGCGCAGAGTTACACCTAAGTCTTGCTTTACTTGATGTTGATGATGACAGTACATCAAATAGGAGCAGCACAGAGCGGAGCAACTGTCTTTCTTTGGAAGAACACTTAAAAGGAAGATGGAGCAGATCATCCAGTTTTGATTAGCTTTTTCCAAATTGATAACGACTATATATATATATATATATATATATATATACACATGTATGTATATAGAGCACCCAACTTTGAGGTGGTTGGTAGGTATAAAGCGATGTAGAGTTGCATTTTGAAGTTTCTTGTGCATACGGAAAAAATAAATACTTGAGCTTGCAATTGACTGGGAATGTCGGGAGAAAATTTGAGTGCTAGTATGCAAAATGAGGAATATAAACCTATTGAGGCTCTGTTGAGGTGAGAATAAAAGGCCAAAAACAAATTATGGACTCTTATACAATTATGGCTTCATTTTCTGTATACATTTTATTGTAATATAAGTTAGATTGGAGTTTTTTTCCAATTTTTTTAGAGTAAATTTAATAATTTTTTAAATTTTATGAAAATTACATATATCTCTGCAAATTTTAATATACACAGATGAAACAAGAGTTAAGTTATATTTTAATTCAATTTTAAAATTTTTATTAAAATATTATCTAAGAAATTAAATATATAATTTCAACTAATATGTATATATTTTTCATATGTATTTGTGGAGGGTATATTGACTAAAATGTTCAAAATTAAATTAAAACATATGCTTTAAAATTAAAGGAGAGGTGCTTGTAATTTTAACATAATTCATGAGATGCGTGTAATTTGCTCAATTTTTTAAGGTGAGATTTGTTTTATATCAAACCAATACATCTAATGTGAAATATCGTAACTTTTATTATGAGTGCAACATTTTTATAATGAAAAAAATTTTATTTTATTTGATTAATATATGCTTTTGAAATATTAATAAAGGTTGGTTTGAGTGATAAGAAATTTAGTGCTCTTTAAATAAAATTTTATGTATAGAAAGTGTAACATTTTCGGCATATATATATATATATATATATGTTTTTGAATGAAATTATATACAAATAATTTCATGTGTTGACATATATAGACACACATAAACGATGTCGCATATCAAATGTCAAGCGTGGAGGAATGTGCAAGGATTAAATTATCATCCGGACAAAAATATTCTAAATCAAGTTTGATTTATATAATTATTGTGGCCATGTTGTTATATTCTTCACGGCTATTATTAAGATTTATGAATCTATCATTAATCACCAATCTCCAGATTCTCAGATACCCTACTACTAATTTTACCTTTTATTTTTATAGCCTGAAAACATAACTTTAATTTAGTAGATCAAGCTCAGCAAGTTGTGAATACCTATAAATTGTGAGCGATCGACATTCTGAAGACCGACCCGAGACTAAGACATGAAAGAAACATGAATCTGTATAATTTATAAATCTATCCGCTTCCTTTTCAATGTGTAATTGTTTCTCCATTCTTTTGTTTCATTTTCCTGCATCTCGTTTTGAACCGCAATCGAATCGATTGAGCTATTCATTTCCGGTTGACTTTGTATGGGCCCTTGGGACTCTTAACACTACCAAGTTGATAGCTAAGAAGTACCTATACGAAACTACATAATGTAGAATATGTTAATTTTAAAAATTTTAAAATATAAGTATGAATATATTTATATGTATATGTATATATTTTAACAAATAGAATTAATAATAAAAAAAGATGATAAAAAATAAAATAATATCATAACTAATAAAAAAATTATTAAATCATTAATTTAATATTATTTTGACTGATTTTTAAAATATATTTTACCAAAAATTTTTTTTAATATTTATACAAATATATTATATAAAATACATATTTAATACGATACGTCACAATCTAAAACTAATCCGTTTAAAAGTATACCTGCTTCTGGATCGGTAGTCTAGCCCTTACTTCGGCTGGCTTTGGACTAGTCTTTTTGCCCTGGTTAAACGGCACAGTATTTAAAAGATTGGCCTTTCCGTGAAACTACAAGAAGATCTAGGTCCCATTTATAGCTGTATTGTTTGCCAGTTTTACTCGTATGCGTACTTGTCTTTGTTATTGAATTCACAGAACGCATATATGCAAATAATCCATATACTGCAGTTCTGTGACGGTTAGCTGTTGTATATAATTGTTGGTTCTGGTCGGTGAGAGAGAAACACCTATCTGTCACTGTTAGCTATTGTACGTTGTTGTTGATTCTGGTGTTGAGAGAAACACCCCTCTGGATTGAGGCTGAAATTCTGTATGTTCATGTTGAAATTCGTCTCTAAGATTTTTGTAGATTTTATAGTTTTCTTTAAGCATATACAATGCCTGATCAATTTCAATCTTTTGTATCCTGATTTTGTTATGTAGTTTTTCTTTTGTCCTCATTTGTATACTGTGGATTTTTATAGAGAAGTGATTTGAAGATGAGCTTCTGATCAATAATGAAATTATAAATCTCATTTTTCGGACTAGCTCTGCCATCTCTACGCCAATTTGGGAATTCCTAATGGATGACGGTGAGACTGATTACCTAAACCAGGAAATGTTTTCCAGTCCAAACATGGGAGAACTTCCGGGCAGTTGCTCAATGGACAGTATCTGGGGAGATCTTTGGAAGGACACGCATGCTTGCACTCACACTCACACTTGCAACCCTCCTGGCCCCGATTATTCACATACCCACACCTGTTATCATACGCACACCAAAATTGTGCTAGCACCTTCTGAAAACAAGGTTGGGTCTGATGATTGTGCAGAGTCTGTTGAAAAGAAGTCAAAAAAGTGTCCTCTTGGTAACCGTGAAGCAGTTCGCAAATATCGTGAGAAGAAGAAAGCCCAAACTGCATCCTTGGAGGATGAAGTTGTAAAGTTGAAAGCTTTGAATCAACATTTGTTGAAGAGGTTGCAAGGTCAATCTGCTTTAGAGGCTGAAATTGCAAGGCTAAAGTGCTTGCTAGTGGACATTCGTGGAAGGATTAATGGGGAGATTGGATCATTTCCATATCAGAAATCAGCTAATTCAAACGTGTCAACCCCACACTTGCCTAGTTCCTATTTGATGAATCCTTGTGACGTACGGTGTGGTGATCAGGCCTTTTGTCTTCACCAAGGAGCAGACTGCGAGAATACAGAACGTGTATCAATTAACGGGCAAGGATTGAATGGTTGTGAATTTGAAGGCATCCAGTGCCCAACAAGCCAGAATTTCGGGCTCAATGGTCTTTCTGATTGTGGAGTTGGAAAGAGTGTCTAATATCAGTTCTTCTACGCCTACTACAAGAAAAGGTGAAGCCTGATTTCTCTGTCTCTAATTCTAGCATGGATTATTTGTGAATGATAGAATTTGTGTTGCATCTTTCATCTTTGTTTCTGATCCAGTGCTTCTTGGTTATCTCTGTCTTTTATCTTGGATAATATATTGGTGGTCTCTGACTCTCAGTGTCATGTTTGGATATTGTGCTGAAGTTCAATTGCTAGATTTCCTATTTGGTAATCTTTGACTTCTGTAATGATGTGAGGTTTTAGAACGGCTGTTGTCCATAATTTTGTTAAGTTCAACTTCATCTAAGACAGCAAGATGCTCGATGCACTAGCTAGCAAATGTTGCCACATTAGGACTTAGGTCTTGGAAGACTAAGTGGAATGGTAAAACAGCTTAAATGATGTAAAACTCTATCCTTCTAAGGTGACCGCTTGACTCATGGAGAGGGCGGGGGATATGAATTACACTCACATTTTATTACGTACAAATTTCACTTTATTTTAGATTTTTTCAATTTTTTCATATTGAAGTGATCACAGAAGAATATTTTTTCTAGATGTAACAACATGTTTCAGACTAGATAGTTTTTAAATTTATGATGATTTATTTTTGTGATGCTGGACCCTGAAGCAGCATGGGTTGAGGCTTGATGTGATGACTTAGAACATAAAACTTGTAGAAGTCTTGCTGGTTCTCTTTGCAATAAGCTAATGGCACCTTATTTATCAGGGGGAACTCGGGCAGCAATGGCTAGTTGAAGGGGCAATGAGATAGCAATGGCGGTTTTCATCATCCTCACGATGCATACTATTTTCCAATAAGTTGTTGTCAACGTCAGCGATCCATCAAGTCATTTTGTAGATATGAAAATTCACTTCTAACCTTTTGACGCTCTATTGGGTTATTGGGCTGGAACTTTGGGATGGCTGTTCTATGATAGTAGATCAAGCTTTGCTGGTTATGGGGCCGCTGGATCAGTTAATATAATGTCCTACGTTGATGCTTTTGTAAATATAAAGTAGTTGTTCATATGAAGCCTGCAGAGCTTATGGCAGATAGACTTGGTGCTTTTCTATGTACTATCAAGTTTATTACAGTATCAGCATTTGTTGTGTGATAATGGATGGACTCATTGAGTTCTCGTCATAATTATTTCAATGTTTTTAAACGGTATTTGAGTAGTTTATTCCAGTATCAACATTTAAGTGAACGTTGCTCATTAAATATTTTATTGCTGAATGACAGAACTTAAGGAAGTCTGTGTTATTGTTCAATACTTTTTGCTGTGGACAGGTGAGACATAAATATCATTTTGTTTAATCTATATCTAATTTATGTGTGACAATAATTTCGTCTGGCAAAGTTTCCAGCATTATCCATAATCAACCATTAATCTCAATTACAAGTGTAGTTCTACCTTTTACAATTTGCTAAGACGAGGGAATGCCCAATTTCTATCAGTAAGGAGCTTAGATCTTCAAAATGAAGATCATGCGAATTGGCTTTTATTGTTTGCAAGTCAAGACGGACAAATGAGTGAATTTGTTTTGAAAAATGTTAGTGGCTCTTCAGATTGCCAATGAAACTTTGCCACCAACAGGGTGAGGCATGAAGGTGGGAAGAATCTTAATTGCTGGTTTACTCAACCATTCTTGAATTGTTTTGGGTAAAGACCTTCTCATATCTTTTGGTAAACTTAAAATTTTATGTTTTCCTTCTTTTCGGTTGTTCTTGGTACATTCTTTCTGCTATGACTTTCAAAAACTTACACCAGTGCTTTGCAACTCAATGGAACCTGATTATACTTTTACAAACCATTGCTCATGAAAGCAACTGGACATGTCTTTCTCGTGTCACAGAAATTCTAAATGTATATTGTTCCATGATCACTGAGTCTTATTGGCCATAAATTCTCATTCTCGAAATTTCACTTTTGTTCTTGAGCTACACTTTCACGAGCCTAAAGCGACCAAAAGACCAGATAATATGGGAAAAGGATTGATGTTGTATGACAAGCATCTAGATCAGTCTCAGCAATTAGTATTAACAAATTGAATCCTCTTAATCTCTCATATCGCAAATTTAGTAGAAATCTATATTATAAAACTAGAGAAAATGTTTGTATAATTTTAACAAAATTGAAGGGATATTAATGTTTTTTAGAGTGATTCAAAATTCTAATGTCTTTGAGATTTTGAAACCTGCGATTATATTTTTTTCCACAAAACCTATGAAAAAAACCTAAACGTTATAAGGGCGGGGACGCAAAAGGTGAGGGAGGGTTTGAACTCAGAGTTATCATATCGTGTAAGGTTGAGATTCCTTCTGGAATCCACCAGAGCCCAATTATTTGCTACTAACTACATTATTAATTAACCTACGGGCCTTGTTTACTTATTTATATATATTTTTCTGTTGAAATATCTTTTAAAATATTGTGGATTACATTTAGTTTATTATTAGTTCAATTTACTATATTAGTTAATTAAGCAACCAATTTTGATATCAACTAATAGATAGGGTTTGAGTTAATTGTGGATGATCAGTAATAGGTTAAATTACCTATAAACCCATTGAATAGACATATAAACCTATAGTTCAAAACTTATCAATAGTTATCATATCAAATTACTAGCTAAAAGGTAAGAGGGGGATTCTTTTTATAAGTCAATTTATAATATTCAATTATAAATTTGAGTAGTTGAGGAAGTAGAGAGTTATTTTGAAATAAATAAATATTTTTATTTAAATAAAACCTCATGTTTTCTGAATGCGCGTTGGTCTAATGTGATTTTACATTACCATGATTTATGTTTGAAAATTTTTGTTTAAAAATAGATTTTTTGATATCTATATAGTTCATTCAATGCAAAAGCAATTATTTTTCACTTTTGTGTAAATGAAAGTTTTGAGGGCAAAATTGATTTTAGATAAAAATTAAACGTCAAACTAAATGACAATATTTGCAAAGCAAACTCCTATTTAGGTGGACAAACGGGTTTTTGAACATTTCAAATATTAAATCAAAACACACTAATAATCTCTATTATTTAATCTTTGATTGCATTGCAAGTCTTCTCTAGATAAGTTTTCTTTCTCACTGATAATTTATTTGTGTTTATTATAATCTCCCAAATCTTTTTCCAATAATTTGTATTAGAGCCTAGGTTTCCAGATTTGACTATTTATTTGTGTAAATCTGTTAGATATTAACTATTCGTGTCTATTTATTATATTTGGCATATGTATGAGGAAGAACAAAGAACCTAATTTTTTAATAATATTACTGGAATAATATGATGGCCCATTGAAATCAAACAAGGGATTTTATTATACAAAAAATTTCAAGCTTTATAATGTCTGATTCATGCTCAATAATATTTGAAATTGAACCCTTATAAACTCAATAATCTTGAATGCAATTACTTAAATAATCATAGGGTTCCATGGAATTTAGTTTAAAGCTTTTGAAGATCACAAGATTTTGAGCAAAATGGTATCTTAAACATGCCTTAACGTAAACGAAATTATTCAGCACAATTGACAGATTGAGCTCAAGAAATCCTAAAACTTTCAATCTAAAATACCAAAATATGGAAGGATTTCACTTAATATTTCCTTTGGGGTTTTAAAGATCAAAGGATTTCGAGTGGATTGGTGCCTTGAATACACCCTAAAGACAAATAAAAACTAACAACCTCCATCAATGTAAGAAATCAAATAAAATTTTCAAGTCAATCTTACGCCAAAATTATGGGGTTTTGATTGAAATTAGTCTAGGGGTTTCATTGGGCCAATGATTTCAAACAGAATGGTGTCTAAACATCACCAAAACTGGAGCAAAAACCCCAGACTCCTTCAACTTGATAAAACCCTCACTTTTTCAATTAATGAACTAATTGAGATTGTTCCTAAAAAAAAAAGGAATTAAAAAGGAAATGGCTACAGCTCCCATTGTGAATTGCTTGACTTTCAAATCCAGTAAGTCAAATGCAAGTTCTACAAAGACTAAAAGCACAAGTCCCAATCAGTGATAAGAATGGTGGTTGTTTAGTCATGTAACATTTGAATTGACTATGTGAAACTTTGTGGGGCAAGCGAATTTATTATTGAAGCTAGATCATAAGATAGTATACAATTACAACTGTCCCACTTGCTTTAGCTCATATAAACCTAATGTTGTAGGGAGACATGATGAGATAAATCTTTAGTTATAATTCTAAATAAACATGTTGATGAGATCAACTAATAGAAATTTCACACAATATTGATTTTGAAGTCATACAGAGTGTACTTAGAACATTTCTTTGTTAAAGCTAGGTACAAAGGGATAGATGGAGGTTTTAGATTATTGAGATGGCAATGATCTAGGGGAAGGAACTAATTACCTATATACCTTTTCAACAATGCCCATTAATGACATTATTGGAATGATTATAAAGGTAGCTAGACTTTTAAGTAGAGATAGGCAAACTTCAGTGGATGGACTTGTACATTCATGGAATAAGCACTTATTGTGTGGATTGAGAAACTCATCTTGGATTGAAACAAGTCCTTTGGGGCAATATTATCATAAGTTTAATGAGATTATATGGAGTCACATCTTTAATTTTGTAATGTATGTTAAATGACATATTATTATTTTGAGGTGGGATTAACTTCTTGTGTGATGTTAACCTCTTGACATTAACTTAATATGGAATATCTTAATAAGACCTCTTGTGGTTCTAAATCTCAATCATATTATGACAAGTCTTGTGGTTTTCCAATTTATCTCAAGTAGCTCCTATTGATTGAGTACTTGTAAAATTCACAAGGCATTCTTGTTTCTTTAACGGTGCACTCATTATGACAGATGAAATAGAGGTCATTTAGATATTTTAAGTCCTTAATTTATCACGAAGAGAATTAATATGAAAATGAATTCCATTTGCTTACATTGTTGGTAGCTTGGTGTATGGTTAAGTAAGCACCAATAGTTGCTTCAACTTGAGAATTATTATTTTTTGTCATAACTATATTGTGGTAAAGTGTCAAATAGACACTATAGCTACTTCAAATTGTGTATACATTTACATGATGTTTTGGGGGAATTGTTCTGTTAAGAAGTGTCAGATAGACACTTACAACTACTACCTATATATAATTAAAGACTATGTCACTTGTTTTGTGATAATCATTTGTAAAAAAATGTGGTTAAGGAAATGAATTGTGACGATCCAAAATCATTGATCGTGACTAGTGCATAGGCTAATCCAACCTAGCCTAGTAAATCGAAGATAAAATTCTTATAAAGTCCATAATATGTCAATAAAACACATTAAACGCAATTTAAAATATAATTCAAAGAAATTTCTTAGAGGTTGCCGAAAATTCGATAGCACTTCTTCAAAATTCAATGTTTTCCAAACTTGTACAACCTGTTATATTTCAATAATATCACAATGATATCAATAAAACAGTTTAATAATATCTCAAATTATACATTTAATATGTTATCGGAATAGCCTATACAAGGTTTACAATACTTTACAATATTTACAAACTCAAAACAACCCGACATCTAGTGGTCATAACCTTGGCGTCATATATACATGATGATTAACCCAAAATGACACATAAAAATGTTTGAGCGATAAGAAAGTCTTAACTTACTTTATCACATACTAATATGTAAAATATTAAAGAGAAAGGTGTAATTTGTCACTGACGTAGTGAATGCATAAATTACATGGTAAGCGGAAGGGAAAACAATAAAGGCCTTAGAGCTTTTAACAAATATTTATTTAAGTAAAGAATTTTTTTTTGATAAAATAAAAAATACCATTTCTAAATCTTATAACTTTGTATAAAGTGAGTATCAAGGAAAAAACCAAGATCATCATATTCATATTCCTTTACCAAATATGTTTCAAAAATTCATACTGTATACTTTTACATGATACGTCTCAATATCTCATATCTATATCCCTTCACCTAATATGTCTCAATAATTCATACATATATCTCTTCATCAAATATGTCTTAATATCTCATACTCGTATCTCTTCACTTGATACGTCTCAATAATTTATACCTGTATCTTTTCGCCAAAAATATCTTAATACTTTATATCCGTATCTCTTTACCATATTTGTCTTGATAATTCATTTCAATAAGGTGCACTAAGGCTGTTACCCCTATTAACGGTTATAGGTTCTTACATGAATTTCCATCCATCCTTTAAATTATAAAATCCATTGAATATAAATCAATTGTGTAAATAGGATACATAAATAAATAATTTTATTTAAACATATTTATTACCATAAAGTAATTTAAATAAAAATAATCTTAAAGATAAAATAAAATAAAGAGTGGTTAGGAGAGAAGTGAAAATAATATAAAGGATTAAAATGGAAAATACAACAATGCAACAATCACATAAAATACACTTAGATAAAATACCAATATGAAAAATGTAGGTAAAGTAAAGGAAGCAATTATAATTAAGAGTTTTACCATAACCTTTCTCATTTCATATAATACTTCTTCCTTAATTTATATAATATAACATTCATTTTGTACTTCTCATATACCAAGTGTATTTCATAATAATAATAATAATTCATACAATTTAATAATATCAATTATCTTTCTGTTATTTTATATCCAACATATTATATCATATATACACAGTTGAAAAGTTTAAAAGAACATAAATTTGCTTTCTTATAAAACACAGAATATGGAATAAGGAAATTGAAAGTTAGATAAGAAAATAAAAACATTCAGTAAAATGAAAAGTGCTACTTTGCTAATTATACACTCACCAATAAGGATCAATGGTATAGATCCCTTATTCCCACAACACAACCCCAATTGAAGAGATATCCACTTCTCAACCTCTCGCATAAGTTCAAATATGAATTTCCTACAAACTCTTCTTTCATGACCTCTCTTTCTCTTCTTTACTGTTCATTTTTTGAATGAGAAAACTCAGAATCATTCATGCTTTAAATAGAAGTTTTCAAGTTATTATGCAAGCAACTATTTGGTATTACGCAAGTTACTGTGCAAGATGCTTACCAACACATTTCTATTGACAAATTTTATAAAAAGTTAAAATTATAATTTTGTCTAAAGACAATATCTTTTATTTTAGTCCATATGAAATTATAATTTCTACCCAAGCATTATTTTCTCCTTTCAGTCTAATCCTTTTGACTTGCCCTACATTCAAATTTTAACGAAAATTTTCTAAAAATTTAAAACTATAATTTTATCTAGACAATATTTTTTAATTTTCATTTTTGTCCTTAAAATTCTATTTTATTTCTTTAATGTTATCCTTAAAATCACCTAAGGTTTAACTAGGAGGCTATATTATCTTTTATACCCTTATAAAGATCATTTATCTCTAACAATATACATTTTAAAGATGTTACATAATATATATATATATATATATAGATGAACACCTAACCTTAAATTTCAAAACTATAATAATAAAAAAAGAGCAATGATGCAAGATAGCCAAAAACATTAAAAAAAAATTTAAAATAAAATAAAATTTCAGAGATAATCAAGAATTGTTAAAATAACTTTAAGAAAAAATAAATACTTGAGCTTACAATTGACTTGGAATGTTGGGAGAAAATTTGAGTGCTAGTATGCAAAATAAGGGATTTAAACCTATTGATGCTCTTTTAATTTGTTGAGGTGAGAATAAAAGGCCAAAACAAATTATGGACCCGTATACAATTATGGCTTCATTTTCTGTATACATTTTATAGTAATATAAGTTAGATTGGAGTTTTTTTTTCAATTTTTTTAGAGTAAATTTAATAATCTTTTTAAATTTTGTGAAAATTACATATATCTCTGCAAATTTTAATATACACAGATGAAACAAGAGTTAAGTTATATTTTAATCCAATTTTAAATTTTTTATTAAAATATTATCTAAGAAATTAATATATAATTTTAACTAATATGTATATTTTTTCATATTTATTTGTGGAGGGTATATTGACTAAAAATTTTTAAATTAAATTAAAAAATATGTTTTAAAAATAAAGGAGAGGTGATTGTAATTTTAACAAAATTCATGAGATACGTGTAATTTGCTCAATTTTTTAAGGTAAAATTTATTTTATATCAAACCAATACATCTAATGTGAAATATCGTAACTTTTATTATGAGTGTAACATTTTTATAATAAGAAAATATTATTTTATTTGATTAATATATGTTTCTGAAATATTAATGGATGTTGGCTTGAGTAATAAGGAATTTAGTGTTCATGTATAGAGGGTGTAACATTTTCGGCGGTGTACATATATATATATATATGTACGTATTTGAAACGAAATTATATAGAAATAATTTCATGTGTGGAGATATATAGACACACATAAACGGTGTCGCATAACAAGTGTCAAGCGTGGAGGAATGTGCAAAGATTAAATTATCATTCGGACAAAAATATTCTAACTCAGAGGTTTGATTTATATAATTATTGTAGCCATGTTGTTATATTCTTCACGGCTATTATTAAGATCTATGAATTTATCATTAATCACCAATCTCCAAATTTTCAGATACCCTACAATTAATTTTACTTTTTATTTTTACAGCCTGAAAACATAACTTTGATTTAGCAGATCAAGCTCAGCGAGTTGTGAATACCTATAAATTGTGAGCGATCGACATTCTGAAGACAGACCCGAGACTAGGACATGAAAGAAACAGGAATCTGTATAATCTCTAAATCTATCCGCTTCCTTCTCTGCCCCGCCCCACCACATTAACTCCTTCATCTTAAGATTTTTCAATGTGTAATTGTTTCTCCATTCTTTTGTTTCATTTTCCTGCATCTCGTTTTGAACCGCAATCGAATCGATTGAGCTACTCATTTCCGGTTGACTTTGTATGGGCCTTTGGGACTCTTAACACTCTACCAAGTTGGTAACTAAGAAGTACTTATTCTATACGATACGACTCTGTCTAAACTAATCCGTTTAAAAGTATACCTGCTTCTGGATCGGTAGTCTAGCCCTGACTTCGGCTGGCTTTGGACTAGTAGTTTTTGCCCTGGTTAAACGGCACAGTATTCAAAAGATTGGCCTTTCCGTGGCTTTCTTTTGTCCTCATTTGTATACTGTGGATTTTTATAGAGAAGTGATTTGAAGATGAGCATCTGATCAATAATGAAATATTAAATCTCATTTTTCTGACTAGCTCTGCCATCTCTACGCCAATTCGGGAATTCCTAATGGATGACGGTGAGACTGATTACCTAAACCTGGAAGTGTTTTCCAGTCCAAACCTGGGAGAACTTCCGGGCAGTTGCTCAATGGACAGTATCTGGGAAGATCTTTTGAAGGACACGCATGCTTGCACTCACACCCACACTTGCAACCCTCCTGGCCCCGATTATTCACATACCCACACCTGTTACCATGCGCACACCAAAATTGTGCTAGCACCTTCTGAAAACAAGGTTGGGTCTGATGATTTTGCAGAGTCTGTTGAAAAGAAGTCAAAAAAATTTCCTCTTGGTAACCGTGAAGCAGTTCGCAAATATCGTGAGAAGAAGAAAGCCCAAACTGCATCCTTGGAGGATGAAGTTGTAAAGTTGAAAGCTTTGAATCAACATTTGTTGAAGAGGTTGCAAGGTCAATCTGCTTTAGAGGCTGAAATTGCAAGGCTAAAGTGTTTGCTAGTGGACATTCGTGGAAGGATTAATGGGGAGATTGGATCATTTCCATATCAGAAATCAGCTAATTCAAACGTGTCGACCCCACACTTGCCTAGTTCCTACTTGATGAATCCTTGTGACGTACGGTGTGGTGATCAGGTCTATTGTCTTCACCAAGGAGCAGACTGCGAGAATACAGAACGTGTATCAATTAACGGGCAAGAATTGAATGGTTGTGAATTTGAAGGCATCCAGTGCCCAACAAGCCAGAATTTCGGGCTCAATGGTCTTTCTGATTGTGGAGTTGGAAAGAGTGTCTAATATCAGTTCTTCTACGCCTAATACAAGAAAAGGTAAAGCCTGATTTCTCTGTCTCTAATTCTAGCATGGATTATTTGTGAATGATATAATTTGTGTTGCATCTTTCATCTTTGTTTCTGATCCAGTGCTTCTTGGTTATCTCTGTCTTTTATCTTGGATAATATATTGGTGGTCTCTGACTCTCAGTGTCATGTTTGGATATTGTGCTGAAGTTCAATTGCTAGATTTCCTATTTGGTAATCTTTAACTTCTGTAATGATGTGAGGTTTTAGAACGGCTGTTGTCCATAATTTTGTTAAGTTCAACTTCATCTAAGACAGCAAAATGCTCGATGCACTAGCTAGCAAATGTTGCCACATTAGGACTTAGGTCTTAGAAGATTAAGAGGAATGGTAAAACAGCTTAAAGGATGTATAACTCTATCCTTCTAAGGTGACCACTTGACTCATGGAAAGGGCGGGGGAGATGAATTACACTCACATTTTATTACGTACAAATTTCACTTTATTTTAGATTTTTTCAATTTTTTCATATTGAAGTGATCACAGAAGAATATTTTTTCTAGATGTATCAACATGTTTCAGACTAGATAGTTTTTAAATTTATGATGATTTATTTTTGTGATGCTGGACCCTGAAGCAGCATGGGTTGAGTCTTGATGTGATGACTTAGAACATAAAACTTGTAAAAGTCTTGCTGGTTCTCTTTGCAATAAGCTAATGGCACCTTATTTATCAGGGGGAGCTCGAGCAGCAATGGCTAGTTGAAGGGGCAATGAGAATGCAATGGCGGTTTTCATCATCTTCACGGTGTATACTATTTTCCAATAAGTTGTTATCAACGTCAGCTATCCATCAAGTCATTTTGTAGATATGAAAATTCACTTCTAACCTTTTGACGCTCTATTGGGTTATTGGGCTGGAACTTTGGGATGGCTGTTCTATGATAGTAGATCAAGCTTTGCTGGTTATGGGGCCGCTGGATCAGTTAATATAATGTCCTACGTTGATGCTTTTGTAAAGATAAAGTAGTTGTTCATATGAAGCCTAAACTTATGGCAGATAGACTTGGTTCTTTTCTATGTACTATCAAGTTTATTCCAGTATTAGCTTTTGTTGTGTGATAATGGATGGATTCATTGAGTTCTCGTTATGATTATTTCAATGTTTTTAAACGGTATTTGAGTAGTTTATTCCAGTATCAACATTTAAGTGAACGTTGCTCATTAAATATTTTATTGCTGAATGACAGAACTTAAGGAAGTCTGTGTTATTGTTCAATATTTTTTGCTGTGGACAGGTGAGACATAAATATCACTTTGTTTAATCTATATCTGATTTATGTGTGACAATAATTTCGTCGGGCAAAGTTTCCAGCATTATCCATAATCAACCATTAATCTCAATTACAAGTGTAGTTCTACCTTTTACAATTTGCTAGACGAGGGAATGCCCAATTTCTATCAGCAAGGAGCTTAGATCTTGAAACTGAAGATCTTGCGAGTTGGCTTTTATTGTTTGCAAGTCAAGACGGACAAATGAGTGAATTTGTTTTGAAAAATGTTAGTGGCTCTTCAGATTGCCAATGAAACTTTGCCACCAACAGGGTGAGGCATGAAGGTGGGAAGAATCTTAATTGCTGGTTTACTCAACCATTCTTGAATTGTTTTGGGTAAAGACCTTCTCATATCTTTTGGTAAACTTAAAATTTTATGCTTTCCTTCTTTTCGGTTGGTCTTGGTACATTCTTTCTGCTATGACTTTAAAAAACTTACACCAGTTCTTTGCAACTCAATGGAACCTGATTATACTTTTACAAACCATTGCTCATGAAAGCAATTGGACATGTCTTTGTCGTGTCACAGAAATTCTAAATGTATATTGTTCCATGATCACTGAGTCTTATTGGCCATAAATTCTCATTCTCGAAATTCCACTTTTGTTCTTGAGCTACACTTTCACGAGCCTGAAGCGACCAAAAGACCAGATAATATGGGAAAAGGATTAATGTTGTATGACAAGCATCTAGATCAGTCTCAGCAATTAGTATTAACAAATTGAATCCTCTCAATCTCTCATATCACAAATTTAGTAGAATTCTATATTATAAAACTAGAGAGAATGTTTGTATAATTTTAACAAAATTGAAGGGATATTAATATTTTTTAGAGTGATTCAAAATTCTAATGTCTTTGAGATTTTGAAGCCTGCGATTATATTTTTTTCCTCAAAACCTATGAAAGAAAATCTCGACATTATAAGAGTGGGGACGCAAAAGGAGAGGGAGGCTCTGAACTCAGAGTTATCATATCGAGCAAGGCTGAGATTCCTTATGGAATCCATCGAAGGTCAATCATTTGCTACTAACTACATTATTAATTAATCCTTGTTTTGAAATATCTTTTAAAATATTGTGGATTACATTTAGTTTATTATTAGTTCAATTTACTATATTAGTTAATTAAGCAACTAATTTTGACATAAACTAATAGATAGGGTTTAAGTTAATTGTGGATAATAAGTGATAGGTTAAATTACCTATAAGCCCATTGTATAAAAGCATAAACCTGTAGTTCAAAACTTATCAGTAGTTATCCTATCAAATTACTGGTTAAAGGGTAAGAGGAGGATTCGTTTTATAAGTTAATTTATAATATTCAATTATAAATTTGAGTAATTGAGGAAGTGGGGAGTTATTTTGAAATAAATAAATATTTTTATTTAAATAAAACCTCATGTTTTCTGAATGTGTGTTGGTCTAATGTGATTTTGCATCACCACAATTTATGTTTGGAAATTTTCGTTTAAAATTTGTTTTTTTTGACATCTATATAGTTCATTCAACGCAAAAGCAATTATTTTTCACTTTTGTGTAAACAAAAGTTTGGAGGGCAAAATTGATTTTGGATAAAAATTAAATGTCAAACTAAACGACAACATTTGCAAAGCAAACTCCCATTTAGGTGGACAAATGGGTTTTTGAACCTCTCAAACACTAAATCATACACATTAGTAATCTCTACTATTTAATCTATGATTGTATTGCAAATCTTCTCTAGATAAGTTTTCTTTCTCATTGATCATTTATTTGGGTTCATTATAATCTTCCAAGTTTTTTTCCAATAATTTGTATTAAAGCCCAGGGTTCCAAATTTGACTATTTATTTGTGTAAATATGTTAGATTTTAACTATTCGTGTTTGTTTATTATATTTGGCATATGTTTGAGGAAGAACAAACAACCTAATTTTTGAATAATTTTACTAGAATAATATGATGGCCCATTGAAATTAAACTATGGATTTTATTATACAAAAAATTTCAAGCTTTATAATGTCTAATTCATGCTCAATAATATTTGAAATTGAACGCTTATACACTCAATAATTTGGAATGCAATTACTTAAATAATCATAGGGTTCCTTGGAATTTACTTCAAGGCTTTTGAAGATCACAAGATTTCGAGCAAAATGATATCTTAAACATGCCTTAACGTAAATGAAATTATTCAGCACCATTGATAGATTGAGCTCGAGAAATCCTAAAACTTTCGATCTAAAATACCAAAATATGGAAGGATTTCACCCAATATTTCCTTTAGGGTTTTAAAGATCAAAGGATTTTGAGTGGATTGGTGCCTTGAACACACCCTAAAGACGAATAAAAACCAACAACCTTTATCAATGTAAGAAATAAAAAAAATTTTCAAGTCAATCTTACGCCAAAATTATGGGGTTTTGATTAAAATTAGTGTAGGGGTTTCATTGGGCTAGTGATTTCAAACAGAATGGTGTCTAAACATCACCAAAACTCGAGCAAAAACTTCAGACTCCTTTAACTTGATAAAACCCTCACTTTTCAATTAATGAACCAATTGAGATTGTTCCTTAAAAAAAGGAACTAAAAAGGAAATGGTTAAAGCTCCCACTGTGAATTGCTTGACTTTCATATCCATTAAGTCAAATGCAAGTTTTACAAAGACTAAAAGCACAAGTCCCAACTAGTGATAAGAATGGTGGTTGTTTAGTCATGTAACATTTAAATTGACTATTTGAAACTTTGTGGGACAAGTGAATTTATTATTAAAGCTAGATCATAAGATAGTATACAATTACAACTGTCCTACTAGTTTTAGCTCATATGAACCTAATGTTGTTAGGAGACATGATGAGATAAATCTTTAGTTATAATTCAAAATAAACATGTTGATGAGATCAACTAACAGAAATTTCACACAGTAGTGATTTTGAAGTCATAGAGAGTGTATTTAGAACATTTCTTTGCTAAAACTAGGTACAAAAGGATTGGTGGGGGTTTTAGATTATTGAGATGGCAACGATCTAGGGGAAGGAACTAATCACCTATATGCCTTCTCGACAGTGCCCATTAATGACATTATTAGAATGCTTATAAGGGCAACTAGACCTTTAAGTAGAGATAGGCAAACTTTAGTGGATAGACTTGTACATTCATGGAATAAGCCCTTATTGTGTGGATTGAGGAACTCATCTTGGATTGAAACAAGTCCTTTGGGGCAATATTATCATAAGTTTGATGAGATTATATGGAGTCACATCTTTAATTTCGTAATGTATGTTAAATGACATATTATTATTTTGAGGTGGGATTAACTTCTTGTGTGATGTTAACCTCTTGGCATTAACTTAATATGGAATATCTTAATAAGACCTCTTGTGGTTCTAAATCTCAATCATATTATGACAAGTCTTGTGGTTTTCCAATTTATCTCAAGGAGCTCTTATTGTCTGAGTACTCGTAAAATTCACAAGGCATTCTTGTTTCTTTAATGGTGCACTAATTATGACAGATGAAATAGAGGTCATTTAGATCTTTTAAGTCTTAATTTATCACGAAGAGAATTAATATGAAAATGAATTCCATTTGTTTGCATTGTTGGTAGCTTGGTGTATGCTTAAGTAAGCACTAATAGTTGCTTCAACTTGAAAATTATTATTTTCTATCGGAACTATACTGTGGTAAAGTGTCAAATAGACACTATAGCTATCCCAATTTGTGTATACATTTACATGATGTTTTGGAGGAGCTATTCTGTTAAGAAGTGTCAAATGGACACTTACAACTACTACCTATAAATGATTAATGAGTATGTCACTTGTTTTGTGATAATCATTTGTAAAAAAATGTGGTTAAAGAAATGAATTGTCACAATCCAAAATCATTGGTCGTGACTAGCGCATAAACTAAACCAACCTAGCCTAGTAAGTCTAAGATAAAATTCTTATAAAGTCTATAATATGTTAATAAAACACATTAAATGCACTTTAAAATATAATTCAAAGAAATTGCTTGGAGGTTGCCTAAAATCCGATAGCACCTTTTCAAAATTCAATGTTTTCCAAACTTGTACAACCTGTTATATTTCAATAATATCATAATGATATCAATAAACTGGTTTAATAGTTTCTCAAATTATACATTTGGTATGTTATCGGAATAGCCTATACAAGGCTTATAATACTTTACAATATTTACAAACCTAAAACAACCCAACATCTATTGGTCATAACCTTGGCGTCAGATATACATGATGATTAACACAAAATAACACATAAAATGTTTGGCCGATAAGAAAGTCTTAACTTACTTTATCACATACTAATATGTAAAATGTTAAACAGAAATGTGTAAGTCTGTCACTGACGTAGTGAATGCATAAATTACATGGTAAGTGGAAGGGTAAACAATAGATCCCTTAGAGTTTTTAACAAATATTTATTTAAGTAAAGAAAAATTTTTTGATAAAATAAAAAATACCATTTCTAAATCTTATAATTTTGTATAAAATGAGTGTCAAGGAAAGAACCAAGATCATCATACTCATATTCTTTGACCAAATATGTTTTAAAAATTCATACTATATACCTTTACTGGATATGTTTCAATATCTCATATCTGTATCCCTTCACGTAATATGTCTCAATAATTCATACATATATTCCTTCACCAAATATGTCTCAATATCTCATATACATATCCCTTCACTGAATACGTCTCAATAATTCGTACTTGTATCCTTTCACAAAAAATGTCTTAATACTTTATATCCGTATCTCTTTACTAGATTCATTTTCATAATTCATTTCAACAAGGTGCACCAAGACTGTTACCCCTGCTAATGGTTATAGTTTCTTACATGAATTTCCATCCATCCTTTAAATTATTAAATCCATTGAATATAAATAAATTGTGTAAATAGGATACATAAATAAATAATTTTATGTAAACATATTTATTACCATAAATTAATTTAAATAAAAATAATCTTGAAGATAAAATAAAATAAAGAATGGTTAGGAGAGAAGTGACAATAGTATAAAGGATTAAAATAGAAAATACAATAATGCAACAATCACAGAAAATAAACTTAGATAAAATACCAACATAAAACATGTAGGTAAAGTAAAGGAAGCAATTATAATTAAGAGTTTTACCATAACTTTTCTCATTTCATATAATTCTTCTTCCTTAATTTATATAATATAACATTCATTTTGTACTTTTCATATACCAAGTGTATTTTATAATGATAATAATTCATACAATTTAGTAATATCAATTATCATCCTGTTATTTTATATCCTATATATTATATCATATATACACAATTGAAAAGTTTAAAAGAACATATATTTGTTTCCTTATAAAACACAGAGTATGGAATAAGGAAATTGAAAATTATATAAGAAAATAAAGACATTCAGTAAAATGAAAAATGTTACTTTGCTAATTATACACTCACCGATAGGGATCAATGGTACAAATCCCTTATTCCCACAACACAACCCTGATTGAAGAGATATTTACTTCTTGACCTCTCACACAAGTTCAAAAATGAATTTCCTATAAAACTCTTCTTTCATGACATCTCTTTCTCTTCTTTACTCTTCATTTTTCGAATGAGAAAACTCATAATTGATTATGCTTTAAATAGAAGTTCTCAAGTTATTATGCAAGCAACTATTTCGTACTATGCAAGTTACTGTGCAAAATGCCTACCAACACATTTCTACTGTCAAATTTTATAAAAAGTTAAAATTATAATTTTGTCTAAAGACAATATTTTTTTTATTTTAGTCCTTATGAAATTATAATTTCTATCCAAGTATTATTTTCTCCTTTCAGTCTAGTCCTTTTGACTTGTCGATGCTACATTCAAATTTTAACGAAAATTTTCTAAAAATTTAAAACTATAATTTTATCTAGACAATATTTTTTAATTTTCATTTTTGTCCTTGTTAAAATATAATTTCTACCCAAACATTATTTTTTTATTTCATTTTAGTCATTAAAATTCTATTTTATTTCTTTAATGTTATCCGTAAAATTACCTTAGGTTTAACTAGGAGGCTATATTATCTTTTATACCCTTATAAAGATCATTTATCTCTAACAATATACATTTTAAAGATGTTATAACATAATATATATATATATATATATATATATATATATATAGATGAACACTTAACCTTAAATTTCAAAAACAATAATAATAAAAAAAAAAAGAGCAATGATGCAAGATAGCCAAAAACATTAAAAAAAATTTAAAATAAAATAAAATTTAAGAGATAATCAAGAATTATTAAAATAGCTTTAAGAAAAAATAAATACTTGAGCTTACAATTGACTAGGAATGTTGGGAAAAAAATTTGAGTGCTAGTATGCAAAATGAGGGATTTAAACCTATTGATGCTCTTTTAATTTGTTGAAGTGAGAATAAAAGGCCAAAAACAAATTATGGACTCGTATACAATTATGGCTTCATTTCTGTATACATTTTATAGTAATATAAGTTAGATTGGAGTTTTTTTTCAATTTTTTTAGAGTAAATTTAATAATTTTTTAAAATTTTATGAAAATTACATATATCTCTGCAAATTTTAATATACACACATGAAACAAGAGTTAAGTTATATTTTAATCCAATTTTAAAATTTTTATTAAAATATTATCTAAGAAATTAAATATATAATTTTAACTAATATGTATATATTTTTCATATTTATTTGTGGAGGGTATATTGACTAAAATTTTTAAAATTAAATTAAAACATATGTTTTAAAAATAAATGAGAGGTGCGTGTAATTTTAACAAAATTCATGAGATAAGTGTAATTTGCTCAATTTTTTAAGGTAAAATTTGTTTTATATCAAACCAATACATCTATGTGAAATATCGTAACTTTTATTATGTGTGTAACATTTTTATAATGAGAAAATTTTATTTTATTTGATTAATATATGTTTTTGAAATACCAATAAATGTTAATTTGGATGGAAGGAATTTAGTGTTTTTTAAACCAGTAGTAGGAGATGTAAGGATCGAGACATAGAATAACTTTTTATTTGCTTGATAATCATGTAAAGCGGAAGATATTTTAGCCATTTTCATCAAGCTCAAACTTCTTTCTTGCATACGTGCTCCTCCAGAAGCACATACTAGAACAAGAGGTAAAAATTGATTAGCATCATATTCGATCAAACGGGTGATTTTCTCACCTACTATGAATCCCATACTACCCCCCATAAACTGAAAATCCGTAACCCCAATTGCTACGGGAATACCATTTAGTTGACCTGTGCCTGTTTGAACAGCCTCAGTTAATCCTGTCTTTCTTTGATAAGAATCAATACGATCTTTATAAGGTTCCTCTTCTGAATGAAATTCAATGGGATCCATAGGGACCATGTCTTCATCCATTGGATTCCAAGTACCTGGATCAATCAAAAGTTCGATTCTATCTAAACTGCTCATTTTCAAATGATATCCACAGTGTTCACAAATATTCATTTGTGATTTCAAAATTTTCTTATAATTTAATCCATAACAATTTTCGCATTGAATCCACAAATGTCTATATTTTTTAGTTTCATCTAGATCATTAGAACTATCTATTCTAGTTAAATCACTATCACTCATATCATTCGTGCGAGTTATTATACTAGAACTCTCGCTTTCACTACTCTTTCTGCCTTTACCACAAATGTAACTATAAATGTAACTATCATTGTATTTGTCACTATCACCTAAAATGTAACTATCAATACAGTTTTAAGAACGAAAATAATTGTCAATGCAATTATTAATGTGATTATTCCAACTATATTTAGTATCATACATATAATGATCGTAGTCGGGATCCTCACTGTTAGATACATTATTCAGATAGCTGGAATTCTTATAACTATAAAAAAAGACTTTCTAGTTCACTTAGATCATTATCAATCTCAAAAATTTGATTTTCAATATCAAAATATATGGAATAACTGTCCCTATTACTATTCCTAACTAAAAAAGTGTCATCAGATATGAAATTCCGAATGTTCACAACTCCGACTAAAGAATCAACATTTCTGTAACTAGAATTGTCACTATCACTCCAACTTTGAATGTTTTTATCCATATCAGTTATAATCGGATCTTCACTTACACTGGTATTTTCAATAGGACCAAAACTATCCATTGATTTACGTAGCCCACACCTGTATTCTAACTCCCTGTTAAACAACATCGAATTGAACCACCATTTTTCCATAGAGCTTTCTTGCCTCTATTTACATGAAAATACAATAGATGAATAGTCATTCGATGAAAAATCTTTTGAATATCTCATTTCCTATCATAAGCACATAAATCCAATCACTAGGATTATTAACTAATAATAATAACGAGTGAGTGGGTATTAAAAAAATTCTTTTTCGTGAGAACCCAGAGTATCCTTTCACTATATATGTCACTATATGTGCTAGAACTCAATTCTATTATTATAGAATTGAAATAGAATTGAAAAAAATTCAAAAAAACTATATAAATTCTGATTAATGTTATTAAAATGATTAAATTATTTTATTAAATTTTATTATTTTATCTTTATTTGAAATATTATTTATATTTTATACTATTTAATATTTTATATTATTTATATTAAAATTTATTATTATTAGAATATTTTATATTCTAAAATATTCTAAAAAAAGATTATAAAAGAATAAAATAATAAATAATTAAAAATAAATAATTTATTTAGTAGTTTACCCCCTATTGTGTCAAATTCACACCGAAAAATGAAAGAGTTGTTCTCTCCTATGAATTTGAAGAACTTTTTCGTAAAATCTCATCAACATAATACTAATAAGTTTCTATTCCAACACGAAACGAAAAGAAAGGGCAATATATAGGATGGGTAACAAAAGTTGTGATATTTAGCTTGATCCATGATCCGAAACTATGAGATAGAAAAGAATACACCAATCCTAAAAAGATCCATAGGATTAATCGTGCATCCAACTCAACAATAGAGACATTTAAGTTGTTTCGTCTTCTATTTTGTATTTAAGATTTTGTATACCTAGATAAATAGTTATCTATAAAATAGAAAATCTAAATTAAAAATCTAAATGAATAATAAATAATATTAATAAAATATTAATAATTGATTAAATAATTATTAAATTATTAATGAAATAGAAAAATAAATGAAATTTAAATATTATTAAATATTAATAAATATTCAAATTAATAATATAATAATATATTTAATAATATAATAATATATATAATATATAAAATTCTAATAATATATATAAATAATATATAAGATATATAAACATATAATAAATATATATATAATAATATTAAATAATATAATAATAATAATAATATAGAATAATATATATAATAATATTAAAAAATACAAAAATATATATACAATATATAGTCTTTGTATTGTATTCGGCTCAATCCTTTTAGTAAAAGATTGGGTCGAGTTTAATTGTAATTCAATTAATAGAACAAACGGTAATTACTGGATTACAAAGTATCCATTGCTGGGAATTCAAATTTGATCTCCTTCCATACTTCACAAGTAGTAGCTAATTTAGGACTCCATTTGCTAACTTCACGAATAATTTCATTACCCTCACAAGCAAGATCACGTCCCTCGTTATGAGCCTGTACACATGCTTCTAGAGCTACTCGATTAGCTACGGCACCGGGTGCATTTCCTCAAAGGTGCCCCAAAGTTCCTCCATCGAATTGTAGTACGAAATCATCTCCAAAGATCTCGATAAGAGCAGGCATATGCCAAACGTGAATACCCCCCAAAGCAATGGGCAAAACACTTGGTAGAGAGACCTAATCCTGAGTGAAATAAATACTACGGCTTCAATCTTTTTCAATAAAATCATCACGTAGTAAATCAACAAAGCCTAAAGTGATCTCTCTTTCCCCTTTAAGTTTACCTACTATGGTACCAACGTGAATATGATCTCCACCACACAAACGTAACGCTTTAGCTAGTATATGAAAATGCATACTATGAGTCTTCTGTCTATCGATAACTGCATGCATTGCATGATGGATATGAAGAAGTAGACCATTATCTCGACAATAATGAGCCAACTAGTATTTGCAGTGAATCCCTCTGTTAAGTAGTCATGCATTACAATAGGAACGCCTAATTCTCAGGCAAATACAGCTCTTTTGATCATTTCTTCACATGTACCCACTGTAGCATTCAAGTAATGCCTTTTGATTTCACCTATTTCGCCCTATGCTTTATAAATTGCTTCGGTACAAACTAAGAAATAGTCTCTCCAATGAATAAATGGTTAGGAATTCACATTCTCGTCATCTTTGGAAAAATCAAGTCCACCGTGTAGACATTCATAAACTGCTCTACCATAATTCTTAACAGATAACCCCAATTTAGGTTTAATAGTACATCCCAATAGGGGACACCCATACTTATTCAATTTATCTCTCTCAACTTGGATGCCATGAGGCGGACCTTGGAAAGTTTTAGTATAAGAAGTAGGGATTCACAAATACTCCAAACATAGGGCGCGCAGGGCCTTGAACCCAAATACATTACCCACAATGGAAGTAAACATCTTAGTAACAGAACCCTCTTCAAAAAGGTCTAAGGGATAAGCTACATAAGCAATATATTGATTTTCTTCTCTAGCAACGGGCCCGATGTGGTAGCATTGCCCTTTGTAACGATCAAGACTCGTAAGCCTATCGGTCCACACAGTTGTCCATGTACCAGTAGAAGATTCAACAGCTACCGCGGCACCTGCTTCTTCAGGCAGAACTTCGATTTGAGGAGTTACTCGGAATGCTACCAAGATATCGGTATCTTTGGTTTCATAGTCAGGAGTATAATAAGTCAATTTATAATCTTTAACACCAGCTTTGAACCCAACACTTACTTTAGTCTCTGTTTGTGGTGACATAAATCCCTCCCTACAACTTATGAATTAAGAATTCTTGCAACAACCAGGTCTACTCGACATGACTTAGGAGTTAATGAAACCTTTCACAGGAATCTTTCACAAAACTATCACCTAATATTATCATATCAAATCAATTAATCAGAATGGTTTGTTATTAAACCATGGTATTTGATTTGTCAAATACATCATTATTGTATACTCTTTCATATGTATGGCGCAACCCAATCCTTGTTTTTTTTTTTTTAATTTTTTTTTCAAATTTCGAATCTCTTATATCTTATTCTTTTTTTTCCAACCGAAATATGTAAATAATAAAAGATTCACTCTTGACAGTGATATATGTTGTATATGTAAATCTTAGATGTGAAAATGTATAGAATTCGCCCACAAAAAGAAAGAGTATAGGTAAAAAAAATATGCTAGGTATAAATTGTATGTTGAAATAAGGGCCAATGAGATAGAAAACTAGAATTGTAAATAAAGTTCAAGTTCAAATTCCATAGATAATATAGATGGTATTGTCTATAATGATAGACAAATGAAAGACTTTCTAAAGATTTCATCATCCACTTGATATTTTGAAAAATGAGTTGGTTGAACTTGAAAATTCACTCATTGAAATTGAATAAGTAAACCATTAAATTGAATTGGTTGGATGGTACCAAGAAAATCAAGTACTAACTCCCATTGCTTATTGAATTAACCGATCAACTTGCTTTGTTATCAAACATTTATTTTGGATTTCTAAATTTTTCAAAAAAAAAAATTGATATATTTTATTATGAGAATAAATCCTACCACTTCTGGTCTTGAGGTTTCTACGTTTGAAAAAAAAAACCTGGGACATATCGTTCAAATAATTGTTCCAGTACTAGATGTAGCTTTTCCCCTAGGGAAGATGCCTAATATTTACAACGCTCTGGTAGTTAAGGGTCGAGATACTGTTGGTCAACAAATTAACGTGACTTGTGAAGTACAACAATTATTAGGAAATAATCGAGTTAGAGCTGTAGCTATGAGTGCTACAGATGGTCTAATGAGAGGAATGGAAGTGATTGACATGGGAGCTCCTCTAAGTGTTCCAGTCGGCGAAGCAACTCTAGGACGAATTTTCAACATGCATGGAGAGCCTATTGATAATTTAGGTCCTGTAGATACTTGCACAACATCTCCTATTCATATATCTGCACTTGCCTTTATACAGTTAGATACAAAATTATCCATTTTTGAAACAGGAATTAAAGTAGTAGATCTTTTAGCTCATTATCGCCATAGAGGAAAAATAGGACTTTTCGGTGGAGCTGGAATGGGTAAAACAGTACTCATTATGGAATTGATGAATAACATTGCCAAAGCTCATGGGGGTGTATCTGTATTTGGCAGAGTAAGTGAACGTACTCGTGAGGGAAATGATCTTTACATGGAAATGAAAGAATTTGGAGTAATTAATGAACAAAATATTGCAGAATCAAAAGTGGCTCTAATCTACGATCAAATGAATGAATCGTCCAGAGCTTGTATGAGAGTTAGTTTAACTGCCCTAACTATGGCGGAATATTTCTGAGATGTTAATGAAGAAGACGTACTTCTATTTATCGACAATTTCTTCCACTTTGTTTAAACAGGGTCTGAAATATCTGCCTTATTAGGTCGAATGCTTTTCGCTGTGGGTTATCAACCCACCCTTAGTACCGAAATAGGTTCTTTACAAGAAAGAATTACTTCTACCAAAGAAGGGTCCATAACTTCTATTTGAGTCGTTTATATACCTGCAGACAATTTGATCGATCTTGCTCCTGCCACGACATTTGCCCATTTAGATGCTACTACCGTACTATCAAGAGGATTAGCTGCCAAAGGTATCTATCCAGCAGTAGATCCTTTAGATTCAACGTCAACTATGCTACAACCTTAAATTGTTGGTGAAGAACACTATGAAACTACGCAAAGAGTTAAACAAACTTTACAATGTTACAAAGAACTTCAAGACATTATAGCTATCCTTGGGTTAGACGAATTATTCGAAGAGGATCGCTTAACTGTAGCAAGAGCATGAAAATTTGAGTGTTTCTTATCACAGCCTTTTTTCATAGCAGAAGTATTTATCGGTTCTCCAAGGAAATATGTTGGTCTAGCATAAACAATTAAAGGGTTTAAATTGATTCTTTCTGGAGAATTAGATGGTCTTCCCGAGCAGGCCTTTTATTTGGTAGGTAACATTGATGAAGTTAGTGCAAAGGCTACGAACTTAGAAATGGAGAGCAAATTAAAGAAATGACCTTAAATCTTTGTGTACTAACCCCAAATCGATTTGTTTGGGATTCAGAAGTGAAGGAAATTATTTTATCTACTAATAATGGACAAATTGGAGTATTACCCAATCACGCGCCTATTGCCACAACTGCAGATATAGGTATTTTGAGAATACACCTTAATGACCAATGGTTAACGATGGCTCTGATAGGCGGTTTTGTTAGAATAGGCAATAATGAGATCACTGTTTTAGTAAATGATACGGAGAAGGGTAGTGACATTGATCCATAAGAAGCTCAGCAAACTCTTGAAATAGCATAAGCTAACTTGAGTAAAGTTGAAGGCAAGAGATAAACAATTGAGGCAAATCTAGCTCTCAGACGAGCTAGGACACGAGTAGAGGCTATCAATATGATTTCGTAACAAGTTGGTGTGCCCGAATAAGATAATTCAAAATCCAAATAGGTTGTATAAACAAAAGTTTTGTTTATACAACCTATTTGGATTTCTGTTGATTGGATAGAATCAAATAGTGGAATCGAATTCTAATACAACGAAAAACTTAGAAATTCAAAAAATGAACAAAAATGAAATAGAAGAGTAAGATAAGATGGAAAAGATACAAAATATATAAAAATCAATAAAAGAAAAAGAGGAGTAGAAAAACTTATTAGATACCATTGACTCTGGTATCTAATAAGTTCTACCTATACCTACTATTGGATTTGAACCAATGACTCCCGTCGTATGAAAGCAATACTCTAACCATTGAGTTAAGTAGGTTATTTATCATCCCAAAGAGAAACAAGTGGGACCTATCATATCGATGGATTATAAATGTAATATTACTTATAAGCAATACCAATCAAAGAGATTAGATCATGTAATATTCATCTTGACAATAAATTCTCTACATAATATGATAAAATATGTATTAAAAGTACAAGGGCTATAGCTCAGTTAGGTAGAGCACCTCGTTTACATGCGCACCAATGTTTTTTTAGGGGAGTCTATCATGTAATCAAAAGAGTTGATCTTATTGAGAAATCGATGTCTTACTCCATGACGTTTAAGGAACAAAACAAGAGAACAATAGCCTGACAAACAGTTTGGTATGATTCGAGTGTCCATTTAATTTAGACGTCAAATAGAACCCATCATTGATTTGAGATATTGATAAGGTGAATATCTAATCTATTCAATGTTAAGCATAATGAGTATAAGGACATCAAAAAAATTCTCTTTTCGTCCTATCTTATGAACTTTAAGGTGTATGAAGTTTCATATTGGATTCTTTAATTTAAGAAGGTTGATAGAGACTCCATTTAACTTAAGTTGATCTAGGTCAGAAGCAGACCTACATCAGGATAACCCTTCTTTGAAACACTTTGGTAGTGCTATTAGATTAGAATAAAAAAAAATCAAAGGACATGGAGCCATCTCCTTATCTTTCTCTTTCTGTCAAGAAAAAAGATGGTAGACTAACTGATCTTTCTATCAGTTAATGAAAAAGCCCAATGCAAAAAAAGATGCACGTTGGGTCTGTAAAACAATTCAAATCATTTTGATAATAATCAGTTTGATCTGTTTTACCGAGAAGGTCTACAGTTCGAGTTCGTATAGTCATAATGTTCCTACTAATATTTACTAAATATTAGTAGTAGTATAAATTATTTCTTATAATAGATTCTAATAGTAGTATTTAGTAGTATATAGTAGTATAAGTAGTATAAAAGTAGTATAAAGTTTTTATGTTATTTTTTAAATAAATAAATAGAATTCTTAGAATTTTCTAATTTTTTTCATTTATTTATTTTTCATTTCTAATAATTTAGAATAATATATAATATAAATAATATAAAAAATCTGTATAATAAAACTATAATAATATAAATAATATAGAATATATATAAATATTAATAATTTATTAATATTAATTAATATATAAATAATTAATAGATAATAAAATAATAAATAATATATAAAATATTATACATAATAAATAACTTTTTATTATATATAAATGTTTTTGAAATGAAATTATATACAAATAATTTCATGTGTTGAAATATATAGACACACACAAACGATGTCGCATAACAAATATCACGCGTGGAGGAATGTGCTAGGATTAAATTATCATTCGGACAAAAATATTCTAACTCAGGTTTGATTTATATAATTATTGTAGCCATGTTGTTATATTCTTCACGGCTATTATTAAGATCTGTGAATCTATCATTAATCACCAATCTCCAGATTTTCAGATACCCTACTACTAATTTCACTTTTTATTTTTACAGTCTGAAAACATAACTTTGATTTAGCAGATCAAGCTCAGCGAGTTATGAATACCTATAAATTGTGAGCGATCGACATTCTGAAGACAGACCCGAGACTAAGACTCGAAAGAAACAGGAATCTGTGGAATTTCTATCTCTATTGATTGGCTCGGGTGCGTTCATATTTGTTCTTCTTCTTGCAGAATGTTGTCATTTTCTTTTGCTTTAGGTTTTGCTTCCTTCTCTGCCCCGCGCCATCACATCAACTCCCTCATCTTAAGATTTCTCCATGTGTAATTTTCTTTTGCTTTAGGTTTTGCTTCCTTCTCTGCCCCGCGCCATCACATCAACTCCCTGATCTTAAGATTTCTCCATGTGTAATTGTTTCTCCATTTTTTTGTTTCATTTTCCTGCATCTTGTTTTGAACCGCAATCGAATCGATTGAACTATGTTTTTTCCGGTTGACTTTGTTGCTACATGGGCCTTTGGGACTCTTTAACACTCCACAAGTTGGTTGTTAAGAAGCAATGGTATAAAAACGAATATTGAATAGGATACAATACATTAAGTAAAAAATGTTAATTTAAAAAAATTTAAGATACGAAATATAATAAAAAAATATTAAAATAAAAAATAATAAAATAATAAAATAATATTACAACTAATAAACAAATTGTCAAATTATCAATTTAATATTATTTTAACGTTTTTTGAAATATATCTTATTAAAAATTTATGATACTTATATAAATATGTAGTATCAGATACATATACTTATACATATCTGATACGGATAAGTATATCCCTTTAAAAGTATACGTGCCTCTAGATCGGTAGTCTAGCCCTTACTTCGGCTGGCTTTGGACTAGTTTTTTTTGGCCTGGGTAAACGGCACAGTATTCAAACGATTGGCCTACGCGTGAAACTACCTCAAGATCCAGGTCACATTTATAGCTGTATTGTTTGCCAGTTTTAGTCCCATGCGTACTTGTCTTGTTATTGAATTCACAGAGAGCATATATGCAGATAATCCATATACTGCAGTTCTGTGACGGTTAGCTGTTGTATATAATTGTTGGTTCTGGTCGGTGAGAGAGAAACACCCATCTGTCACTGTTAGCTATTGCACGTTGTTGTTGATTCTGGTGTTGAGAGAAACACCCTTCTGGATTGAGGCTGAAATTCTGAATGTTCATGTTGAAATTCGTCTCTCAGATTTTTGTAGATTTTATAGTTTTCTTTAAGCATATACAATGCCTGATCAATTTCAATCTTTTGCATCCTGATTTTGTCATGTAGTTTTTCTTTTGTCCTCATTTGTATACTATGGATTTTTATAGAGAAGTGATTTGAAGATGAGCATCTGATCAATAATGAAATTATAAACTCATTTTCCTGACTAGGTCTGCCATCTCTACGCCAATTTGGGAATTCCTAATGGATGACGGTGAGCTTGATTTCATAAACCGAGAAGTGTTTTCCAGTTCAGACATGGGAGAACTTCCGAGCAGTTGCTCAATGGACAGTTTCATTGAAGATCTTTTGAAGGACACGCATGCTTGCACTCACACCCACACTTGCAACCCTCCTGGCCCCGATTATTCACATACCCACACCTGTTATCATATGCACACCAAAATTGTGCCAGCACCTTCTGAAGACAAGGTTGGGTCTGATGATAGTGCAGAGTCTGTTGAAAAGAAGTCCAAAAAATGTCTTCTTGGTAACCGTGCAGCAGTTCGTAAATACCGTGAGAAGAAGAAAGCCCAAACTGCATCCTTGGAGGATGAAGTTGTAAAGTTGAAAGCTTTGAATCAACATTTGTTGAAGAGGTTGCAAGGTCAATCTGCTTTAGAGGCTGAAATTGCAAGGCTAAAGTGCTTGCTAGTGGACATTCGCGGAAGGATTAATGGGGAGATTGGATCATTTCCATACCAGAAATCAGCTAACTCAAACGTGTCAACCCCACACTTGCCTAGTTCCTATTTGATGAATCCTTGTGAAGTACAGTGTGGTGATCAGGTCTATTGTCTTCACCAAGGAGCAGACTGCGAGAACACAGAACGCGTATCAATTAACGGGCAAGGATTGAATGGTTGTGAATTTGAAGGTATCCAGTGCCCAACAAGCCAGAATTTGGGGCTCAATTATCTTTCTGATTGTGGAGTTGGAAAGAGTGTCTAATATCAGTTCTTCTACGCCTAATAAAAGAAAAGGTAAAGCCTGATTTCTCTCTCTCTAATTCCAGCATGGATTATTTGTGAATGATAGAATTTGTGTTGCATCTTTCATCTTTGTTTCTGATCCAGTGCTTCTTGGTTATCTCTGTCTTTTATCTTGGATAATATATTGGTGGTCTCTGACTCTCAGTGTCATGTTTGGATATTGTGCTGAAGTTCAATTGCTAGATTTCCTATTTGGTAATCTTTAACTTCTGTAATGATGTGAGGTTTTAGAACGGCTTTTGTACATAATTTTGTTAAGTTCAACTTCATCTAAGACAGCAAGATGCTTGATGCACTAGCTAGCAAATGTTGCCACATTAGGACTTAGGTCTTGAGGACTAAGTGGAATGGTAAAACAGCTTAAAGGATGTATTATTCTATCCTTCTAAGGTGACCACTTGACTCATGGAGAGGGCGGGGGAGATGAATTACACTCACACATTTTATTACGTACAAATTTCACTTTATTTTAGATTTTTTCAATTTTTTCATATTGAAGTGATCAGATAAGAATATTTTTTCTAGATGTATCAACATGTTTCAGACTAGATAGTTTTTAAATTTATGATGATTTACTTTTGTGATGCTGGACCCTGAAGCAGCATGGGTTGAGTCTTGATGTGATGACTTAGAACATAAAACTTGTAAAAGTCTAGCTGGTTCTCCTTTGCAATAAGCTAATGGCACCTTATTTATCAGGGGGAACTCGGGCAGCAATGGCTAGTTGAAGGGGCAATAAGATTGCAATGGCGGTTTTCATCATCCTCACGGTGCGTATTATTTTCCAATAAGTTGTTGTCAACGTCAGCTATCCATCAAGTCATTTTGTAGTTATGAAAATTCACTTCTAACCTTTTGACGCTCTGTTGGGTTATTGGGCTGGAACTTTGGTATGGCTGTTCTATGACAGAAGATCAAGCTTTGCTGGTTATGGGGCCGCCGGATCAGTTAATATAATGTCCTACGTTGATGCTTTTATGAAGATAAAGTAGTTGTTAATATGAAGCCTGCAAAGCTTATGGCAGATAGACTTGGTGCTTTTCTATGTACTATCAAGTTTATTCCAGTATTAGCATTTGTTGTGTGATAATGGATGGATGGATTCATTGAGTTCTCGTTATGATTATTTCAATGTTTTTAAACGGTATTTGAGTAGTTTATTCCAGTATCAACATTTAAGTGAACGTTGCTCATTAAATATTTTATTGCTGAATGACAGAACTTAAGGAAGTCTGTGTGTTATTGTTCAATATTTTTTGCTCTGGACACGTGAGACATAAATATCTTTTTGTTCAATCTAATATCTAATTTATGTGTGACAATAATTTTGTCCGGCCAAGTTTCCAGCATTATCCATAATCAACCATTAATCTCAATTACAAGTGTACTTCTGCCTTTTACAATTTGCTAGACGAGGGAATGCCCAAATTCTATCATCAAGGAGCTTAGATCTTGAAACTGAAGATCTTGCGAATTGGCTTTTATTGTTTGCAAGTCAAGACGGACAATTGAGTGAATTTGTTTTGAAAAATGTTAGTGGCTCTTCAGATTGCCAATGAAACTTTGCCACCAACAGGGTGAGGCATGAAGGTGGGAAGAATCTTAATTGCTGGTTTACTCAACCATTCTTGAATTGTTTTGGGTAAAGACCTTCTCATATCTTTTGGTAAACTTAAAATTTTATGCTTTCCTTCTTTTCGGTTGGTCTTGGTACATTCTTTCTGCTATGACTTTAAAAAACTTACACCAGTTCTTTGCAACTCAATGGAACCTGATTATACTTTTACAAACCATTGCTCATGAAAGCAATTGGACATGTCTTTGTCGTGTCACAGAAATTCTAAATTTATATTGTTCCATGATCACTGAGTCTTACTGGCCACAAATTCTCATTCTCGAAATTCCACTTTTGTTCTTGGGCTACACTTTCACGAGCCTGAAGCGACCAGAAGACCATATAATATGGCAACATGATTAATGTTGTATGACAAGCATCTAGATCAGTCTCAGCAATTAGTATTAACAAATTGAATCCTCTCAATCTCTCATATCGCAATTTTAGTAGAAATCTATATTATAAAACTAGAGAAAATGTTTGTATAATTTTAACAAAATTGAAGGGATATTAATATTTTTTAGAGTGATTCAAAATTCTAATGTCTTTGAGATTTTAAAACCTGTGATTATATTTTTTTCACAAAACCTATGAAAGAAAATCTCGATGTTATAAGAGTGGGGATGCAAAAGGTGTGGGAGGCTCTGAACTTAGAGTTATCATATCGAGCAAGGTTGAGATTCCTTCCGGCATCCACCAAAGCCCAATCATTTCCTACTAACTATATTATTAATTAACCTATGGGCCTTGTTTATCCATTTATATATATTTTTCTATTGTAATATCTTTTAAAATATCGTGGATTACATTTAATTTATTATTAGTTCAATTTACTAGATTAGTTAATTAAGTAACCAATTTTGACATCAACTAATAGATAGGGTTTAAGTTAATTGTGAATAATTAGTGATATGTTAGATTACCTATAAACCCATTGAATAGAGGCATATACCTATAGTTTAAAACTTGTCAATAATTATCCTATCAAATTACTAGTTAAAGGGTAAGAGGAGGATTTTTTTTTATGAGTCAATTTATAATATTCAATTATAAATTTGAGTAGTTGAGGAGGTTGGGAGTTATTTTGAAATAAATAAATATTTTTATTTAAATAAAACCTCATGTTCTCTGAATGTGTGTTGGTCTAACGTGATTTTGCATCACCATGATTTATGTTTAGAAATTTTCATTTAAAAACTGATTTTTTGACATCTATACAGTTCATTCAATGCAAAAACAATTATTTTTTTCACTTTTATGTAAACAAAATTATGAAGAGAAAAATTGATTTTGGATCAAAATTAAATGTCAAACTAAACAATAATATTTGCAAAGCAAACTCCTATTTAGGTGGACAAACGAGTTTTTGAACCTCTCAAACACTAAATCAAACACACTAGTAATCTCTACTATTTAATCTATAATTGCATTGCAAATCTTCTCATGATAAGTATTACTTTTCACTGGTCATTTATTTATGCTCATTATAATTGCCAAAATTTTTTCCAATAATTTGTATTAGAGCCCAGGGTTTCAGATTTGACAATTTATTTGTGTAAATCTGAAAGATTTAACTATTCGTGTTTGTTTATTATATTTGGCATATGTCTAAGGAAGAACAAACAACCTAATTTTTGGATAATATTACTGGAATAATATGATGGTCCATCGAAACCAAACTAGGGATTTTATTATACAAAAAATTTCAAGCTTTATAATGTTTGATTCATGCTCAATAATATTTGAAATTGAACCCTTATAAACTCAATAATTTTGAAAGCAATTACTTAAATAATCATAGGGTTCCTAGGAATTTAGTTTAAGGCTTTTGAAGATCACAAGATTTTGAGCAAAATGGTATCTTAAACATGCCTTAACATAAATGAAATTATTCAGCACCATTGACAGATTGAGCTTAAGAAATCCTAAAACTTTTGGTCAAAATACCAAAATTTGGGAGGATTTCCCCCAATATTTCCTTTGGGTTTTAAGGATCAAAGGATTTCAAGTGGATTGGTGCCTTGAACACACCTTAAAGACGAATGAAAACCAACAACCTTTATCAATGTAAGAAATCAAAAAAAATTTCAAGTCAATCTTACGCCAAAATTATAAGGTTTTGATTAAAATTAGTGTAAGGGTTTCATTGGGCTAGTGATTTCGAACAGAATGGTGTCTAAACATCACCAAAACTCGAGCAAAAACCTTAGACTCCTTCAACTTGATAAAACCCTCACTTTCAATTAATGAACCAATTGAGATTGTTCCTAAAAAATAGGAACTAAAAAGGAAATGGCTAAAGCTCCCACCATGAATTGCTTGACTTTCAGATCCAGTAAGTCAAATGTAAGTTTTACAAAGACTAAAAGTACAAGTCCCAATCAATGATAAGAAAGGTGGTTGTTTAGTCATGTAACATTTGAATTGACTATTTAAAACTTTGTGGGGCAAGTGAATTTATTATTGAAACTAGATCATAAAATAGTATACAATTACAACTGTCCCACTAGCTTTAGCTAATATGAACCTAATGTTGTAGGGAGACATGACGAGATAAATCTTTAGTTATAATTCTAAATAAACATGTTGATGAGATCAACTAACAGAAATTTCACACAGTATTGATTTTGAAGTCATATAGAGTATATTTAGAACATTTCTTTGCTAAAGCTAAGTACAATGGGATAGGTGGAGGTTTTAAATTCTTGAGATGGCAATGATCAAGGGGAAGGAACTAATTACCCATATGCTTTCTTGACAATTCCCATTAATGACATTATTGGAATGATTATAAGGGTAACTAGACCTTTAATTAGAGATAGGCAAACTTCAGTGGACGAACTTGCACATTCATGGAACAAGCACTTATTTTGTGGATTGAGGAACTCATCTTGGATTGAAACAAGTCCTTTGAGGCAATATTATCATAAGTTTGACGAGATTATATGGAGTCAGATCCTTAGTTTCGTAATGTATGTTAAATGAAATATTATTATTTTGAGGTGGGATTAACTTCTTGTGTGATGTTAACCTTTTCGCATCAACTTAATATGGAATATCTTAATAAGACCTCTTGTGGTTCTAAAACTCATTCATATTAATATGACAAGTCTTGTGGTTTTCCAATTTATCTCAAGGAGCTCCTATTGTCTGAGTACTCGTAAAATTCACAAGGCATTCTTGTTTCTTTAATGGAGCATTTATTCTGACTAATGAAATAGAGGTCGTTTAGATCTTCTAAGTCCTTAATTTATCAAGAAGAGAATTAAGATGAAAATGAATTCCATTTGCTTGCATTGTTGGCAACTTGGTGTATGCTTAAGTAAGCACTAATAATTGCTTCAACTTGAGAATTATTATTTTCTATTAGAACTATAATGTGGTAAAGTGTCAAATAAACATTATAGCTACCTCAACTTATGTATACATTTACATGATGTTTTGGAGGAGCTATTCTGTTAAGAAGTGTCAAATGGACACTTACACCTACTACATATATATGATTAAAGAGTATATCGCTTGTTTTGTGATAATCATTTGTCAAAAAATGTGGTTAAGGAAATGAATTGTGACAATCCAAAATCATTGGTCGTGATTAGCGCATAGGCTAAACCAACTTAGCCTAGTAAGCCTAAGATAAAATTCTTATAAAGTCTATAATATGTCAATAAAACACATTAAACTCACTTTAAAATATAATTCAAAGAAATTTCTTAAAGGTTGCCTAAAATCCGGTAGCACCTTTTCAAAATTCAATATTTTCTAAACTTGTACAACCTATTATATTTCACTAATATCATAATAATATCAATAAACTGGTTTAATAATCTCTCAAATTATACATTTGGTATATTATTAGAATAGCCTATACAAGGCTTACAATACTTTACAATATTTACAAACCCAAAACAACTCGACATCTAGTGGTCATAACCTTGGCGTCAGATATACATGATGATTAATCCAAAATAACACATCAAAATGTTTGAGCGATAAGAAAGTCGTAACTTACTTTTATCACATACTAATATGTAAAATGTTAAAGAAATAGGTGTAAGTCTATAACTAACATAGTGAATGCATAAATTACATAGTAAGTGAAAAGGGAAACAATAGAAGCTTTAGAGTTTTTAACAAATATTTATTTTAGTAAAGAAATTTTTTTTGAAAAAATAGAAAACACCATTTCTAAATCTTATAACTTTGTATAAAGTGAGTATCAAGGAAAGAACCAAGATCATCATACTCATATTCCTTTATCAAATATATTTCAAAAATTCATACTGTATACCTTTACTGGATACATCTCAATATCTCATATCTGTATCCCTTCACCTAATATGTTTCAATAATTCATACATATATCTCTTCACCAAATATGTCTCAATATCTCATACTACGGATACGTCTCAATAATTCATATATGTATCCTTTCACCAAAAATGTCTTAATACTTTATATCCGTATCTCTTTACCATATTTGTCTTGATAATTCATTTCAACAAGGTACACCAAGATTGTTACCCCCGCTAACAGTTACAGGTTCTTACATAAATTTTCATCAATCCTTTAAATTATAAAATCCATTGAATATAAATAAATTGTGTAAATAGAATACATAAATAAATAATTTTATTTAAACATATTTATTACCATAAAGTAATTTAAATAAAAATAATCTTGAAGATAAAATAAAATAAAGAGTGGTTAGGAGAGAAGTGACAATAATATAAAGGATTAAAATAGAAAATACAATAATGCAACAATCACAGAAAATAAACTTAAATAAAATACCAACATGAAACATGTAGGTAAAGTAAAGGAAGCAATTATAATTAAGAGTTTTACCATAATCTTTCTCATTTCATATAATACTTCTTCCTTAATTTATATAATATAACATTCATTTTGTACTTCTCATATACCAAGTGCATTTCATAATAATAATAATTCATACAATTTAGTAATACCAATTATCATCCTGTTATTTTATGTCTTACATATTATATCATATATACACAGTTGAAAAGTTTAAAAGAACATAGATTTGTTTTCTTATAAAACATAGAGTATGGAATAAGGAAATTGAAAGTTAGATAAGAAAATAAAGACATTCAGTAAAATATAAAGTGTTAATTTGCTAATTATACACTTACTGATAGGGATCAATGGTATAGATCCCTTATTCTTGCAACACAACCCCGATTGAAGAGATATCCACTGCTTGACCTCTTGCACAAGTTCAAATATGAATTTTCTACAAAACTCTTCTTTCATAACTTCTCTTTCTTTTCTTTACTCTTCATTTTTCAAATGAGAAAACTCAGAATCGTTCATGTTTTAAATAGAATTTTTCAAGTTATTATGCAAGCAACTATTTGGTACTATGCAAGTTACTGTGCAAGATGCCTACGGACACATTTCTACTGACAAATTTTATAAAAGGTTAAAATTATAATTTTGTCTAAAGACAATATTTTTTTATTTTAGTCCCTATGAAATTAGAATTTCTACCCAAGCATTATTTTCTCCTTTCAGTCTAGTCCTTTTGACTTGCCAACATTACTTTCAAATTTTAACGAAAATTTTCTAAAAATTTAAAACTACAGTTTTATCAAGACAATATTTTTTAATTTCCATTTTTGTCCTTGTTAAAATATAATTCTACCCAAACATGTTCTTTTTATTTCATTTTAGTCCTTAAAATTCTATTTTATTTCTTTAATGTTATTCTTAAAATCATCTTGAATTTAACTAGGAGGCTATATTATCATTTATACCCCTATAAAGATCATTTATGTCTAACAATATACATTTTTAGGATGTCACATAATATATATATATATATATATATATATATATATATATATATATATATGAACACCTAACCTTAAATTTCAAAACAATAATTAAAAAAAAAAAAAAAAAAGAGCAATGATGCAAGATAGCCAAAAACATTAAAAAAAAAATTAAAATAAAATAAAATTTCCGAGATAATCAAGAACTGTTAAAATAACTTTAAGAAAAAATAAATACTTGAGCTTACAATTGACTTAAAATGTTGGGAGAAAATTTGAGTACTAGTATGCAAAATGAGGGATTTAAACCTATTGAGGCTCTTTTAATTTGTTGAGGTGAGAATAAAAGGCCAAAAACAAATTATGGACTCGTATACAATTATGGCTTCATTTTCTGTATACATTTTATAGTAATATATGTTAGATTGGAGTTTTTTTTTTCAATTTTTTTAGAGTAAATTTTATAACTTTTTAAAATTTTATGAAAATTACATAGATCTCTGCAAATTTTAATATACACAGATGCAACAAGAGTTAAGTTATATTTTAATCCAATTTTAAATTTTTTTATTAAAATATTATCTAAGAAATTAAATATATAATTTTAACTAATATGTATATATTTTTCATATTTATTTGTGGAGGGTATATTGACTAAATATTTTTAAATTAAATCATATGTTTTAAAAATAAAGGAGAGGTGCTTGTAATTTTAACAAAATTCATAAGAGATAAGAGTAATTTGCCCAATTTTTTAAGGTAAAATTTGTTTTATATCAAACCAACACATCTAATGTTAAATATCGTAACTTTTATAACGAGTTTAACATTTTTATAATGAGGAAATTTTATTTTATTAATACATGTTTTTGAAATACCAATAAATATTAATCTGGGTATAAGGAATTTAGTGTTCCTTAAACAAGGTTTCAGATACAATTCCTACTAGTGCAACATCTTTCGTATATTTAAGAGTTGAATTTGATATCAAAAAATAATATAAAATATATACTTATATGTTTTCGAAATGTAATTATATACAAATAATTTCATGTGTTGAAATATACAGACTTAACACACAAACGATGTCGCATAACAAATATCAAGCGTGGAGGAATGTGCAGGAATTAAATTATCATTCGGACAAAAATATTCTAACACAGGTTTGATTTATATAATTATTGTAGCCATGTTGTTATATTCTTCACGGCTATTATTAAGATCTATGAATCTGTCATTAATCACCAATCTCCAGATTTTCAGATACCCTACTGCTAATTTTACTTCTTATTTTTACAGCCTGAAAACATAACTTGATTTAGCGGATCAAGCTCAGTTATGAATACTTGAGCGATCGACATTCTAAAGTCTGACCCGAGACTACGACCTGAAAGAAACAGGAATCGGTAGAATTTCCAAATATATTGATTGGCTCTGGTGCGTTCATATTTGCTCTTTTTCTGCAGAATGTTGTCATTTTCTTTTGCTTTAGGTTTCGCTTCCTTCTCTGCCCCGCGCCACCACATTAACTCCCTCATCTTAAGGTTTTTCAATGCGTAATTGTTTCTCGATTTTTTGTTTCATTTGCGTGCATCCTGTTTTGAACCGTAATCGAATCGATTGAGCTATTTTTTCCCGTCGACTTTGTTGCCACATGGGCCTTTGGGACTCTTAACACTCCACCAGGTTGGTAGTCTAGACCTTACTTCGTCTGGCTTTGGACTAGTGTTTTTTTGGCCTGGGTGAACGACACAGTATTCAAAAGATTGGCCTTTCCGTGAAAGTACCTCAAGATCTAGGTCCCATTTTATAGCTGTATTGTTTGCCAGTTTTAGTCGTATTTGTACTTGTCTTGTTATTGAATTCACAGAAAGCATATATGCAAATAATCCATATACTGCAGTTCTGTGACGGTTAGCTGGTGTATATAATTGTTGGTTCTGGTCGGTGAGGGAGAAACACCCATCTGTGACTGTTAGCTATTGCACATTGTTGTTGATTCTGGTGTTGAGAGAAACACCCTTCTGGATTGAGGCTGAAATTCTGAATGTTCATCATGTTGAAATTCGTCTCTAAGATTTTTGTAGATTTTATAGTCTGCTTTAAGCATATACAATGCCTGATCAATTTCAATCTTTTGTATCCTGATTTTGTTATGCAATTTTTCTTTTGTCCTCATTTGTAGTCTGTGGATTTTTATAGAGAAGTGATTTGAACATGAGCATCTGATCAATAACGAAATTATAAATCTCATTTTCCTGACTAGGTCTGCCATCTCTACGCCAATTTGGGAATTCCTAATGGATGACGGTGAGCTTGATTTCCTAAACCAGGAAGTGTTTTCCAATCCAAACATGGGAGACCTTCCGAGCAGTTGCTCAATGGACAGTTTCTTTGAAGATCTTTTGAAGGACACGCATGCTTGCACTCACACCCACACTTGCAATCCTCCTGGCCCTGATTATTCACATACCCACACCTGTTATCATATGCACACCAAAATTGTGCCAGCACCTTCTGAAGACAAGGTTGGGTCTGATGATAGTGCAGAGTCTGTTGAAAAGAAGTCAAAAAAATGTCCTCGTGGTAACCGTGCAGCAGTTCGCAAATATCGTGAGAAGAAGAAAGCCCGAACTGCATCCTTGGAGGATGAAGTTGTAAAGTTGAGAGCTTTGAATCAACATTTGTTGAAGAGGTTGCAAGGTCAATCTGCTTTAGAGGCTGAAATTGCAAGGCTAAAGTGCTTGCTAGTGGACATTCGCGGAAGGATTAATGGGGAGATTGGATCATTTCCATACCAGAAATCAGCTAATTCAAACGTGTCAACCCCACACTTGCCTAGTTCCTATTTGATGAATCCTTGTGACGTACAGTGTGGTGATCAGGTCTATTGTCTTCACCAAGGAGCAGACTGCGAGAATACAGAACGCGTATCAATTAACGGGCAAGGATTGAATGGTTGTGAATTTGAAGGCATCCAGTGCCCAGCAAGCCAGAATTTGGGGCTCAATGATCTTTCTGATTGTGGAGTTGGAAAGAGTGTGTCTAATATCAGTTCGTCTACACCTAATAAGAAAAAAGGTAAAGCCTGATTTCTCTCTCTCTAGTTCTAGCATGGATTATTTGTGAATGATATAATTTGTCTAGCATTTTTCATTTTTGTTTCTGATCCAGTGCTTCTTGGTTATCTCTGTCTTTTATCTTGGATAATATATTGGTGGTCTCTGATTCTCAGTGTCATGTTTGGATATTGTCCTGAAGTTCAATTGCCAAATTTCCTATTTGGTAATCTTTAACTTCTGTAATGATGTGAGGTTTTAGAACGGCTGTTGTCCATAATTTTGTTAAGTTCAACTTCATCTAAGACAGCAAGATGCTTGATGCACTAGCTAGCAAATGTTGCCACATTAGGACTTAGGTCTTAGAAGACTAAGTGGAATGGTAAAACAGCTTAAAGGATGTATAACCCTATCCTTCTAAGGTGACCACTTGACTCATGGAGAGGGCGGGGGAGATGAATTACACTCACATTTTATTACGTACGAATTTCACTTTATTTTAGATTTTTTCAATTTTTTCATATTGAAGTGATCAGAGAAGAATATTTTTTCTAGATGTATCAACATGTTTCAGACTAGATAGTTTTTAAATTTATGATTTATTTTTGTGATGCTGGACCCTGAAGCAGCATGGGTTGAGTCTTGATGTGATGACTTAGAACATAAAACTTGTAGAAGTCTTGCTGGTTCTCCTTTGCAATAAGCTAATGGCACCTTATTTGTCAGGGGGAACTCGAGCAGCAATGGCTAGTTGAAGGGGTAATGAGATAGCAATGGTGGTTTTCATCAGCCTCACGGTGCGTACTATTTTCCAATCAGTTGTTGTCAACATCAGCTATCTATCAAGTCACTTTGTAGTTATGAAAATTCACTTCTAACCTTTTGACGCTCTGTTGGGTTATTGGGCTGGGACTTTGGGATGGCTGTTCTATGATAGTAGATCAAGCTTTGCTGGTTATGGGGCCGCTGGATCAGTTAATATAATGTCCTACGTTGATGCTTTTCTAAAGATAAAGTAGTAGTTCATATGAAGCCTGCAGAGCTTATGGCAGATAGACTTGGTGCTTTTCTATGTACTATCAAGTTTATTCCAGTATCAGCATATGTTGTGTGATAATGGATGGACTCATTGAGTTCTCGTTATGATTATTTCAATGTTTTTAAACGGTGTGAGTAGTTGAGAGAGAACATTTAAGTGAACGTTGCTCATTAAATATTTTATTGCTGAATGACAGAACTTAAGGAAGTCTGTGTTATTGTTCGATATTTTTTGCTCTGGACAGGTGAGACATAAATATCATTTTGTTTAATCTATATCTAATTTATGTGTGACAATAATTTTGTATGGCAAAGTTTCCAGCATTATTCATAATTAACCATTAATCACAGTTACAAGTGTACTTCTGCCTTTTACAATTTGCTAGACGAGGGAATGCCCAATTTCTATCAGCAAGGAGCTTAGATCTTGAAACTGAAGATCTTGCGAATTGGCTTTTATTGTTTGCAAGTCAAGACGGACAAATGAGTGAATTTGTTTTGAAAAATATTAGTGGCTCTTCTGATTGCCATCGAAACTTTGCCACCAACAGGGTGAGGCATGAAAGTGGGAAGAATATTAATTGCTGGTTTACTCAGCCATTCTTGAATTGTTTTGGGTAAAGACCTTCTCATATCTTTTGTTAAACTTAAAATTTTATGTTTTCCTTCTTTTCGGTTGTTCTTGGTACATTCTTTCTGCTATGACTTTTAAAAACTTACACCAGTGCTTTGCAACTCAATGGAACCTGATTATACTTTTACAAACCATTGCTCGTGAATGCAATTGGACATGTCTGTCATGTCATAGAAATTCTAAATGTATAATGTTCCACGATCACTGAGTCTTATTGGCCATAAATTCTCATTCTCGAAATTCCACTTTTGTTCTTGAGCTACACTTTCACGAGCCTGAAGCGACCAAAAGACCAGATAATATGGCAAAAGGATTAATGTTGTATGACAAGCATCTAGATCAGTCTCAGCAATTAGTGTTAACAAATTGAATCCTCTCAATCTCTCATATCACAAATTTAGTAGAAATCTATATTGTAAAACTAGAGCAAATGTTTGTATAATTTTAACAAAATTGAAGGGATATTAATATTTTTTAGAGTGATTCAAAATTTTAATGTCTTTGAGATTTTGAAACCTGTGATTATATTTTTTTCATATAACCTATGAAAGAAAATCTCGACGTTATAAGAGTGGGGATGCAAAAGGTGAGGAAGGCTCTGAACTCAAAGTTATCATATCGAACAAGGCTGAGATTGTTATCATATCGAGCAAGGCTGAGATTCCTTCTAGCATCCACCAAAGCCCAGTCATTTGCTACTAATTACATTATTAATTAACCTATGAGCCTTGTTTACTCATTTATATCTATTTTTCTGTTGAAATATCTTTTAAAATATTGCAGATTACATTTAATTTATTATTAGTTCAATTTACTTGATTGATTAATTAAACAACCAATTTTGACATCAACTAATAGATAGGGTTTGAGTTAATTGTGAATAATCAGTGATAGGTTAAATTACTCAAAATTTGTTAGTAATTATCCTATCAAATTACTGACTAAAGGGTAAGAAGAGGATTCTTTTTATAAGTCAATTTATAATATTCAATTATAAATTTAAGTATTTAAGGAAGTGTGGAGTTATTTTGAAATAAATAAATATTTTTATTTAAATAAAACCTCATGTTTTTTGAATGTGTGTTGGTTTAATGTGATTTTGCATTACCATGATTTATATTTATAAATTTTCGTTTAAAAACTAATTTTTTGACATCTATACGTTCATTCAATGCAAAAGCAATCATTTTTCACTTTTATGTAAATAAAAATTTGGAGGGCAGAATTAATTTTGAAAAAAATTAAATGTCAAACCATACGACAATAAAGCAAACTCTCATTTAGGTGGGCAAACAGGCATTTGAACCTCTCAAACTCTAAATCAAACACATTAGTAATCTTTACTATTTAATCTATGATTGCATTGCAAATCTTCTCTAGATAAGTTTTCTTTCTCACTGATCATTTATTTGTGTTCATTATAATCTCCTAAATTTTTTTTCCAATAATTTGTATTATTGCCTAGGGTTCCAGATTTGACTATTTATTTGTGTAAATATGTTGGATTTTAACTATTCGTGTCTGTTTATTATATTTGGCATATGTATGAGGAAGAACAAACAACCTAATTTTTGAATAATATTGCTAGAATAATATGATGGCCCATTGAAATCAAACTAGGGATTTTATTATACAAGAAATTTCAAGCTTTATAATGTCTAATTCATGCTCAATAGTATTTGAAATTGAACCCTTATAAACTCAATAAGTTTGAATGCAATTAAGGCTTTTGAAGATCACAAGTTTTCAATCAAAATGGTATCTTAAACATGCCTTAATGTAAATGAAATTATTTAGCACCATTGACAGATTGAACTCAAGAAATCCCAAAACTTTCAATCCAAAATACCAAAATATGGAAGGATTTCACCCAATATTTCCTTTGGGGTTTTAAAGATCAAAGGATTTTGAGTGGATTGGTGCCTTAAACCTCTATCAATATAAGAAACCGAAAAATTTTCAAGTCAATCTTACGCCAAAATTATAAGGTTTTGATCGAAATTAGTGTAGGGGTTCATTGGGCTAGTGATTTCGAATAGAATGGTGTCCAAACATCACCAAAACTCGAGCAAAAACCTTGGTCTCCTTCAACTTGATAAAACCCTCATTCTTCAATTAATGAACCAATTGAGATTGTTCCTAAAAAAGAAGAACTAAAAAGGAAATGACTAAAACTCCCACTATGAATTGCTTGACTTTCAGATTCATTAAGTCAAATGCAAGTTTTGCAAAGACTAAAAAGCACTAGTCCCAATCAGTGATAAGAAAGGTGATTGTTTAGTCATGTAATATTTGAATTAACTATTTAAAACTTTGTGGGGCAAGTGAAACTATTATTGAAGCTGGATCATAAGATAGTATACAATTACAATTGTCCCACTAGCTTTAGCTCATATGAACCAAATGTTGTAGGGAGATATAATGAGATAAATCTTTAGTTATAATTCTAAATAAACATGTTGATGAGATCAACTAACAGGCATTTCACATAGTATTGATTTTGAATTCATAGATAGTGTATTTAGAACATTTCTTTGCTAAAGATAAGTATAAAAGGATAGGTGGAGGTTTTAAATTCTTGAGATGGCAATGATCAAGGGGAAGGAACTAATTACCCATATGCTTTCTTGACAATTTCCATTAATGACATTATTGGAATGATTATAAGGGTAACTAGACCTTTAATTAGAGATAGGCAAACTTCAGTGGACGAACTTGCACATTCTTGGAACAAGCACTTATTTTGTGGATTGAGGAACTCATCTTGGATTGAAACAAGTCCTTTGAGGCAATATTATCATAAGTTTGACGAGATTATATGGAGTCAGATCTTTAGTTTCATAATGTATGTTAAATGAAATATTATTATTTTGAGGTGGGATTAACTTCTTGTGTGATGTTAACCTCTTCGCATCAACTTAATATGGAATATCTTAATAAGACCTCTTGTGGTTCTAAAACTCATTCATATTATGACAAGTCTTGTGGTTTTCCAATTTATCTCAAGGAGCTCCTATTGTCTGAGTACTCGTAAAATTCACAAGGCATTCTTGTTTCTTTAATGGTGCACTTATTCTGACTAATGAAATAGAGGTCGTTTAGATCTTCTAAGTCCTTAATTTATCAAGAAGAGAATTAAGATGAAAATAAATTCCATTTGCTTGCATTGTTGGCAACTTGGTGTATGCTTAAGTAAGCACTAATAATTGCTTCAACTTGAGAATTATTATTTTCTATTAGAACTATAATGTGGTAAAGTGTCAAATAGACATTATAGCTACCTCAACTTGTGTATACATTTACATGATGTTTTGGAGGAGCTATTCTGTTAAGAAGTGTCAAATGGATACTTACAACTACTACCTATATATGATTAAAGACTATGTCGCTTGTTTTATGATAATCATTTGTCAAAAAATGTGGTTAAGGAAATGAATTGTCACAACCCAAAATCATTGGTCGTGACTGACGCATAGGTTAAACCAACCTAACCTAGTAAGCCTAAGATAACATTTTTATAAAGTTCATAATATGTCAATAAAACATATAAAACGCATTTAAAAATATAATTCAAAGAAATTTCTTAGAGGCTACCTAAAATCTGGTAACACCTCTTCAAAATTCAATGTTTTCCAACCTTGTACTACTAGTCATATTTCAATAATATCATAATGATATCAATAAACTAGTTTAATAATATATCAAATTATACATTTGGTATAGTATGGGAATAACTTATACAAAGCATATAATACTTTACAATATTTATAAACCCAAAACAACCCAACATCTAGTGGTCATAACCTTGGTGGTAGATGTACATGATGATTAACCCAAAATGACACATCAAAATGCCTAAGCGACAAGAAAGTCTTAACTCACTTTATCACATAATAATATGTAAAATGTTAAAGAGAAAGGTGTAAGTTTGACACTAACGTAGTGAATGCATAAATTACATGGTAAGCAAAAGGGAAAACAATAGAGGCCTTAAAGTTTTTAATAAATATTTATTTAAGTAAAGAAACAATTTTCGATAAATAAAAAACATCATTTCTAAATGTCATAATTTTGCATAAAGTAGGTATCAAGGAAATAACCAAGATCATCAGGAATTCAATAATTCATATTGTATCCCTTTACCAAATACGTCTCAATATCTCATATCCGTATCCCTTTACCGGATATGTCTCAATAATTCATACTTATATCCCTTTATCATATATGTCTCAATACTTTATTCTCATATCCCTTCATTGAATACTTCTCAATAATTTATACCTATATCTCTTCACCAGATATGTTTCAATATCTCATACTTGTATCCTTTCACTAAAGACTTCTCAATAATTCATACATGTATCCCTTCACAAAAAATGTCTTAATACTTCATATTCGTATCTCTTTACTGGATATGTCTTGATAAGTCATTTCAACAAGGTGCACTAAGGTCGTTACCCCCACTAACAGCTACAGGGTTCTTACATGAATTTCCATCCATCCTTTAAATTATAAATCCATTGAATATAAATAAATTGTGTATATAGGATGCATAAATAAATAATTTTATTTAAACATATTTATTACCATAAAGTAATTTTTAAAAAAAAAATCTTGAAGGTAAAATAAAATAAAGAGTGGTTAGGAGAGAAGTGACAATAATATAAAGGGCTAAAATGGAAAATACAATAATGCAACAATTACAGAAAATAAACTTAGATAAAATACTAACATGAAACATGTAGGTAAAGTAAAGGAAGCAATTATAATTAAGAGTTTTACCATGACCTTTCTCATTTCATATAATACTTCTGCCTTAATTTATATAATATAACATTCATTTTGTACTTCTCATATACCAAGTGTATTTCATAATATTAATAATCCATACAATTTAGTAATATCAATTATCATCCTATTATTTTATATCCTACATATTATATCAATATACACAATTGAAAAGTTCAAAAGAATATAGATTTGTTTCCTTATAAAACATAGAGTATGGAATAAGGAAATTGAAAGTTAGATAAGAAAATAAAGACATTTAGTAACATGGAAAGTGCTACTTTGCTAATTATACACTAACCGATAAGGATTGATAGTATAGATCCCTTATTACCACAACACAACCTTCATTGATGAGGTATCTACAAATCTACCTTTTGCACAAGTTCAAATATGAATTTCCTACAAAAGTCTTCTTTCATGACATCTCTTTCTCTTCTTTACTCTTCATTTTTCGAATAAGAAAATTAAAAATTGTTCATGCTTCAAATAGAAGTTTTCAAGTTATTATGCAAGCTACTATTTGGTACTATGCAAGTTACTGTGCAAGATGCCTGCCAAAAAACTTTATCGAAAGTTAAAATTATAATTTTGTCTGAAGACAATTTTTTTTATTTTAGTCCCTATAAAATTATAATTTCAACCCAAACATTATTTTTTCCTTTCAGTCTAATCCTTTTGACTTGCCGACACTATATTCAAATTTTAACAAAATTTTTCTAAAAATTTAGAACTATAATTTTATTCAGACAATATTTTTTTACTTTCATTTTTGTTCTTGTTAAAATATAAAGATCATTATCTCTAACAACATACATTTTTAAGATGTTACATCATATATATATATATATATATATATATATATATATGAACACCTAATCTCAAATTTCAAAACAATAATAATAATAATAGAAGGGCAATGATGCAAGATAGCAAAAAACATTAAAAAAAAATTTCAGAGATAATCAAGAATTGTTAAAATAGCTTCAAGAAAATAATTAAAATTTTTAAAAATTAAAAAAAAAAATCAAAATCCTGAGTTAAAAAAAGGACAAAACCAAAAAAAAAAAATGGGGATGAAAATAAAATCAACATAAATCGTAAAAAGGATTAATCAATTGACGATAAGTTTGAAATGATGGCAAAATCTCAAAATTAAAAGGGAATGGTTTCAAAATTTAACAATAATAATATTCTTATTCATTTATTTAAAATTCAAAAAATGGATGGTCAAAGCAAATCGTATATATACATATTTGTGTTTTAGGCGCAAATATAAGCTATGCAGGTCAAAAAGAAGAAAATATTCCTAGCTACCTCAAGCATCTTATCTGACCAAGAAATACACCAAAATGGAAAGGTTGCCAAAGGATTCACCACCCTACTCTTTACCCTAAACACATCTCATCAGAAAACTCTACAGTGTTATAACTAAGGCAAAATGGAGAGGGAAAGAGACAAAAACACCTTCTTCGCATTCATAAAAAAATGGAGCAAAGGTGCAAGAATTTGGGGCTGTCAAACGTTGACTCTTCACGTATCTATCCAGCCAAGATACTCGGGAAGAGTTGAAAGGGATGTATATATGTTAAGGAAAGGGACCTGAGCTATAGGAGCAGACGTTGAAATCCCCCTTATCCTTGACTTGAACACGCACCAGAGTTTAAAAGAGATGGGAAGAAGTGAGAGCTAGGGGGAGTGAGAGAGAGCAAGAACCTTAGAATGAGAGGGCTAGAAAGGAGACTATGTAGGTAGCGAAAGGGAGTGCTCTGTTCATCCCTATTCAAGTGAGCAGTGAGTAGAGTATTGTAAAGGAGAAAAAAGAAGAGAAGTGAAGGAGAGAAAGAGGTTGAGAAAATTGGAGAAAGGAATGAGCGAAATAAAGAAGAAAACAGAGATAATGTGAACTAAAAGAACTAATGTAGCTGAGATTTAAGACCCCTGTTTAATGACCAAAGAACAAACCTAGCAAGAATGAAAAGAAAACATGAAGGAGAAGGAGTTAAGTAACATTACTATCTATTTTCCAACTTTGAGAACAAGGCGTCAAGACAGCACAAGAGAAGGTAAGCTTCTGTGATTACTTCTTTGAGTTCTAGAGATTTTGAGTGTCCGTTCCTTAGGCTAAAGTGTCTAAATAAAATGGTGCTGATTTATGATAAAGATTACAGTTAAGGCTTACATAAAAGTGGATTGGGATGCTATGGATTTATGTGTCTATATTGATTTATGGCTTTCACAAATATGGATTGGAAACTTAATCTTGAACGAGTGGGTGAGGATGGATGTATGCTTCTAAGAATGCACTGACTATTGACTCCTATTTGCTATGATATGGTTTGTTATCCCTGCTTGATATTTAAGATTTGGTGAAGGTCACGACTGTTTAAGTATATCATGAATCTATGTCTAATGTTTAAAGAATACATCATGCCCTGGGACGATTGTTCACAGGATGAGGTTATTATTAGCATGTGTATTCTACTATTTTAATGCTCATATGTGAATTGGTAGAAGCATTAAGGTGAAGCACTGTTCAACGCATGTCCATATTATTTCGGAAACATTATCATGAACGAGTATGCAGCTTTAAAATCATGCTTTTAATTTTTACTAAATATTCGTTCTAATGATTGTTACTTTAGTAGAGTTGTTTGGAAGGAGTACTCGTTATGGTATCATGCATCACTTAACTATCACAAGGTGCATCCTATAAGGCATAAGGATCATGTATCAGATTTGGTTTACTATTCAATGCTTTCATGTTATGCTTTGATTTTGTAAAGTGATAGAGAAGAAAGACATGAGAATATTTAGCACGTGGATCAAGTTAAAGATAAGATTGTGGCTGGTTTTATTTTTTTGTATATGCTACTTACGTAAATCAAATTTGAATAAATGTTAATCACCAAACACACTTACAAACAACCACGGATAAGGCATTTTCTTTTTCTTTTTTTTTAATACATTTTTTATTTTATTTATTTTTATTTTAGTATGTTTTATTTAATTTCTTAAAGTTGTTATGTGAAACCCCATGTCTTCTCAAACACTTAGGAAGTCAATCAGTAGGTCGTGAGAGACCATGTATTTCCTTAAGTTTTACTTAATATCAATCCACTTTGTTTTCTTTTTAAGTAAAATGGGTACTGATAGCCCAGGTCCAATTGGTGCTTTGTTAAAAAAATAATAATAATTAGAATCATTCCTCTTTTAATAATAAAAAAAAAAACCCACTTCATGTTTCACATTTTAATTGTCAATCTTAATTTTGTATTTTTTTTTAAATCCTTAAATTTTATAAAAATCCCAAATGAATTAAAAAAGGTCAAAATTGTGGTTTGTTTAAATTTCCTCTTGGAAATTTTATTTTAAAATAAATATACAAAATAAGAAATATAATAATGCCATTTGAAGGTTGCTTTTCTTTTTTATAACAAAAAATTCTAATTTCAAAAAAAAATCTAGAGAAAATAAAAGTAAAAATCCCAAAAATCCTTGGCCATTATAATTTCATTTCACTTTCAAAATCAAAATAAAAACCCAAACATTAAAGAATCCAAAGATGAAAAAAATTATAAAGTGAGAAAATGAAAGGAGTAAGGAAGTGATATAAACTTGATTTTGTAAATTAAAACACACCAACAGAATTTCAATCTCATTTTATTTACAAGGATTTGTTTAATTTCAAATTTCTTGTTCTTTTCACAAAAGACACCAACTAACAAACATGTATTTTTAGTCAAATTACGCAGACTTTGGTCCCTATCGTAGGATATATAGGCCATAGGCTCTTATCCTAGGTCAAATCCGCCTTTATAAATATTTCAGTTTTTCTCCTTTGTTTTATTTTCTTAAATTCTTTATTTTTCCTTTTTTACATGTGATTGATAAGAGTAATTGAAATTTAAATTAAGGTCATACATGTTTTGCTTAATCAACTTTGGGTAATTGTTCTTAAGAACAAGTGTTATAGGGTGTCAAATACCTTTTCCGTACACAATTTTCTCCTGAACTTGATTTCTAATTCATACACTACCTTATCAATTTAATTGGTTTTCCAAAGTTTTCTTTTAAAAATTTTGGTGGCGACTCTTAAATTTTAGTTTCTGTTTTTCTTAAGCGAAAATTAATATTATTCTTTTTTCTGCGCCAAGCGATCACATTTCATATGTGACAATATATATATATATATATACTTTTTTCTTTGTGTTATTACATGCTTTCCCTTGTAAAAACATTTAGTCCTTGAATTTTAGAAAGTCTACTTACCATTAGAAGTTAAGGGATGGGGGTACTTATCTCACATGACCACTTCAACTACCCAAGTTGCTTATTCACCAATGTGATTTTATTACACCACTTTGACTAAAATTATGTCCTTATTCCACAGTCTCCTAACTTGTTTATTGGTTATAGTTATAGGTTGCTCTACATAGAAAAGTTACTCTTCTAATTGTATTGATTGTGGTTTATGGACATATGGATCGGGCAAATATTTTCAAAGTATAAATATATAGAAAACATGATACATACTTGTATAATCTGGTAGAAAAGCCAAATGATATGCTATAGCCTCTAAATTTGTAAATTCTTACTTTAATCAAATAATTCTGGATATTTTTATCTCATATCTTCCTATTCCTCCTAAATGGCTTCTTTTGTAATCAATCCTTCCTATGCCACTTTCACTAAGTAAGATTGTCATATTCCTTAGTTGTTTCTAATCGTTCCATAATATTGATACAAGTCTTATCGGATATGTTGGATTTTCCTGAAACTGTAGTAATTCGTCTTCTAATACATATCAAAGGTCAAGAATGTACTTATATAGTTAGGATACATGAAAAACATTATGGAGATCAGATAAAATTAGTGGTAAGGCTAACTGATAAATGAATGGTCCTATTCTTTTCTGAACCTAAGAGGGACCAAGATATCCAGGGTGTAATTTCTTGTTTCTAACAGCACAACCAATATCAATAGTAAGAGTTACTATAAGGAAAACATGATCTCTTTTAAATTCTACATGTTTTCTTTGTAAATCAGCATAACTTTTTTACCTTATAAGCTACAAGTAACATTTTCCTTCTTACTTTAGTCCTTGAAATCTTACTAATGTAATTTATAAAATTATCTTGAATTTAATTAAAAGGCTATACTAGTATTTATACCCCTACAAAGATCATATATTCCTAACTAAATATGTTTTTTTTTTATGTTACACTATATATTATTATTATTTATTTCACTTTAGATTCCACACGCATGCACAGGTCAGTAGCGAAACCCTAACCTTCATTCCATGCCAATTTGAATTTGTCATCCTTTGCCTTGTCGATTCGCATTTATTCGTCCTCTACCTCATCAATTTATGTTCATCGTCCTCTACCTCACGAATTCTTACTTCATCTATTACTCTTTTTTCCCTATAGCATTGTTTTTTCATCTTCGGCATCAATGGAAGATTCTCGTTTTAATGGTTAGTCGGTGATTAATTGGTAAGCTTTTATCATTTCCATTTTTTTCTTTACTTGAATGTTTTTATGTGTTGTCTCTACTAATTAATGTATTTTGGTAAGGATGATGACCACACCATCGATCCTTGTTTTGAAGAACTTTATTTTCTTCTTTTCCTTCTTCTTCTTCTTCATCTTATCTTTTTCCTTTTTATTCTTTTTCTTTTATAGTTAGGTCTAATCTATTTAAGACCAAGGAAACTTATGTTGTGATTTCCTCCCTTTTGGAATAACAACTTCATCAAAATAACCTAAACATGTAATTTCTTTCTTTCATTTTAATATGCCCTTGTTGTTTCTTTATCATTCCCTTTTTTTTTAACCTTATTACCACTAATAACATTAAACCATGGTAATTAATATTTTGTAATATATATACAAAAAATCTACTTTACAATGTTGTGATTATTTTTGTGCCTTAGTGCCCAACTAAAGTGCTAATTATGCTTCTGTATTGAGTTGAATTTAAAGGATAACTTGGTATGAGTTTAGATAGAAATCCTTATAAGTGTTTGGTCCATATTCTAAAGGCAAAGAGATTTTATTGCATTAGCAATATATAATTAGTTTTCTTAAATTTACTAAATGGTTGTCTACCATAGTTGGGCATGCCTCTTAAAGGAATTAGCATATCAATTCTCTTTGAATTCTAAGATACAAGCTCTTAACATATCCTCAAGAGTTCAAATGGTTCTCATAGTTTGATTGTTGATTAAGGATAATATGTGGTGCCAAAATTTAGTCCAGTGCCATAAGTATTCTTTTTCTTTTGCAAAGGTTTCCATGACCTTCGACTAAAATTATTTCCCTTAAATTTTTAGTCTCAAGTACGCAACCTATCATGGAATCTTGTCAAACCCTCTTATGATATGTTAAACTCATTATACTTTCCCCGAGATATTTGATCACTAACCTTGCTAAAAAACTTTTTAGAAACTTAAGCATCTTTGATTAGATTCTTAAGATCATTCTGAATTTTGATTACCAGAAGGCTACTAGAGGCTAAAGACACTGAAAAGTTCAAATTCTGAAAGTTCTCTATTAAATGATATTCTTGACTATCATTTCAACCATATATACAGACTTTATAGTTAAAGTATTAGCGATAACATTGGCTTTTCCTATATGGTATTTAAGAGTAAAACCATAATCCTTTAAGAATTTCATTCATTTTCTTTGCATCATGTTCAACTCTTTCTTATTAAAGAGATATTTCAAACTCTCATGATTACTAAAATCCTCAATCTCATTAACACCATAAAGACAGCGTCTTTAAACCTTAAAGGCGAAAACAACTATAACCAACTCTAAGCATGTGTGGTATAATTGTCTATATATGGTGTAAGTTGTCTAGAGGCATAGGCTTCAACTTATCAAGACACATTCTAAACCCTTCTTAGAAATATCATTCATAAATTATAAAAGTTTCAACAGGGTCAAGTAATACTAATATCGAGGTAGAAGCTAACTTACATTTTAGCTTTAGAAAACTAGCCTCACATTTGTCATCCCACATAAAAGGTTGATCTTTCTTCTTTAATCTTGTCAAGGATATAGCTAACTAGGAAACTTTAAGAAATATATGATCTCCTTATTCAAATTCCATGGTTGTAGCTAAAATAAAATTCCTAGCACATGTATATCTAAATTTCATTCTAGTTGTCATAAGTTATATTTCCTAAGTTTGGAACATTTAAATGTTAAGGGTAAAATATTAAACTTCCCATAACTTATGTTTTTTCACCTGAGTCTTAGAAGCTTAATTATGTATCCTTAAAAAAAGCTAATACCTTCTCTTCTTTTTGGAATTTCAGTAAGAAAATAAATCTATTTTTTTTTCTAGTTCGTTAATCTTATAGCTTCATTTGATTATAATGCCACTGAGAGTTAACATCATTTTTATGACTGATGCATATCACATATTACTTTAAAGGTGTACTTATCTCTTAATTAAAACTTCTATTCAAGGTATACTTGAAAAAAAATGTTTAAATAACTAAAATGTTCTCAAAGGTTTAGGTAAATGTCATCCTTTGAGTTGAACTAAGAAGCTGATTATCTTTATGTTGTGTAAAAGTATACACATGATTCTGGTTATCTAGTTGTGACAGGCTATTTGTTCTCTTGAAAGTTACGGTATTTTGACTCTCAGACTCAATATTTACTATAATTGCATTAACTATTTTACACTTGTTTGCAAGTTTAACAAAACTCTTGACATTTTTGGTAGCAACCTTTTCTTGTAACTTCCTATCTCAATCCTTTCTTGAAGTATGTAACGTTCCATGCTTCTTCATGGGCATGGATTACATAAAGAGATAATTTCTCAAATTATGACGTATACTTATGTACAGTCATGTCCCATTGCTTTAATTAGGCAAACTCAAAGATTTCCCTAAGGGCCACTACTTTGGTTTTTCTATCGATTATAAATTTAACAAGTTTTCAAACATAAACAATTTATTTCTAGGTTAATGTTTTCTTTGAAACATTCATTATTTGTTGTATGAGACCTCTTTTCTATATAATTCATTCTTTCAATATGGTTTATAATTTTGTGCAACTTTGTTAGTTGCAATCAAAATTATGACTTATCTTTTAGGGTTATGACCATATGTCTAATGGTAAATGATATTTTCCTTAAAATCTTAACAACAATTCTTCCAGGCTTATCCATTTAAACATGTATACAGATAATCTCACTATAAGCTATTATGGAATATAAATTGTGACACATATATAAGCTATACGCATAAAATAATAATAATAATATCTTAATTCAAGTTTAAATAGTTAGTCATAATGTAATATGTTATCCTAACAGCTACTTATTAGGTATCATCATCAACCTTTAAGGCCTATAACTATGACTTTCATTACAATGATCGCCTAAGGCTAGTTAAATTCTTAACATAATCAATAGATAGACTACAACACAAGACTCGATGATATGGATTTGGTAATAAGAGCCTCTTGTATGTAAGGTATGTTGGTTAGTTACATAATTACATACAAGATTCATTATATTCCAAACCCAATGGCTACTAGGGCCATGACAAACCTAGACAGTGTGACTAGCGCATAGGCTAAACCAACCTAACCTAGCAAGCTTAAGATAACATTCTTACAAAGTCCATAATATATCACTAAAACACATTAAACACACTTTAAAATATAATTCAAAGAAATTTCTTAGAGGTTGTCTAAAATCTGACAACACCTCTTCAAAATTCAATATTTTCCAAACTTATACAATTAGCCATATTTCAATCATATCACAATGATATCAATAAGACAGTTTAATAATCTCTTAAATTATACATTTAGTATAGTATGGGAATAACCTACACATGGCTTACAACACTTTACAATATTTATAAACCCAAAACAACCCGATATCTAGTAGCCATAACCTTGGAGTCAAACGTACATGATGATTAAACTAAAATGACATATCAAAATGGTTGAACGACAAGAAAGTCTCAACTTACTTTATCACATACTAATCAGTAAAATGTTATAAAGGTGTAAGTCTACAACTGACTTAGTGAATGCATAAATTACAAGGTAAGCAGAAGGGGAAACAATAGAGGCTCTAGAGTTTTCAACAAACATTTATTCAAGTAAAGAAATAATTTGAGATAAAATAAAATTTAAAAAAAAATTCTAAATGTCATAATATTGCATAAAGTGGGTATTAAGGAAAGAACCAAGATCATCATATTCATATTCCTTTACTAGATATGTTTCAATAATTCATACTATATCTTTTTACTGGATACGTCTCAATATCTCATATCTGTATTCACCGAATACATCTCAATAATTCACACTTGTATCCTTTCACCAAATATATATATTAATATCTCACACTTGTATCCCTTCACCTAATATGTTTTAATAATTCATACTCGTATCCTTTCACCAGATATGTCTCAATAATTCATATCCATATCTCTTTACCAGATATGTCTTGATAATTTATTTCAACAAGGTGCACTAAGGTTGTTACCCCCGCTAACGGCTACGGGGTTCTTACATGAAGTCTCATCCATCCTTTAAATTGTAAAATCCATTGAATATAAATAAATTGTGTAAATAGGATACATAAATAAATAATTTTATTTAAACATATTTATTACCATAACATAATTTAATTAAAAATAATCTTGAAGATAAAATAAAATAAAAAGTGGTTAGAAGAGAAGTGACAATAATATAAAGAATTAAAATGGAAAATACAATATTGCAACAATCACAAAAAATAAACTTAGATAAAATACCAACATGAAACATGTAGGAAAAGTAAAGGAAGTAATCATAATTAAGAGTTTTACCATAACCTTTCTCCTTTTATATAATACTTCTTCCTTAATTTATATAACATTCATTTTGTACTTCTCATATACCAAGTGTATTTCATAATAACAATGCTTCATACAATTTAGTAATACCATTTATCATCCTGTTATTTTATATCCATACACATTATATCATATACACATAGTTGAAAAGTTCAAAAGAACATAGATTTGTTTCCCTATAAAACGTAGAGCATGGAATAAGGAAATTGAAAGTTGGATAAGAAAATAATGACATTCAATAAAATGAAAAGTGCTACTTTGCTAATTATATACTCATCGATAGGGATCAATAGTAAAGATCCCTTATTCTTACACCACAACCCTAAATGAAGAGATATCCACAAATTTACCTCACATACAGGTTCAAATATGAATTTCCTACAAAACTCTTCTTCCATGACCTCTATTTCTCTTCTTTTCTCTTCTTTTTTCAAATGAAAACACTAAGAATCGTTCATGCTTTAGAAAAGTTTTTAAGTTACTATGAAAGTTACTATTTAGTATTGTGCAAATTACTGTGCAAGATGTTTACTAACACAGTTCTACCAATGAATTTTTATAAAAAGCTAAAATTATAATTTTTTCTAAAGACAATATTTTTTCACTTTAGTCCCTATAAAATTATAATTTCTACCAAAGCATTATTTTCTCCTTTCAGTCTAGACCTTTTGTCTTGCCAATGCTAAATCAATTTTCTAAAATGTTAAAACTGTATCTAGACAATATTTTTTATTTTAATCCCTATTAAATTATAATTTCTACCTAAACATTATTTTTTGATTTCATTTTAGTCCTTAAAATTCTATTTTATTTATTTAATGTTATTCTTAAAATCATCTTAGGTTTAACTAGGAGGCTATACTATTATTTATACCCCTATAAAGATCATTTATCTTTAACTATGTACATTTCTAGGATGTTACATTATATATATATATATATATATATATATATATATATATATATATACTTTTTTATGTTAGTACATGAATTTCTATTATGCACATATTTTGAGCCTTAACCACTTTTGCTACAACAATGAATCCATTTTGGGCTTTTATCAAAATTATATGAATTTAGTTGCATCAGACTCTTGATTTTCAAGTTATGTTCGTTGGAAAGAGAAGATTAGTGAACCTAATATTCATATTGAACTTTTGGGTTATCCATTTAATGGGCATCTGAATTGTGTACTTATAGGACACTTTGAGATATTTTGCCATCTATAATCTTTGTTTTCCTATCGAATTCAAAGGTCTTGATTGTGCTAAAATTTTTTATATAATTTATAATTGAAATGTTATCAACGTTTATAACATTGTTTTCCATATTAGATTTGATATTCTTGATTCCTTATTTCATTTGTGAATTTTTCCCCTATCTTAAACTCATGTGATTCACATCCTTAGTAAATATATGCTTGCGAATTTGTTGCCTAAAGACCTACCCATGGGAGCTCATATAGGTAATGTTCAATCTCTGATGTTGCCTTGGTTTAATGGGAGTCCTTAAGGAGCTTTGTGATGTAATTTAACATCTCAAATGTCCATTTTGTGTAAATTTTGAAACTATGTGTGTGACTATGTTGATATAATTTGTTTCCCTATTGGCATTAATAATCTTACGTTATGATCATATTAATATCATTTGTTTCCCTATCAAATCCAATGATATTATGTCGTTTTGTTTCTGAACATTATATGATTTTTGTATATATGTTGGTTGCTTAATTTTAATTTATTTTTGTTTCATTGATTATTTTAATAATCGATTAATGTTATCCAAGTGAAAAATTGTTGAAATATTTTTAAAATATTATGGATTATCGTTAATTCATTATTAGTTTAATTTACTAGCTTAATTAATTATGCAACCAATTTTGACATAAACAAAAAATGGATTAAATTTGAGTTAATTATGAATAGTAAGTTATAGGTTGGGTTACTCACAATCCTATTGGGTATAATAGGTTAAACATGGGTCAAACCGGGCTAGAGTTTTGCAAGACCTGGGACCCGGTCCTATTTTAGATTAGGCCTCATTTTAAATAACTAAGATCTAGTTTAGCTCGGTTTGGCCCAATAAGTGATGAGTCCAGGCCAGGTATATATATAGTTTTTAATTCTATTTTATAAAAAATATTTTTTTAAAGAAAAATAAAAAATTTAAGATTTGAAATATATAAAAATGAAATGAAAAAGAAAAATTAAGATTTGGAAGAAAAAGTGATTAAAATTTGAAAAAAAATTAATAGTTTAAAAACTTAGTTTAAATAAATGTTATTATAAATAAAATAAAATAAATTTTAAAAAATAAAAAATAATACTAAGTTGAGTCGGGTTGGGCCTTGTGTGACCTTAGAACTTAGTCAAAATAAGTGAAATTGCAAATTTTTTATTTTGACCCAGCCTAACTCGGTCCAATATGAGTGGTTTGGACCAAGTTAGCCAGGCCTACTGAGTCCATGAGCACCCTTTAGATATAAGCTCCAACTTGCAGTCCAAAACTTGTCCGTAGTTATCTTATCATATTAGTGACTAAAAGGTAAGAGGATATTTTTAATAAGTCAATTTATAATATACAATTATAAATCTAAGTAGTTGATGAAGTGAGTAGTTATTTTGAAATAAATAGATATTTTATTTATTTAAATAAAACCACATGTTTTCTAGGTGTGCATTAACTTTCAATTATGTGAACTCACAATAAAACCTAATTTTGGCTATTTAAAGTTCTCTCTCATTTTACTCAATACGTGAAAAAAGATTTGGGTACCACATATTGTAATCTCTACTGTTTAATTTATAATTGCATTGGAGATCTTCTCAAAATAAGTTTTCTTTTTCATTGATAATTTATTTATATTCATTATAATCTCTTAAATTTTTCCAACATTTTCTTAGTAAATTCAAGACCATATCCAAGATCAAAATGTAATTTGCCATGTTTTGTATTAGGGAATTAGGGGATTGGGAAAGGGAAAGGTTGAGGGAAAGATCTTAAAGCATGTTTGGTAGGTGGTAATGACATTGACAAAAAGGAGCTATTGCAAAACAACCAAAGGAGTACACTATTGGAAACTTGGTCTTTGTAAAGCCTCTTCCTCAATAATTCAAGGCACTAAGGAGCTTGCACAAGGGTTTGGTCTGGAAATATGAAGGACCATGCCAAGCTATCGCTAAGGTAAGGAAAGTATCTTATAGACTTGACCTACCTAGCTCTCTGAAGATTCATCTAGTCTTTCATATAAGTATGCTTAAGCCATATCATAGGTATGAGGAAGACCCAAGCAGAGGCTTATCACACTGAAGACCACCTATGATGACTAAATCTTATGATAAAGAGATCAATAAGGTGCTCGCGACAAAAGAGGTGCGTAAACAAGGCATTCCACGCCAAACACACTATCTGATAAAGTGGAAGGGACTACCTAAGTCAGAAGCAACATAGGAATCCGAGGAAGACTTGTGGCAATTCTAATATCAACTTAGAGCGCACAAGGCAACAAGGACATCGCCAAATTAGGTGGAGAAGAATGTCACAACCTTTTTGTCTTGACATTAAAGCCCAAGGCTTACATACTCTTGTACATAGAACTCTCTAAAAAAACCCTAGGAACACATAGTGTTATTTAGAAGATGGATATTTTATGAATATTCTTATAGATATTCTAGGTCTTAGATAATTTAATGAAAGGTTCTAGAGAACAAATCTCTATCGTTAGATTAGGTTGATTACCACCGTCCATTAAGGAGGTGAAATTGTATAAATAGGAGTAGAATCCTATATTTGCAAATCATCTAAACTTTAATTATTCAAAGAGTTTTAAACATTTTAAAAAGCTTTCTTGTCTTCTCTCTTCTTATCTTTATCATTTTAGTTTGTTGAGTTAAGTTGACTTAGTTACGCGAAAGGTGAAAAAAAGCTAACGCCACACATGGAGGTTATTGGAACCAGTCTAAGATATGGGAATAAAAACCTTATTCTCATGTTGAGTTATTTTTAATTCATGGTATTTCCATTACTTATATAATCAACTTATTATTTCTTTTGTTTAACATAATTTGCAATCTTAGGATTTGAATTTTTTGCATTTAAAAATTTTTTATATCTTAAATCATTAAATTATGAGTGGAAAAAAATATAACACCAAATATAAATCATTAAATTTTTTTTATCAATTTAAACTTTATTAAATTTATATAATAATTTCCCTCCGAGACCGCGGGAAACTACGATTTTAAAAACTTGACAAGTAATAAGAGGGCTATAAAACGATCAATCATTATTTGTCTTTTATAGTACGTCGCTACTCGCTTCTGGCTCCTCATGGCTAGCCAATAGTGGGAGAAACGAACCAAAAGAATATTCCATTTCAATGGTCTTCCGTTCATTTTTCAAAAAAAAAAAAAAATTATTCCGTATTTCCATAACTAGGTAGAGTAGGTGCAGGGTACGAAACCAGCCAAAGTACTCAACAGTAAAATTGGAGAACGGATCTGGCTCCAGATTTAAGAGATTTAAATTTTTTAAAAATATATAAAAATTAAAATTTTTAAAAATAAGATATATTAATATATTTAATTTTTATATAAAAATAATATTTTATTAAAAAATATTACATTTGTTTAATATTTTATAATTTATTTTACACATCTTATAATATAATTTAATATTTCTATTTACTAAAATATTATTATGTATAAAAAAATTTTGAATATTCACATATTTTTATCAAAATTATTTTATTTTTTATAATTTTTTAAAAATTTTAAAATCTTCTAAATTTGGAATTGAATCTGAATTCAATTGTTCCAAATCTTACTGTAGAAAGAAATTCGAAGCAAGTGGAAGGGATCCGGATGAAATACGAAGACCAAAGGGAAAAAAGATCATATGAATTTACGGTTAGTTTTTGTTTTTGTGTACGCTTCATGACGCTAAGCCTTATAAATTTGGATTCAGCACTTTCATCTGTTGAATTTTTAAAGTGCTGAATTTCAAAACATGACCCACCATAAAGTTTTCCCTACCATAAAGTTTATCTTAAAGAACTATTTTATATTCAAAATAGACAACATGGTAACAGGAGGACACAGACAGACTCGCCATCAAGTTCAAATTTTTAAGTAAGACAAGACACGTGCAATTTAATCAATTAAAAACATAGAATTAAATTAAACATTTCTGATTAAAACCGTAGCCTAGCCTAATTCTCAAATTTGATTTCCACTGATTGACAAAAAGCATCTGCAAAGTCAAAAACACATTAATTTACAGAAAAATATCAACTTCGTTCCCAAGAGGCTTCATCAAAACCCAGAATCATATACAATCAACAAAACAAAATTGACCCATTACTTCAGCGACTTTTACTACTCTTAATGCATCTAACATACAGAAATCTCAACACAAAAACAATGGCAAGAAAAATGACCCCATAACGAAAAGAACAGAGAAATCACATGACGGCACACGCGGTGGGATTCTCATCACTGAAAGCCGTCGTGTACCGCACCTCCGTGGAGCTGGCACGTGCGAGATGGGACACGTGGGGGTCGTCGGCACTCCGCACGTACCCGGCCGGCGCCTTCTTATCGTAGACGCCGGGAGCATAGGGGTGAGCAACGACGTCGTATGGTACATAAGGCCAAAGCTCGGCCTTCTTGCCGGTCCGGTGAGCTATCCGGGCCACCACCTTCGAAGGATCGACGTAGCCGGTGACGGTTACTTTGTTGGCCTTGCGCTCCACATCCACTTGGTTCACGCCTTTCATGCCTTCCACCGCCTTCTTCACCTTCCTCTCGCATCCTTCACAGTCCATCTTCACCTTCACCTCTACCGTCTGATCAACCAAATCAAGCAAATCATATGCATCTAGATCACGAATCTATCAACGATCTAGAGCTGAATAAGTTCAATCAGAGGAAGAAAGAAAGAAAAGAAAAGTAGTTAATTACCTGCAATTGCTTGCGCTTCTTGAGCTTGGAGCTGCCATGGGAGCAGTCGAAGAGTTCAGAAATGTGATCAAGTGCGCCCATTGGGAACTGCGAGTGAAGAGAACGAATACTGGAATCAGAAGACTGGATACGAATGTTGAACGAGACAGAAAATATCTGAGGATTGAGGTTTTTGCTTTGCTTTATTTGATTTTATATGTTGGTACGGTGAGTGAAATGATTGGACAAGAAAAGAAGGGTAATCAACCGGAGAGGCTTCTAGGTGTAGGAGGGGTAAGGGCTTCGCTGTATTTATAAGCAATCTCACAGTAACATAGAAACATAAGTCGTAATCGAAATCTGAGCCGTCCGTGTCGTGAGACCTTTAACATGGGAAAGTGGGAAGGGTCGGTGAGATTAAAAAATATTTATAATTTCTGATACATTTACAAAATAATTAATTTAATTTATTCATTTTAATTAAATTATTATTTTTTTAATAGTCTTACTCTTCGCTGTAAATTTTTTATATAAATATACGAAGTAATATTTTCACCGATAAGATCAAGTTAGATGGGGTAACAATGTGCCACGTGTACAAGGAGTAATTGGAGGGGAAGGGGAAGCGCCTACCGGAGCACCGACCACAAAATGTTAATGTTGGTAGGAGGTGGTGGGCCCGGTTTTAAAAAGATGGGCCCAATGAGAATGGATGCCAGCGAAGGAAGGAGGAAGGGACAGGGGTAGGGTATCATTTGGAACTTCAAGAATCAATAACTTTGGTTGGCTCCGGAGATGATGCCGTGCTTTAATAGGTGGGACCCCTAACCTCTACCTCTACCACAATATTATTTTTATTTTTTATTAATTTTTTTATCAGTTTTAAAAATATATAAATATAGAACCCAATTGAGCCACAGAACTAACCTAAAAATACGAAACCCACTTGAAACCTCACTTATTAAATTAGATTATTTAAAATATAAAAGTTATAACATTATTCAAAATTTAATTTATTTACTCATGTATTGCACTTGAAGTAAAAAATTATTTTATTTTATTATATATCAATATATTTTAAATAAATATAATTAGTAAGTATTAATAAAAAATTAAATTTAGTTATATATTATTATATAAAGAAAAAATAATTATTAAAAAAGTTCTATAAAATAACGACACTTGATTCATTAAAAAATAATATTATAAATTATTTAATTATATATTATTTTTTAATTTTAATTTTAAATTATGTCAAATTATATATATAATACTTTATTAAAAATTTAACATAAAATTATTTATTTATTTTTCATGTTGACTATAAAAGAATGTTCAAATTTTAAACAATTTCTAATTTAAGATATGATTAATTAATTTATTAATTTTTTTATTTATTCCAAAAAATTTTAAATTTAAAAAAATTGATTTAAGACACAATTAATTAATTTTTTATTATTTTTCTTGATGACTATGAAAAATTTATGTAAATTAACTATATCGTTATTTTTTCATTAATTACAAAAAATTTATACACTTTAAAAAAATTCATAATACATATATGATAAAAGTAAAAAAATCATTTCATGAACAATTAAAAATTTGATTAAGAGAGCCTTTTTATCTATAGAATGGAACTCCAACGTTAAAAGGGTGTTTATTTTATTTATATAATATATAAATATAATATACAAATTAGGGAAATTGAAATATGTGTTACGATTGAATGTGGGCTCAATCCTTTCATTCAACTCACTTTTTTTTTTAATTTGAACTTTAAAAGCATTTTAATGTTTTTACTATTTAGAAAATTCAAATATATGTATTTGAAATTAATAAAAAAATATAAAGAATCAATTTACTCAAAAGTATATGACAAATTGTTTTTAGAATTTCGAGTCAATATATGAGTTAAATGTAATCTTATACCTAAATTTTAAACCCGAGTCATGAAACTTACTATCAAATTATAGTAGTTAGAAATGAGGGTGTGTGGGCAAATCACTTCTTCTCATCTCATTTATTTATTTCCTCCCTCCTTTTTAAAATTTGAAAAATTAAAATTTAAATGATCCAGACTTTCAGATGATAAAGAGGACGATAAACATATTAGTCTATCTCTATTTTTATTGAGTTCTGGTTTACCAAATCACTCATTTTAAGGTATTCATAAAATACGATGAAGTTCAGCATTGTAAACTGAAGGACGAGAGGTGAGGCCTACGATAAACTGGCTTGTTTATGCGTCAAAAACAGTTTGTTGATAATCCATAAATTTATTGTTGACGAGAATAATGTTAACACCTTTCTACTTTTTGCACCAAATACATACGACATAGTCTGGTCCCTGTGTCGTAAATGTCCATATTCAATTGTTTACCCTATGGACTTTCAAGTAATAGAGAAGCTAGGATCAAACCTACCCACTCCATACCGATGAACATAATCCCTTGTTATAGAGCGACTATTATATATATATATATATAGATAGATAGTTATTAGATCATCGAACGAATGTGAACAGCATTTATTGTAACAGTAAAATATCTGGATATTGGTATCCATCCATGTCAAAAAGCAATAATTTGTTAAAAAAATTTAAGAGATTAAAATAAAATAATCAATGACAAAAAAAATTTATTTAGAATGTAAATTTATTATAGTCATAAATTTTTGAAATTGAGATAACAATTTTTTTAATCTAAGTTTTTCATATGTAAAAGTTAGATAGTCCAGAGAAAAAGAAAAATATTTGATAAATCAAAAATACATTATGATAAACCCTCAAAAAAATAGAAAAATTATTTATCGTTCATATATTTATTTTTATTTAATAAATAAAATATTCAAATTATTTAAAAACAATGTTAACTTCCAATTTTTCTCTCAATTTTCTACTCAGATTTAAAATTGAATATGTTATAAAATATTTTTTATACCTTTCAATCAGTAATACAATAAAATAATTACTGACAAAACTTAAGCTGCATGTTGGGGTTTCTACTTAATAGGCTTATGAGTAATTTAACCTATCACTGAGTATTCACAATTGACTTAAACCCAATACATTATTGGTTTATATATCTAAACTTAATTACTTAATTAATTGATTAATTAAAATATAATTAACCTAATAATAAATTAATACCAATCCACATTATTTTAATATATTTCACAAAATTAATTCAACATAATTTAGATAGAATATTATAATTATTATTATTATTTTCGTATTCTGTTTTATATTTTAGTAAACAACAAACTCAACTTTTATTACTTTCTCCATTTAATCCTTTAATATTTGGGCTCAAATTTATTTACAAAAAACGATTCGATACAGATAATTTGATAATATTGTAAGCGCTTAAACATGAAGCAATGTCTCCAAATGTTGTCGTCCGCTAAGTTGCTGAGTTCACAGCGAAGAAAAAATGGAGAGACGACAACCCAAAGAGAAGCATCCATCAGGTTTTGTTGGGATTCCATAGACCCAACTTCTATTTAAAAACTACCAAGGGGTGAACATACGACCTAACAACAACATTTACAATGTAATGTATGAACTCTGAGGACGAAACGAACAACATGAGTTGACTCGAGGCTGTCGGGACGCTGCAAAACCTTAATTATTTTATTCATCTTCCATATATAATCGTTATTCACATCTGATTGAGTTAAACATGTATGGTCCACCACGTGGTCCTCTCGTTTTATACAATTATTTTCAAATCAATTTGTCCCTGTCAAAGTTGTTTAACTCGTAAATTTAAAAAAAGAATTAAAAAATATAAGGTAAATTTATAATGTAAATTTATAAAAATTTATCTCAATTAATAAATAATAATTAAAATATATAATTTTATAATTTAAATATTATATACATTAAAAAATTATTCAAATGTAAGTCAATTATACTTAATCAAACAGAAACTATTAATATTTCATAATTTATAATACTCAACATAAATATTTTAAGATAATCATACATAAATAATTATTCAATATAAATAATTAAATAATTTTTATTTTATTTTTTTAATAAGTATATATTGAATGAAATTTTGTTATTTTTTTATGCATATTCAAACTTGTGATAAAATAAATTATAAAGATTTTATGGAAAAGAAGTTTGTATATGTCTTGTTTAGTTTTGAATTTAAATTATTATGTTACTGTCTTTACAAACTAATTAACAAATTAAAATTATAAAATCAGTAAACTCAGTAAATTAACTTTCGAGTTTATTCGAGTTTATATTGAGTTGATTAATTTTTTTATTTATAATAGCAAATTTATAAACTCGAATAACAAACTCGTGAGTTTGACAACTATGATTCACGTCCAACTAGGGGTATATAAGATTATACAATTAAAGTTGCTCTAACTCCACCCGGTTTAACATCAAAAACAAACCAAACTTTGAGTCAAACAGAAACTAGCCCTACACAATTCTCCGAACATGTGTAATGTAATATTCAATAACTCGTACTTGTGGTGTTATAAATTGAGGTGAAGCTTTAGTTAATTTGTTTTTGAATGGCGTCGAAAAGAAGAGGCAAGAAGCAATGGGCATGGCCAGCATGTTGGTGTGAGTCTTTTGATGAGACCTACCTACAACTTCGAAGTGTGAGGTAGAAATCCCTTTTTCTTTTTGCAGAGCTGTATATATGTATGTATATATCCAGTAATACCTTGAACTTATACTCATGCCTGCCTTGTTAGTCACCCTCATAAGCCATCTCTTTTTGCTTGCCTCTGCCTGCTATGTCGTATACATGCATGCTCAACATTTTTTTAAGTATTTTATGGAAAGGGATTATCAAAACTAAAGGGAATTAAATAATAAATATATTCATAGATAATTTAGGGTAGAAAACTTATATACTTTTTTTGATTACAGAAGTTGATTGGACTCTGACTGATATCACTAATCGTATGAAATACCTACAATGTATTGAGTATATCTCGAGTTTTTATAACCTAAATTTGCTCTTAAATGCGACTATAAAATACTCACAAGTATTCTTCTCAAAGCGTTTTAAATCTTTATAAATTGTTCTCTTTGTATTTTTTTTTTAATTTATTATATAATAGTTTAACTTTTTTATAAAGGCTAGTTAAGTTAAGGTTAAAATTTAATAGTAATTCTTATAATTATTATTTTATTTTTACTTAATGAGCATTTTTTATGGGTAGACATTGTATAATATCTTAACAAATTTAAATTATAGATATTATACGATATTTTGACAAAAACCGTTACCAGGAAACCTTAAATACACCATCCAACTTTAAACGTTTATAAATTAAATTATAAAAGAGTTTGAAGTTTTATTACATATTTACTACCATTTCTTCTAAATTTTGTCGTTGTTTCAATCGAGCTTCACTCGGTTGAAGCCATTTTGAAGCTCAAAATTCTTCATTTCACAAAAGGGATATGTTTTAATTTTTTTTTTTTTTGGGTATGTTTTTAATATTTTTTTCTATCTTTATTTATTTTAAAAAATTAATCGATAGAATATATAATTATCTTTTATTCAGTTTTGACTACAGTATTTTTAATCCAAATTTTATTTTCGATATCTAACTTTTTTTTTTTACAAATCAAAACAAACAGAATCAAGAAAAAGAGAGAAAAGTAGTCAAGTATGTAGAATTATCCTCTACATGATCAACACTAAACTTGGTCAAAAAAGAAAGGAGAAAAAATAAATGTCCTTCCCTAAAGTACTTCCCTGAAGATCAACATAAGTTTCTCTCAAAGTATTTTACATAAATATTGGTATATATTTAAACTGATTTTTTTTTTTTTTGCAGGGCCAACTCTGCAATCCGTTAAGACTTGTCATTGTTTTGTTGCAGAATACGGCGCCGTTTTAAGGCTATTTCCAATTTAAGAAGTCCTGATAGGCATATCCCGAAGCCCATCCAAGCTGACTATATAAGGCCCAACCTTCGTTTGCTATGGCCTATTTATATTTATAATAAATGAATAAAGTTGTTAAACTCACAAATTTAAATAAATTTATAAAAGAAAGATAAATTAGTAATGTAAATTTTTAATGTAAATTTATAAAATTTAACCTCGATTAATAAATAGTTATCAAAATATGTAATTTTATAGTTTAAATATTATATACATTAAAAATTTATTTAAATATAATTTAAATTATATTTAATCAAACAAAGCTATTATATTTTATAATTTGTAATATTCAACATAAATATTTTAATAAAATTATACATAAATAATTATTCAATATAAATAATTAAGTAATATTTATATTATTTTTTTAATAAGTACATATTAAATGCAATTTTATTATTTTTTATACATGTTCAAACTTGTGACAAAATAAATTGTAAAAGCTTCATAAAAATGAAACTTATCTATATCTTGTTTAGTCTTGAGTTTAAATTATTATGTTGTTGACTTTACAAACTAGTTGACACGTTAAAATCATAAAATTAGTAGATTCGATAAGTCAATTTACGAGTTCATATCTAGTTAATTAATTTTCTTTATATACAATCGTAAATTCAAATAATAAACTCACAAATTTAACAACATGGAATGGAATGAATAATCTTATAGACTGCTACGAAAATAGTAACAAGTTAAAGACTTAATAAAGTCAGTGGACTGGGAATGGTTAAAATATAAACAAGAAGAGATAAAACTAAAGAGTTGCTGAGAAACTTTGGTAACGGTCCTATGTTCAAGCAAGAAAAAATCCTCTCTGATCACAATTGTGTTCTATATCTAGTTACATAGAGTTAGAGAGAAAAGAAAACGAAGTAAATGGAAATAAAGCAGCGAAACTCATATCTTTTGGTAATTTTGTCATACAAATAACTGTTAAAATTGTGTATCTCTTTGGTACACTGATCTATTATTCTACCACGTTCTTACGAGGCAATTTCTGACAATGGTTACGTATTGTGATATTTGAAAGAAAAGGGAGGAAGAAGAAGACAAAGTTGGCGAGAAACTATAACTGAGAGGGGGGGAAAAAAGAAGGGAAAAAGATGACAACTAGAAGCACTGTTGAATCACTTTATGAAAAAGTAATGCATGTTGCATGATAAGGGAAAAGGGGAGAAAAGAGATAGTGCCACTGAACGTATGCCAACTTTACCGACTCATCACTGTGGAACAGTACAGAGTCAAAGTTGCACGAGAAACACTGGAAAAGCTCATAGCCACCACTTAATAATTAATTAATGTGGTTATCTTTTACGCTTTTAGGTTAATGTTAGTAATAAGGAGAGGTTAATGAGATTAAAGCGTGCGTGCATGGGACACTTTCCCAATTCACATGTCTTGCGTGTGTCGGGCTCCATTGTTATACGTACAGAAAAGAATATCTGAGAATTGAGAACTCAACTCGGTCCTCCTGACATGATATCACACACTAACCAACTCTTTCTTTTTATCTCATCCTCTTTTCAACAAATCAAGAAAGCAGGGCTGAATTATTTAGACTTCCTATTTGGTTTTAAAACTTTAATATTAAACTAAGGATGTGTTCACAACCATACACATCTCAAAGCAGATCTCCTATGACGACCTCTACCAACTCATGTCGATAGATAGGATAACTAACTATGAACATAAAATTTTGTATATATTTTTTAAAAATTATGAGAAATTTGAGTAATTTCATTTAAATTTAAAAAATTATATAATTTAATAGAGTAAAATACTATTTTAGTCTCTCACTTATCATAAAATTTTCATTTCAGTTTCTTTCCCATTAAAATGTTTTAAATTATCTTCACTTATTAAAAAATGTCACACTTTGTCACCTACTTAAAAAAAATATTAAATTTAGTTCCTCAGGTTTAGAATTTAAAGCTTGGTAAATGGATTAAATTTAATAATTTTTTAAAAAGTGAAGAATTAAATATGACATTTTTTTAATTAATGAAAAATTATTTTAAATATTTCAATGAGTGAGAAATCAAAATAATAATTTTATGATGAGTAAAAGGCCAAAAATATTATTTTTTTAATTTAATAATAATATAGTAGAACGATTATGGAGGCTTTTACGGAAGAAGAAAAGGGAAAGTATATACATCCAATCTCCCTATTATTGTTTCCCTTTCTTAATTATAGATAAATCACTGAAAATATATTTCAGCTAATTAAATATTTACTCATTATTGTATTATCAATTACTAATTATTTGAACAACTAACAATAGTATAATGGAAAACAAAAATACCATTTGATCTCTCATATTTTGACCATATTTCAATTTAGTCCTTCATATTTATTTTGTTTCAAAATGGCCATTCATATTTTTAAATTTTAAGAAAATTGTTCCTTTTGTCAGTTTAAGGCTAATGTTGGGAACTGGAGGGCACGCAAGTTGTTGGTGAGTGGGAGGACAACGTTTCAAACAAGGCATGAAGGGACAAATTCTCACCATTTGTACTCTGGTCTGGTCGTGAGGTCCTCATTCATAAGCCACGACCATAGATTAATTACCTGAAACACTCAAGCATTTGCTTTGGTTCGCCCCCCTATTCAAACCCCAAATTATTACATAAATTATTACCTCTTCAAAGTGTACAATAAGTTAATCTGAATAAAGCATATTACTCTTATCTTTTACTACCTGAGATTCTCGACAAAGACATTATGATCTTATACACAATGTCAGAGCGATCAATTCTAAAGAGCAGTTTTCGTTGAATAAACACACACCAACTTTATAATCATAATTGTTAAAATTGAAATTCAATTCATTAAGCTCGTCAATTTTTTTTTAGGTGAAAAAATCAATTTAACTTAATAGTAAAATTGAAATCATAGTAGATTCGGTTAAATTCGATAAAATTGGTTAAACTCGTATAAAATTAGTCAAATGCAGGTAGACTCATCACATTTGATCAAAGTCAGCTTTTTTTTTTTTTTAAGTTTTTGGCCCAAATATGAATAATCCAACATTCCAATTAATTTTTTTAAAAAAAAATTTTTTCCATTGCATGGCTTAAAATACATTATTATTATTATTATTATTATTATATATATATATATATGTACTTAATATTTACTAGAATCACTATTATTTTAAATTTTAACTACCTTGAATTTCTATATTATTAAGTATTATAATGGCAAAGCTTGTCTTTAATTTTCATTTAATAGATTCAATATTAACATTTCCAAAAAAAACATTTAAACTCAAGCTCTACCTAATTAGTTATAATTAAAAGTTCTACAATTTATGTATATTTTTCTAATAATTTTTTTTATTATTCCCTAGTTCTATAATTTGGGTTATTATAATAGTATTTTATATATATGTATGAATTTTTATTTTTATTTTTTAAATTTGATTATGTTTAATAACTATTTATTAATTGAGATAAACTCTTATAATTCTACATTACGAGTTTACACCCTTTTTACGATTCTATTTAAACTCGCGAGTTTGACAATATTATTTATAATTGAGTTATATTTTTATTTCAAAAATTAATACTTCTAAGTATCTTTTTTAATAATGTATTACATGAGATAATTTCCCAAAAGTAATTTATAGTTTTCTACTGGTAATAATTTGATAACAAAAAGTCTCCAACAAAATTTCATAAGAAGCCCTAAACATAAATAAAATAGAAAGAAACCAAAATTGTTTAAAATAAAAATATACTTAAAAACTCTCAAATACTTTAAAAGAAAATGCATAAATTTGCAACTGAAACCATGCTTAGTGGAGTTGGAAGCTCCTTCAGTAGATTTTGGATCATTCCAATGGTCCAAAATTTACTGGATTATTTATTAAAAATAAATTTTAAAAATTGTCTGACAAATTTTTGATCATTGGATCCAATGGTCCAAAATTTATTGCAAATTTTCCTTCTACTACAAGAGATCTGAAAGCTACTCAATGACCTTGTAGTCATTCACCTTGATGATGAATTCTAATTAAACTTCTTGAAATAGTATTATTCGTTTGAGGATTCACCTATCCTAAAAATTATGCTTTTAGAAAATTGTAAATAGCACTGTAGAGTTTTGGTCTCATTGGCTGACGAATGGAGATAGAAACACAAAATTTTATCATCTCCAAGCTTTAGCTTGTAGGAAAGGTAATAAGGTAGAGGACCTAAAGGATGAAGCTGGTGCATCTATAAGAGATAGAATATGTATGCATAACCTAATATTAAGGTACTTTTCTAATGTTTATTCTGGAAGCAATGGGCCTATGGATTTTGTACAAAGTTTAATTACGAGGAAGGTAGCAGCTCATTAAAACGCAACGCTTGTGAAACCTTTTGAGAAAGTAAAATTTAAGAAGGCTATTTTTTAGAAGCACCCTGATAAGTCCCTAGGATTGGATGGTTTCAATCCAGCTTTTTACAAGAAATTTTAACACTTAGTTGGTGATAAGGTAGTTGGAAATTGTATTGTATGACTAAATAAAGAGAGTTTCCCTGCGAAGTTTCCAGACACCCAGGTGGTTCTTATCCCAAAGATTGGCCACCCTTGATGTCTTGAAGACTTTTAACTCATCTCTCTCTGTAATGTTATCTACAACCTGGTGGCCAAAGTCCTTACTAATAGATTCAAAAAGATTCTTCTTGATCTTATTTTTGAACACTAGTCAGCTTTTGTCCTAGGGAGACTAATAACGAATAACATGCTAGTTACTTTTGAATTCATCCATACTATGAGACAAAGGGTTAGAGGAAAAAAATGTTTGATAGCTCTAAAAATGGATGTGAGCAAGACCTATGACAAAGTAAATTAGATTTTTTTAGCGAAAATTATGCAAGTGCTGGGTTTTGATAACGCCTGGGTAAATTGGATGAGACAATGCGTGACAACTGTTAGATACTCTTATCTATTCAATGGCAAATTAGTGGGATCCATTATTCAAAATTAGAAGCATAAATTTCTCTTGCATGCTGATTATTTTATACTATAAATCAGCATTATGTTACCACACAATCTACAAACAAATCATAATTTCCATAATAAATAAACACACACCAACTTTATAATCAAATTCTATCTTAATTCCAAAAATTAATACTTTTTTAACTGATGCAGCGTATTACATGAGATAAATTCTCAAAAAAATAAAATTAAAAGAATATCTTGTAATGTTCACTGTTAATAATTTGATAAAAAAAAAAGGTCTCCAAGAAAATTTCATAAGAAACCCTAGAAAAAAAATAGAAAGAAGTCAAAATTGTTTAAAATTAAAAATATACTTAAACAGTCTCAAATTTTTTTAAAAAAAATGGCTGAATTTGCATCTGAAACCCTCCTCAGTGACCTTGCAGTCATTCACCTTGATGCTGAATTGTAATCAAACTTTCTGAAATGGAATTATTAGTTCGAGAATTCACCAGTCCTAAAAATTACGCTTCTTGAAAATTGTAAATAGCATTGTAGAATTTTGGATGTGAGACTGATCATAATGCATTTGTTTCACTGTTGGTACCCCAAAAAATCTCTAGTGATGATCACCAAAAAGTAAGGTCTTGCGGTTTCTCAATTATACCTTTACTTCCAAATCTGTGACTACAATTAAGCAGTGTTAAATCTATACAATTCTTATCTCCCTTGCACTTCTACATGAAAAGTAAGTACCTTTACTTTTACCATCACGCAAATGCATGTAACTTCTTACACATGCACTAAAGACTTTCTAAGGTGGACGACAAATTTTCCAGGCTTTGTGGTGCAATCAAAGTCAATATATTAATTATGACGTTGAACGACTTGCGTTTTCTGACTTCCAAGAGTTTCCTAGGAACCCACTACGTAAAGGACACACAAATACGAGTGAGAGAGGCCCTATATTGCAGGAATTCCATGGTGGCTTAGCTCGAAGCATGAAAAAAATCAAAGAGAAATGCGTAGTTTATAAGTTGTAGTAAAGACTTGTTGTGTTTGACGTACAGTAATCCCCAGAAAAGGAAAGACAGAGATGGATGAACGAGTAAGGACAATGGTGATAGCTGTCGAACGTAGAAATACAGTCGTATTGTGTGACATTCGTTCACATGATATGCAAGGAGAAGAATTTATATGCAAGTTTTTGTATTGTTTAAAAAAAAGCCTACTTGCTGTTGGTTATATATTTCTCATGCTATTTTTTAATTAAAATATAATAAGTATGTAAACATTATTATTAGCTAATTATATACTTGTCATCTTTTTAACTAAGAAGTAACATAACATATAAGTTTAATCCTGAGCAAACTGAAAGATTGGTGGGTTGATTGTGATTTTGGTCCAATTGACCCTAAAAATTTACAATTTGAATATTCTTATGTTATAGTGGGAATATGAAGTCATGTTCAATTGAACCATTGAATGAATCTCTATTTAGTGATCCAGATTTAGATATAAAAAATATAATTATAAGTGATTATATTAATTTAATATAAATTTAAACTATTAAATTTTTATTTAACAGTCCACCATGCTTAAACATAACTTCTATGTTTCGGCCAAAATATGAAGGGGTCTAAATTAAAAAATGTAGTATATATTAGGATTGACGTTGAGTTAACATGATTTTAAGTTAACTTGATTTTTAAAAATGATTTTGGTCAAACGTGATTTTGCATCATTGTTATTTATATTTAAAAAAGAGAAAAATATACTTTTAGTCCCTCGCTAATCAAAAAATTGCCATTTTGGTCTTTTACTCATTAAAATGCTCAAAATAACTATTTTTACTTATTGGAAAATGTCATACTTGATCCCCCACTTTTTAAAAAATTATCAAATTTAGTTTCTCTATCAAACCGTAAATCCTAAATTTAATAAATCCTAAATTTAAAGAACTAAATTTAGTATTTATTTGAAAAGTTGAGGATCAAGTATGACATTTTCTAATAAGTAAAGAATTATTTTAAATATTTCAATAAGTAACGGACCAAAATGATACTTTTATGATAAATGAAAAACAAAAAAAATATTTTACTCATTTAAAAAAAATTTCATTTAAAAATTAACTTTTACCATATATATAGTTCATTTAATGTAAAAACAACCATTTTTTACTTCTATACAAATAAAATTTTAGATGACCAAATTAATTTAAAACAAAAAAAATCAAATTTCAAACCAAACAACATTATTTGTAAGATAAATTTTTATTTAAGTATACAAACAGACTTTTAAATATCTCAAACATTAAATTAAATACACTATATCCAATCAAAATTCGGTCAAATTCATCAAGAAAACCGTGAAAACTAGTTACAATCAATCAGCTTGGGCATTGAACCAGTTCAAAACTGGCTCAGACTATTCCTTGTCTAAATCAGAATTTTAGTATTTTGTGACAACCTCTTACGATGCTTAACTTACTTGCCTGACCCATTTTAAATTAATATTTGATTATAATTTTAGTGTATCAATTTTAGACATGCTTTTACTTACGAAAGATTCAAAATAAATCTCTTTTTACTTGAGACTAAGAATAATATTTTTAAATGAGTATTTTATAGTCGTTTAAGATTAATACATTAAAATTATAGCTAAACTTTAATTCAGGGACATAGAACATACTATTTGGTAAAAAATACAATTAAATTTTTTCCTTGAAGGAATATAAGTGTTCACATGTAAATTGCAGGAGAGCGACGTGGCGGTGAGGGTGAGTGGGGCACACGTGGGACCATCATCACTTGCCGCTTGGCCACCTTCCCCGCACCATCATTTTTGCTGCTTTTTTTTTTTTCTTTTTTTTTTTTTAATTTATTTTTTTATATATCTCTCACTTTCCATTCTGCTTACCAGATTCAAACCAAGACAAAATAAATCATAGATTATCACTTTAATCTAAAAAAGCTATGTTATATCTTAATTTAAATTCTTTGATAAAAAAAAATTCTTTTTAACCTAAAATATATATTTTTAAAAAAGTAAATAAGTAAAAATTGTTTAAGAAATTGCCATGCATTTCAATCCACACGCTTTTGAATTTAGTTGTAGTTATCTTTTCTGGTTGACTCCCACCTCAGAAACTTATAGGAATAATATTGAAAGTTAGACTCATAAATAAATTTACATTCAAATTATTAGGGAAACAAAATTAATCAGTCATATACTAGGAAAGATTATTAACAAAGCTTTTTATTTACTTATTATTCCACTTATAAATAAAAAAAAGGTAACACGTTTATAGGTAATCAGTATAATTTGATATATACGTCGTTGAAATTCTGTCCTTTTGTCATGAACGATAAATTTCTGTTCTGTTCAGCTTGATCAGATTGGTGAGATTTTATATGGCCTAGATTGTCATATTTATATTATATAAGGTAAAAAATTTGCTGAAAATCTTGAGAAGTTTGATACCCCACCAAATATACCAATCACATATTCCCATGATGGTTGAGAATTTGTTTCCCATTCTCATTTATTGTACATTATATAACTACACAATAAATCAAATATTTTTTACCATGTAAGAGTACAAAGATTTACTTTGTATCCTTTTAAACCAATCAGAACAGACAATATGCTTATGTCGTTAATTATAATGCCATTTCATATTCAACCAATATATAAAAGGATCTTATGGCTGTCACATTGAAACCAAAATACTAGGTTCATGAAAGGCCAGAAGGTTATTATAGTACACTACCAAATCCCAGAAACATTTCAAAATGGAATATATATATATATATATATATATATATATATATATATATATATATATATTTTGCTATCTGCCTAGTGACATCAGTCTTCTATGCAATTAGATATAAAAGGATACCTTTAATATTTACTTTTAAAAAAAATGCATGATCACAGAAAATGATGCATATAGTGTGCTTCTGCAATTAGAGGTAAATTTATTTACACTGTTTTAGACAAAAATTATATTTTGGACGCACATATAGTTTTAGAACAAATTTAAAATTTTTTTATTTATAATTTTTTTACATGGTACCAAAAAACTTTAAATTTTTATATATTCTAGCTGCATGAAAAATTATATACAGAAAATATATCTGGTAATGTGGAGAATTCAAATATGAGGTATAACTTCTCCGTGAAATCACCTCTCAATAATCAACAGAATCAGAAAATTTGGCATAAATTATAACATTTGTAAGAATTGATATTACTACCACCTTCACCCAATGGGCATTAATTGAACAGTGTCAAAGATAGTATTTATAATTTTAGAAGGAAAACAGAATGAATCGAATTAAAATAGGGTTAAAAAAAGAAAAACAAGAATAAAAAGAGGAGAAGGGAAAGTCATTGCATCCGCAAATGGGGCATAGAAATCTTAGAAAAACGACAAAAATAAGAATCCCACACTCTCAGTCCTTTCCTCATTTCCTCATAATCGATCTGACACATCTCTGACAAATTTGCATTTCATTGTTTTCTCTCTCTTAAATGACAAGTACTGACTCATTCACAGCCTCACAGGTTTGTGTGAGTTTCTCGGTTAAACCCACTTTGAAATTAGAAATTCAATTTTGCTTTTTTAAAAAAAAAAAAATTTTTTTTTGCTCTCTTTCTTTTTTCAAAACAAACGCCTCTGAAATCTCTGACCCCTTAGTTTGGTCACAAAATCTGCATGTGCTACGTCGTTGCTTACCGCGTCCCACACATCTCTCTCTTTAATGCTTACAAATCGCACAGAAAGGAAACACACTCATTTATGCAGTATCGTAGGCTCCTCCCCTTTTCCTTTCAAGTTTTTCAGTTACTTCTTCCTTTCAAATTCAATCAAAATCTTACCATTAATGCATTCCCCTCTTTTTAATTCTGTTTCTTGCAACCCACAGGAATATTAGAAGAAGCCCTTTTGATCCTTTTTCAATGTATATAAGCAAGGTGTTGTGGGGTTGATTTTGATCTGCGTATGTCGATTCAAGCGCAGTTTTATTCGAACAATCTCGGGTTTCCATTGTGTGGGTCGCAGGATTTGATGATTGAGAATGGTCATGGAACTGTTGGGCTAGCTCAGTCATGTTTCAATTTGCAACAGAAACATCATCAGCTACAGCAACAACAAGAACAGAGTTTCCGACAGTCGTACAATGAGAGGCAGAGGAATCCAAACATGTTCGTCGACACAAATCTTCTCTTCGGTTCTACTTCGAAAGCCAACAACCTTATTCCATCTTCAATGCCTATTCCCCAAACCTTAGCTCTTCAATTCGAGAAGCAGAGCCAGGACATTGATCGCTACATCAGATTACAGGTTAGGATTCGTTCTCAAACCAGTTTATTATTATTATTATTTTGTGTAGAGCGTTTCAGATTTTGTAGAATTTTGAATTTGTGAACGGTACATGCAGAATGAGAAATTGAGAGTTATGCTTCAAGAGCAGAGGAAGCAACAAGTGGCGACAATGATTAAGAAGGTTGAAACTGATGCGATTTATTTGTTGAGGCAAAAGGATGAAGAAATTGCACAAGCAGCGAAGAAAAGAATGGAGTTGGAAGAGTTTCTGAGAAGGCTAGAGGAAGAGAATCAAGCATGGCGTAGACTGGCTCAAGAAAGAGAAGCTGTGGTATTATCACTGCATAACACGTTGGAGCAGATGAAAGAAAGAGCTTGTTATGGTTTCAACAATGGTGTTGCTGCAACAGATGATGCGGGGTCCTGCTGTAACGAAGAAAGTGAAAAGAAAAACATTCAAGAAGAGGAGAGAGAAGAAAGAAGAATTGGTATTGGTGGGGCAGAAGATGTTGAAGTTGAACAAAGTACGAGAAAGATGATGGTATGCAAAAGCTGTGATTCTGGGAAGGCGTGCTTTCTGTTGCTTCCTTGCAGGCACCTTTGCTCATGCAAAGCTTGCGAGGCTTTGCTTCAGGCTTGCCCTGTTTGCAGTATGCCTAAGAAAGCTAGTATAGAGACTTTGATTTTCTAGGCTAATTTTCCGGGAAAAGGTAAATACAAAATTGGGAAGGAAAAAAGAAAAAAGAAAAAGAGGAAATTGCTTAGAAGTTGCTCGGATATTATGAGACGGATGCACAAAATCCATTTCGATGAATGCAGTACTCATTGTTGTAAATGAAGAGTTACTTTAGTTTCCTTTCTATGGATGACTTTGCCTTTTCCTTTTCCTTTCCCTTTTGGAAAAATCTTATTAGTAAGTATATGGTAAGGCTGTTTTTGAACAGTTCAATTGAAAGAAAAAAAAAACAGTTGTTTTTGGATAAGGTGGGATGCAATGGAGAGCCAAGAAAAAAAGAACTCTATTTGTTTAGTTTAAAAAGTGAAAATTGTAATTATTTAATCAAGAGGAATTAATTTTGTTATTAATAAAAGGGATGTTAGACTTAAGAAGCTGTTATATACTTTTTCCTTAAAAGTTTAAAATTGTTATTTATTTTTCCCTAAAATTTATTTCTACTCACTTACAATACTATGCATCATTGAGTAAAATTTCATTAAGAAAAACTGCAATGTTTTCAAGAGGTTAACAAATACAGTTGGTATGTTGAAAAAAAAAAAATTGCTCTCAAAGAATATTTAATCCATTATTTAGTAAACATATGATGAACCTGGTCTTTTTAATTATTTATAGTAGTTATACTTGAAATGATTTTAAATAATTCTTAATTAACAATAAGCGCATGATTTGAAATTGCATAACATTTGACAGAGGCCAAGTAAAAAATTGCTTTTCTTGTTTCAATTCAAAATATTAGAATACGTCATCGACTAAATAAAATAAAGTAAAAAATTTGGCTGAGGCAGCGGAATCCCTTGACAAACTTTGAACTCATTTAGTTGTTAGAATCAGGAAATGAGAATATTATTCTTAATTTTTAAGAAATTTATTTTTCTTTGTGTAAAAGAGAAATTTTTTAGTTAAAATTATATAATAAAATTTATTTTTTAAACATTAAAATATATTTGATAAAAATATTTTTACTTATATTAACTTTTGGACAAAAATATTTTTGTGATATATCAAAATCTTAATTTATTATTATTTATTATTAAATTATTAATAATAAATAATAATAAATTTTAAAAAATATTTGCTTTTTTTTGTTTTATAATAATAAATAATATAATAAAATATATATACTATCTAATTAATTTTTATATATAATCTATTAACTAAATAAAATAAAAAAATATTTTTATTTTTATTTTTTAATTAAATAATATTTTAATAATTTTATTCTTACTTTCACTCTCATTCATTATATTAATTTTAACAATTATATTAATTTTAACAATGAAATGAAGCCTTTGTCTTCCGATGTTGGTCAATATGCTAGACACTATTATATTCTTACCTTTACTATGTTCTGGAAGTTCGAGCTCTTCGTTGTATATTGAATTGGATTACTTGAAATTCTTTTTTTTTATTATTTAATTTATTGCACATTCAAAAGCAAGAAAATTTATTATAATTTTTCTTTTCTCCCTATTATATATAACAGTACGTACTTTAGACAATCGGATAATTAACTCTCTTAGAATGAAGCTGAGCTTTAAGACTTGATGGCCAAGCTGAACGTTGGAGAAATATAGGTAGGGAAATAGGTTCGCTTTTGCATTGCAATGCAGACAGCTAGAGCTATCTAGAGATAGATACAACAACAATAGATAATTTGCTCCATCCTTGCACCGCAAAAGTTTACTAGTTTATAGTTTAGTACTGAATACGTCATATTCTATATCCACTTGAGGGTTTGTTTCATGGGTAAAATTAAGGTGAGGGGATGGGAGTATATATTTGATTAAGAAATTAGATTCTTATTCTTATTTTTAAAGGACTTTACTCTCCTTCTAATAAGGGAGAATTCTTTCCTTAATTAAAATTATAGAATGAAAATAGTCTTTTGAAAATAAAAATATGTTTAACAAAGGTATCCCCACTTATAATAATTTTTTAACAAAAATATTTTTATGACACATTAAAATCTTAATTATTATTATTTATTTTATTTATTATTTATTATTAAATTATTATTTTTTGTTATTATTTATTTAATTTATTATTATTTTACTATTAATATTATTTATTATTATTAAATTATTAAATATATTATTATATTAACTATTATATTATTAATTAAATATATATTAATATATAATTATATTATTTATTAATAATTTGAAGAGATATCTGCTTTTTTTTTTTATATAATAAGAGATAATATAATAAAATATGCATACTACCTAATTAATTTTAATATACAATTTACTAGCCAAATAAAATAAAATAAAAATATTCATTTTTATTTTTTTTTAATTAGATAATATTTTAATATTTTCATTCTTACTCTTACTCTCAATTTTATTATATTAATTTTAACAACTAAACTATGCTAACTTTGCCTCCATCTACGTTCGCATCTCCACACCCTAAACCTCGCTTTCCGGTTTCATATATCTTCCTTTACATTATTTCTTTTTTTAATTTATTATTATTTTACTATTAATATTATTTATTATTAAATATATTATTATATTAATTATTATATTATTAATTAATAATTTCAAAATATATTTATTTATTTTTGTTTTATGATAAGAGATAATATAATAAAATATATAGATTACTTAATTAATTTCTATATATAATTTATTAAAAAAACGAAATAAAAAAATATATTTATTTTTATTTCTTTTTAACTAAATAATATTTTAATATTTTTATTTTTATTTTTATTCTTATTTCCTCTCGTATTAATTCTAATAACTAAATGGCCCTGATAGCCTCTAGCTGCGTACGCATCTCCACACCCTAAACCTCGCTTTCCGGTTTCATGTATCTTCCTTTACATTATTTCTTTTGTGCATCTCGCAAGTGAAATAACAGTACAGAGAGTGCTGTTTCAGATTCGACCTATCAAAAATAAGCATCTGCTCCCTCTTTCAGCGCTTGGGGCTTCCCCTTTGCCCTTTTGCCTCTGGGAAAAAGACGCAAGACTAACTTGACAACGACTTAAGCCTTGACTCTTCATCGTCATGTTCCACACGCCACTGCTCTTGATTCCTGTGATGTTCTTGTATGCTTCGCTTTGTTTTCGTTTTTGTTTTCTTTCGTTTTGTTGTGTTTTCATGGCATGCGAAATTCCCTTGTCCATGTCTGTGATTTCACTTGCTTCTTAAGATTTGAGGATCAAGAGAAGGTAGTACGTATAGCTTTGTTTCAGAAGAAGGAAGCCATAGGAATGTCCAAGTAAAATTAACGTACTATATTAGGATATATATATATAGTTGTAGTTGTTAACGTACACCATATAGCTTTGTTTCAAAAGGAGGAAGCCATAGGAATATTCAAGTGAAATTAACGTACTATAATAAGATATCAGTCGCTGTTAAAGGTTTAAAGGTACCATGAAGTGTAAGATTTTACAGCAAAATATATTTTTTGATCCATCCTTTATAATAAAATTATCAAGTTAGTTCCTAATTTATTGTAATGTTTAAGATGATTTCTTTTTATTAAAAAACATTGTACTTAATTTTTTACTTTTGAAAAAATATATCAAATTTAGTTTCTTGAATTTAAAGTCTAAAATTTATCAAATTTAACCAATTAAAAAATTTCTCAAATTTAGCGTTTTAAATAATATTTTCTATGTATTTCGCTACAAAAATCAAATATCACATTCTATAGGGGTTTTTTATTCTTACACTATAGTGAAATTAATTAATGAAGCATATCATCCATTGTAATTTTTATTCCCCTTATTTGCTGCATCATATTTTTTAATTATATTTGCTCAATCGCGTAGTTTGACACCACACAACATGGAAAGAGACGAAATATGACTGGTCACGTGTCGGCAAACAATGCAATCAGAAATATGATTTACTGATCGCATTGCTTGCCACCACACGATCAGTTAAAGTTGACACACTAATCGCGTGGTTCTGCACCACATGACCAGTGTGTTGTCATGTCATCCAGGCACCCGTGATGGCTCAACGGCAACGAGAGGAAAGAAACGATATGAAGCAACCATTATATAAGATGAAATCTTCTCCTCTTCGACAATCCCTACTAGCCACCATTTTGCATTTTCCTCCACCGTCATCTTGAAGCATTTACAGCCTAGTTCAATCTCTTTCTTTTGGCAAGATTAGTGCAATGTTTTTTTTTGTTTGCCCAAAGTACAAAATCACCTTGTGTCAGCTAGGTAAGTTGTGTTTTTTATATTATATCTTTTTTTAAAGGAAAAAGAACTTTGTCTTTGTTTGTATTGTAATCTAATATATGCCTTTAAATATGTTTTTATTTGTTTTGCTTTGAAAATTTTGTATGTAACTTGATATACAATTTTTTTTTCTATTTTATCTATTTTTATCTGTTTTGTAAACTGATGTAGGGCATTATATCTGTTTTTATCATATAATATTTTTTTAGTTGACATGATATCCATAATATTAAGACTTCATATTTGTTTATCTTAATAATCATGGGACATTGTAATATAAATAATGGTATTGGTAATAACTTATGACTATGGGTTTAAAAGATGATAGCAAAAATATTATTGAATGAAGAAAGAGAGGTGTAAAAATATTTAATAAAATAGAAGAAAAAAATTTTAATCATGTTAGAATTAATTAGAAAAATTTGGCATTATAATATAAATAACGGTATTACTAATTGATTACTTTGGTAGAGATTGGAAATTAGAAAAATACTCCAAGGACCATTCGAAACAAGAAAATGAGATAACAGGTTCGTAAAAAACGAAAATGTTATAAAATGAAAAGTAAATGATATTAGAAAAAATGTCATGAAAATATAATGAATTATAAATTCATAGCAATTGAAAATAAATAAACGGTATAAGTAATTAGTAAATTGGTGAATAAGGAAATTAATGTAACTAAAAAATGAATTTTTATTGTTGAAATGGAATAAAAACTTGTAGGACCAGTAAAAATATAAAAGATGAGATTATGAGACTGGTAGAAGATAAAAAAGTGAAATTATGGTTAAACTGTTTGGTTGAGGAATTAACAAAAATAGTGAAAAGTGACTTATTTATAAATTCTAAGAAATATAAAATAAATAATGCCGTAAGTGATTTATAAATTGGTTACTATGAAAATTAATGAGTAGAAAAAGAATTTTTGTTATTAAAAGGGAAAAAAATTTTATGACCCCTGTAGAAGAAAAAAATGAGATTATAAGATTAGTAGGAAAAAAAATAGAATTGGAGTTAAATCAAAAGGTTAATGAATAAAAAAAATAGTGAATAAAGAATGAAATGTAAATTCAAATCAATTTAAAATAAATAATGGTATATGTAACTAATGGATTATCTACTGTGGAAAGTAAGGTAAGTGAAAGAGAATTTTTGTGATCAATATATAGTTTGTAAAAAGTTGTGATGAAGGAGAAAAAAACTATAATTAATTCCAAAACTTAAAGAAGTGGAAGGAAATTTGTGAAATAGTGAATTTGAAGAAATTTGTTTTAGGGTACCTTAAAATTGTAAACAATGAAATTATGAGCATAAAGTATATGTTCATATGGCTATGCCAAATGAATTTGGAGAGATTTTTAAGATTTAAAGAATTATAGCATTTTAATAGTTACCATAATGTAGGGTTTAAAATGAACAATTGGAAAAAAAATAATTATGATCTATACAAATGGGGAGATAGTTAATACTGACGAGGGTGCGACCTTCGTGTGTGAGATGGTCGATGCAATGAGGGTAGATAGAGACTTCACATTAGATGGACTAAAACAAGCTATAGCACGAAAGATAAAACTAGGTCTGAATCAATTTGTGTCACAACTAGTGTACAGGCATTCAGTGTCAATACGTCCAACGCGATATTGGGCTTATAGGCTACGAGATGATAATGATATACAGTTTATGTGAAAAACAAATGCAAGGTTCCTGACACAATTAAGTTCAACAAAATTATATGCTTACATTGGAGAGGTAAAGTTGGACACGAACACGGAGAGACAGCCGATGGCAGAATATGTGTCACACATAGTCCTAACATTGAATCAATTTAGAGGAATAGGTGATCCATCATATTATTTATGGTTAAACCCAACAAATAGCCACACATGCATACCCTAGCCCTCATATGCCCAACAATATGTGATCCCTCCATTTGGATACTCTTTGCAGCCAAGTTCTTCTCGTCAACTGATGCTCCCGATCCATCCCCATCCCCTCCAGCTGTGATAGAGGATATAATGGATGAGTTTGAATCAAAAGATGAATACGATGCTTCGCCCACTGGGTTAGATGATGTTCCCAAGGGTAATTGATGAGGATGACCAAGAAGAAGGAGGTGAGGCTAAAGTTAGTAAAGATTGTAGGAACCAATATGTTGATCCAACAGCAATTTGCTTTGAACAAGTCAACATGTTATACTTGTGTAGATATCATGCATTTAATTGAATTGTCCTTGATGCTGGACATAACATGTCATAGAGTACCCTTTATATATTTAACACTTATCCATGACTTTGAAAATGCAGGACAATACAGTTGAGGGTCCACAGTCCTTACACACTTATACAGAGATATGTGTAACGCCACCAAATACATGAACAAAGAGATTGGTGGTTACCTGACATTGCTACACATGTGGGCATGGGATTGTTTCCCAATGCTAGCACCGGAGCGTCCCCCTATCCAGATCTTCACCTCGATTTGTATCTACTATGGCCACCACTGGGTTTTAGGTAAAATATATCATTGTCATTTTGTATACCCATAAATTTATTGTATTACTTAATTGACTTAAATGTTTGATATAACTAAACGTGTAGGTGGAAAGGCACTGGACAACACCCTCGTCTCGTTCAAAAGGTTATAAGACATTATAGAGTTCTTTAAGATCAAATGCGACAGGATAAGGTACGTTTATTCCATTTCACTAATCATTTCTTGTATGCTATTTATAACATTTATTTGATATTCACTTGGTACACATAGGTTATTTGACGCCCATATGAACCTAACAGTGTTTGTGAGAGCATCCCGCCATATTGTGAAGTGCAATCTGACATTTAGATGGCTTCTGTCCCACTTATTTGTTTCCATATTGTTCAGTGGCACCATGTTGATCGTGTGCTTCGCCAATTTGGTAGGCAACAACCTATTCCACGTTATGCAATCAACTTATATGCCTATCATACAACATAAATCAAGGGAAAACAAACAGATTGGCGTCAATAACACATGTCTTTCATCCATATATGGAATTCATGGCGTGACACTCTTCCATAACTGCCTACACTGACACAGTCACTTGATCGCACCTCTAAGTACATGTATTGGTATCAGAGGCATATATGCAGATGGATTCACCCTACGAGTAATACACATGGTTTTGTGGTAATTTTTTATATCTACTATCTACTTATCTTGTTCATTTTGCATTTATGCTATTTTCTCTTTTACCATCTCATATACATTGTCTAGGCTGATTTGGTAGAGAGGTTGATTAGCTTACCGTCTGCAACAATGATGTTTGCTTAAATTGCTGACATTTTTAAGAGACTATTGCCCATGATTGTAGTGTTATATTGCATGATTTGGATTATTACCATGATATGTTAGCATCGCAGCCTGCTTCGCTTGCACCTGACTTGCTGAGACCAAAAGATCCACTTGGTAGGCCTAGAATAAGAGTTCATGGCTTCATGTCTACTAGGCAACCTATTGGGGAAAATCAAGGCCACCATGATGGTGTTAACTCCCCACCACTTGTCCTCACTTCCATTGAAACAAGTATTATATCCGTTGCTCCCTTTTTGTTCCCCTATCCAGCCCAATTTTCAAAGTTTGGTGGTGCAGGACCCTCATGCTATGTTCCTACCCCACGTCCACAGTCTCCATTTAATGTCACTTACACATCTCAGGTTTACCCCATGCCCCACAATGAGCCATTTACTTACGGGTTAATGACAACACTATTAACCGATCCATCTACTTTTGGTGCTGCATATGTCAGTTTGCTTTTTAATCTTGAAGGCTTCTCCCACTAATATGTATTTGTCACTCTAAACTAACCAATCCCTCATGTTCAGTAACCTGTTTGGGATTTGAACACAATACCAACTAATGATCAAAATGACCCAACACATTTACATTCAGACACTGAAGACAGGGAAGATGTAGTCCAACTTGTGGAACATCGCCCACAATGATTACAGAGAAGGCCTTGGTGTAGGACGAGAAGCCACTATTTTGATGATTGAATACTTTCAATTGTTCCCATGCTTTTTATATATTTTTACCATGTGCAAACTTGTTCAATTCTCAAATCCACTATATGTAGGTAATTATTTGATGCAATATTTTTCAACATAATCTTTTACAATATTTATAATAAAAACCCAAAATATTCAATTACTATACAACTAATTTATTATCCACCACTCATGTTTAATAATTTCTATATTTTGTAATTGAAGTACGTAATATACTACTGGACTATATAATAGACTAATAATATCATAACTATGTTTAACAACTAACTAAATAACTATTCTAAGGCAATATTATACAATATTTAATAAACATGTATCAATTTTAAATGTTATTATTATAATATAGTAATTTTAAGACAATCATTAAATGTTATTTTCGAAATCAACATGTACAACATTACATTGTACATTATACTAAATTACATGTTTATAATTTATAAGTCTTCATTAAATCATCATAATATTAAAATAAACTATATAAAACATGCCATTTAATTTAATTTATATATTTTATTATACTTAATAACAATATTACATTAATTAATGATATAGATATATATTACATAATTTGTGTGAATTGAGAATAATATTAATAAATACTGATTTCATTATAAATAATTAATAATGAATATATTTACTAATAATGACAATTTTAATTATGGAATATTAAATTATCTTCTTCCTATTTAATATTAACTTTAATTTGATTGAATTTCTTAAACAAATATATATATATATATATATATATATATGTTTTTGAATATATTATATTTTATTAAACTTTTTAGGTGCAGGAAGTCGTGGTGGCAACTCAATCGCGTGGGGTCCGACCACGGGATTAGTGTTTGACATGACTAGCCATTGGTCACGTTGTCTGACTCCACGCGATCAGTTACTGAATGTCAATTTTTTCATGTCGTGTTGTTTAACTCTACACCACTGATGTACAATGCATTGGTCATGTGGTTACAGACAATACGACTTTTGTACAATCACCCAGACGCATGGTCTAACACTACGTGACTAAGCGAATATAATAATAAAAAAAAACCTACGATGCAACAAATGGGAGAATAAGAATTGTAATGGAGGGTATGCTTCATTAATTAATTTCACTGTAATGTCAAAAAAAAAAACCCCCCATTCTATAGGGTATTAATTATATTTAACTTTAAATACCATGATATATATATATATATATATATATATTTATATATAAAACATACAAGTGTTATCTAATAACGTATTCTATCTTTTGTTTTTATATTCTTAAAATTATTATGTCAAATTGCTTTGAAAAACAAGTCTTGAAAACAGAAAGAAATTAAAAAAATTATTTGAATGAAAGTTGTTTTGTCAATATAATTATATTCATAAAAAATATTATGGTGTCATTAACAAAATATCTAATTTCAAAGTGTTTCAATTGTTTTCTATCGATTCTATTGAATAAGTGACCACAACCTCAAAAATATATTTTCCCTTTTCAATTCTTTACAATACTATTTTACCTTTTTGAGCAATTAGAACAATAACAGTAAAGTGTAAATAATACTATCAAACAACTTCTTTTATATTTTTTTGGAAAAAAATTTATTTTCAAAGCAGGATTAAGCCCAAAAGAACTCCAATTATCAAACACGCTTAATATCACAGATCTAGATCTCCTAAAAATCATGTCCTAAACATAGCAGGATACGTTGTGCAGCACATTACATTATTGGGAAAAAAAAAAAAAAAAAAGAGAAATTTCCTGCTGCGAGGAATCCTGATTCCTATTTTTTGTATGTCTTTTTAAAGTGCACACAAAATCCATTCTTTAATACCACATTCAAAAAATATATTCAAACAAGTTGGCAAATGGAAATATCATTGCCTAAGTTATTTTATGAGGGAAGGATTGGCTTGGTGAACTCGGTCAGGCTTGATTATATCAGGTTAGGTTATGACCAAGCTAAATAAAAAAATTATAAATTTTATTAGATTGGACCAGGTTCTGATGTGACATAAGACCTAATTTAATATTTTTTAAAAAATTTTATAATATATTTTTAATTTTATTTAAAATATATTTTAAAATATTAATTCTTTTCAACTTTTTATTATTTTTTATTCCAAATTTTTAAAAAAATTAATTTAATTTTATTTTTTTTCAATTTTTTTTTCATTTTTTATTTTAAAAAATTATTTTCACAAAATAATTCATACTTTATTTAAAAAAAAAAAAAGCAGACTTAGTAAGAACTTAATTAACCTGGCCAGGCCCAGTTAATAACCAGGTCAAACCAAATTTAAGGTTCAAAAAATTATTCCGATATAAAATTTACTAGATCTCGAATTGGCAAAAGATTTAGTCCTACCTAACTTGTGTCCACCCTTATTATTTTATGGATGTAGGCTGACTCAGCAGGCTTCTCGCTTTTTGTGGGCTTTAGACTGGGCCTACATTGGTGTGATTCTTCCAAGGTTGCCCAATTGTTCTTTTCTTTTATTTTTTCTCTTTGTAGACAATCAAGGAACCATAACATTCTTTACTTGCGATGCAGTTCAGGACTTTCTAGTTTATGCTATTGACTTATATAACATCAAAATTTTGATTCCAACTTTTATAATGAAGTTTTCCCATCAAAGATTTGCTTTCAAGTCGAAGATGCTTCTAGAAAGAAAAAAAAAGGAACTTCTGAATATTTTCTTTTTGTTCAAAGAAAAAGGCCCAATCAGTTGAATATATATCATGAAATGTAGATAGAATTATTCTTCTTTTATTTGGTAACTGTTGAAACATACACCATGTAACACTTGATATATGTTTATTTTCTTTAATTAGGCACCAAAGAAAATAATTGAGAAAATTATCTTCAGATTAATAGATGCATAGACTTTCAATTTATCTATCAATAAATCATTCTTAATTTGATCCATCATGATTTATTTCTTCAATTTAATAAAATACTTGTAGTGTTGTCCTTCGATTATATTTTTATTTAAAATTTAATATTAAACTTTTTCTGGGACTGATATATGAAACTTAATAATCTGCAGACGTGATGAAATAAATTTCTTATAGCAGGGCATTTAGAGAGAAATAAAGTCTAATAATGAAACATTTAAATCTTAAGTATTAGATGAGAATATTCATTTAATAAAGGGACATATTAGGAGAATATTAATAATTGTTGTTATTGTTATTAAGCGAGTAAAGTTTCAAAAGCTGAAAATAAAATAAAAAAAATTGAGTATCAATATTTATTTATATTTTATAATAATGAAATCTATAAAAGTCATTAGTAAAAAATTATAAACATATAAAATACAAAAGATAAAATTAAAAAAAAAAAAAAATTAAAGCAGGCCTGCAGCATCAGCTCTCACGCCACCCCTCGATTATTCGCTGGACGATATCGAAACGGGACTGCAATCAGCAAATTCTCCATCGACGCCTCTTCTCGCCGGAATCTGTTTATTCCGAACTCTAATCTCTTCTGCGGCGCCACCTCACTGCAGGTTCCGTTGTCGACCCCCACGGTATCCTGTCGTTCTAAATGAATTGGTTTATTTATTCTGTTTCTTCGTATGTATGTATGTTATTTTGCTTTAGCTTCTCTAGATCTTTATCCGTCATTTTCTAGTCGGTTTCCATTAGCAGTGTGAGATGCTATCGTGGCCTTTGGCTATAAATCTAGTCAGTGGGAATGAATAACTTCTAGCTTTTTAGGAGCATGATTAGTCGAATGCGATTTGTGATTTGACTTTCACCGACCAAAGAGGGATAAAATTTCCCTCTCCGCGCACCCTTTTTTAGTGTTTCAGTTGACGACCTTGCTAGGCAGGAGGTCGTTGCCTTCCTTCACGTTCAGTACCTCTTATCTGTCTGTCATGTTTCTCAGTTTCCAAACACTGGCAGCTCAGCCATACTGTCACTTATGTTCATCTTCATTTGATTGACACATTTTTCATTCCCCACCTACACTTCCAATTGAACTGTGAATAACTCTTTTGCTTGCGGACCTTGCTGATTTGATCTGATTGAGTAAGGGGAAAATGCTGTGGGGATGCAGGAAGTAAGAGGGAGGTCTCCGAGATGATAAGAAAAACTGGAACAGGATAGAGAAACCCCGAAGGATGGAGAAGAAGAAAGAAAGGAGAGCTTAACGACTTGAAATAAATGAGAGATGTATTGTGGATGTTTAGAACTGAATTTTGTGATGAATAAGGAGAGGAAAACAGGAGCCTTAACTATTTAAAATTTTATGCAAGTGATTATGCTAAGGATCTAAAATACCTGATTATACATTAGTTGAGATAGTAATTAAATAAAAAATAAAACCATTTATATATTATTCTAGCCGAGCAGCTGTTGCTTATTAAGCTAATAATTTTTAGAGACTGCAATTTGGAACATTGTGCTGCATGTTATGTAGAACTCAAGGATGATATAAATTATGTATTTATGCGAAAGCCGTTATTATTGTATTTAATAGGTGCCAATAAATTATTATTTTTTAAAGTAGATATTAAACTAAGGAAACTTGTTATCAGATATTGACACCTGATGACATCCTATGATTAGAAATCCATTTAATGCATATTTTGTATTGGTATTACAAGGTGGATGATTGTCAATTTAATGCATGTCTAGTGTCAGGTTCAAGTGCGTATGTCTTTGTGGATTTAGATTTCTTACTGGAAGGAAACGTATGCAGGTGAATTTTTGATTGGCAATCCAATACATTTAAGGCAAGTTTTAGCACACAAAGAAGCTTTCAATGGCTAAAAAGCCTGGACCAAGACCCAGTAAATTATCCGTGTACCTTTACATTCCTAATATCATTGGTGGGTATTTATCTTTACTGGTGAATATTGTATTTCTCTGCTGTTTAATTACTTATTTTGAAAACTATGTAGTTCTTACAACTATTCCATATGTAAGAAGCATGTGATAGAACTTGGTTCTTACAACTATAGCATTTATTGCAACTTTTTGTTTTTGGAAAATTGGAGTCCAATTATGAATATTTAGACAGAAGACTTGCCTCTCTGTTATGTTCAAAAATGGTCAGAACCATATCCAATATAATGGATTAACCATTTGTTTGCAACTGTTATTTCTAATGTGACAAAGTTATGCAATACCATCAAATTTTAGTCTAAGTGTAAGTTGATTCCCACTTTGGCAATTCTCCCTGAGTTCACCGTTTAAAACTGGCTTTGTGGTATTGCAGGATACATCCGGATTCTTACAAACTGTGCTGCCTTCTATTTATGCTTCAGAAACAAAATGCTTTTCTGTATTCTTTACTTTTTTAGGTGGGAAGCGATTACATGAATATTTTCCAGTATCCAGCTTTATTTTCTCTATAACATCTATGGGACTGGGGGCATAACGTGGCTAAACTTGTTTTTTTCTAGCTTTGTCTGTGACGCTGTGGACGGTTGGTGTGCTCGCAAATTTAATCAGGGTATGGATTTCTTTTACATGTTCTACCAGTATCAGTCTATGTGTCAAAGTCTCCTATTGAATACATAATTAGTGTTACTTCTCAATGAATTAATACTTGCTTGCTTTTCCGTCATGGCCCATTCTGCGGTGGATTTCATTGCATTCTTATTATGAGTACCGCATGCAATGTGCATGTGGGTAATCATGGTTGGTTTTGTTTATTATTTTGAATTTTTTAAAATGTTATTGTCAAATGATTAGTGATTACTTCTTGTATACCAGTAAATTCAAAGGTGCAAAAAGGCACACCTAAGGCACCGAGGCAAAGCTATTGGAGGGTAGTTGTCTTTAGATGCTTCAGGCATGGCCTTTCTGTCAGGCTCTCACCTCTGTTGCCTTTTTGTGCATTTTTTTGGTGATGCAAGTCACTTTCCTTCACTGCCGAAATCAACTCTTGGTGGCCTTTGTTTTGAATGGCTGAAACCAATAAATAAGACCCAGAAGATTGCCCGTTGAATTTGTTGAATTTGTTTAGCTCTGGTCTTGTAAATAAACCAAATGAGACAAAAGAATATGTTAGAGGATAAAAATCCTATGAAAGAGGAGGAATCTAAGTGATAACAAGTGACAACTATGGGACTGATCTGATTCGATGATTCCAATGATGACATCTAGAGCTGGTTCTGTTTCTTCTATGAATTTTGGGGCAGTTTATCTCTTCTTGTTATGAAATGCTGGCCACTACATCTTTTCCGGTTATGAACTTGATTCCTTATACTTGTTCTTATTATTTTTCTTGAATTCTTGATCAGTTTGGAGTAGTTACTTATTTATATACTCTAATTTCAACCCTGCCCTCCTCTCTTTAATTTAATTGTGTTTACTTGGGTTAGCCATCTTTATGCACCTGTCACCTCAAGGTGCTAACCTTCTCTTGGTGCCTTGCTACTGGAAACCCTTACCGTTATCTTCTTGTAAACTTGCAATATACACGTGTACATATCCATTGCTGCTAAGTGCTAACATGGTCTCTTGTTTATGCATCACTCTAATCGTTCTACATGGTTGTAGATGGATCAGATTCTTAAATTTGGAGTGAATCCATGTCATTTATTAAATTTATTTGTGCTATGATTTATTACTTGATACATTTCTTTTGCATGTTCTGGACCATAATGTGGTATTTTTCCTTCGTAAATTCTTGGCTTCTTAGGCAGAAGTTGGTTAATGTAATAAACTGATATATTAATGCAGCACTTAAATGTTGTGTTTTTATTTTCTTTTTTCAGTGTCAACCTTTGGAGCAGTTCTAGACATGATAACAGACAGGTAATTCTCTCAGACACTCTCTCCCATAAACATGTACACACATGTTTGTTTGTGCATCCACCTTGGAAGCAGACATTGACACAAACATGGGACATGACAGTAACACAACAAAATATGAAGTGTCCATATGTAGTTAACTTGTAGTGTAGTGTGGCATAGTGTCTGACATGTGTTGGACGTGGACACAGCTTCCATTTTGAAGTGTCCATGCTTCATAGGAATCCACACATGCACATTTTTGCACATACAAGCCAAGGAAAAGTATTAATAACTAATAACGCTGCTAGAATTTTTTTTTTTTTAGTTTTATCCCAATTTGCTCATTTGGATTATTTTGTCCCTCAATAACAGAATTAGCACAGCATGTCTACTTGTAATTCTCTCTCAAGTATACAAGTAAGATTTTTAAACCCCTCATGCGCTTCATGAATGCTGGAATTTTAAATATGTATGTCTGACTTCTGGGTTGAACCATTGTTAAGGCCTGGTCTAGTCTTCTTGTCATTGCTTGCCCTAGATATTGCAAGCCACTGGCTGCAAATGTACAGGTAATGTATGTGATGAATTAATGTTATGTTTTTCCTCCCTTCAAATGTATAAATCTGGGGTTATTGGTTTTGGTCTTGATTGAGTCTTTTGCTGGATCTTCGTACTTCAAATGCAGCACTTTCTTGCTAGGCAAGGATAGTCATAAAGATGTAAAAGACAGCACTAACTGGCTTTTTAAGGCATACTATGGGAATAGGATGTTTATGGCTTACTGTTGTGTCTCCTGTGAGGTAATTGTCATCCTGTCTGCATGACGCTTTGAAAAAACCTTATCTGTTTTGATAAAACATTTTTCGTTTCACAGGTTCTATATTTAATCCTATTTCTTCTTTCGGAGAATCAAACAAACAAATTGATGGATGTAAGTTCTCTGATCTGTGTGTGTTTCAAATTCAATTGTTTTAGATCGTCTAAGATGTCTAGAAGGTTCCCCTAGATCATTTTAATTTCTCAATTGTCAATCCTTTTCAGGTGTTAGCGAGTAGTTTGCAAAAGATGTCAATAATTTCTGTCCTAGTTGCTACAAGTTTATTTGGATGGGCAATCAAGCAAGTTGTAAATATTATTCAGGTTCGTACCCTAATTCATCCTTGTAGCATTACATAACAGAAGATCTAGTGCCTCATAAAGTCAACCTAGTCATCTCAAATTTTGTATTTGGTTTAACCATTATGTGAACATAAATATTTATATCTATATTGGAATACAATACTGGAAATTTACTGAGAGAATATGACTGGATCAGTTCATTTGCACAAAAGCTTTAAAATGCTTCTTCACATTCATCAGATCTACTTTGTTTGCGCTGGATAGATAGCCAAACAGTTAGTATGTTATTTGGTGCTTCAATGCACTTCAGCTTAGTATGGTTTTTATTATGGGGCAATAACATACAATCATGACTAATTGTTGATTCAGAGAACATTTTTTCTTCACATTCTTGGAATTCTTCACATTCGGTGACTTTTTTATTTATCATTTACTTGTTCATATATTCAAGCCCTTCAATTTAATCTGCACTAAAACCCTTGTGGTGGTTCCAGATGAAGACAGCAGCAGATGTGTGTGTGCTTCATGACATTGACAAAAAACAAAAGCGCTAATGCTTCTTCCAGACCCTGAATCAATAGAATATAGGGTCTTTTTCATTCAATTTTTCTTTTTCTAGGCGTCTGAATAGTTTGAATTTATACATCCAGGCCTGACGCAGGTATGATTTGATGTCCAGCATTTTCTGTGAAGTTGTTTGTTCTATGCTATGCATTCTAAGGTGAAGGGGTTGGGACTGGGATTTAATAGTAACTGGAACTGTTTAGTTTCAACCATTTGTAATGAAAGAAAAATAACTATGTTGAATTGAAGTACTCATGCATTCCATGTTGCTTGTAAATTCTCAAAGAACTGGGCTGTGTTTGGGATAGTTCCTTTTTGGTCTCCCTTTAAGTTTGTTATATGTAACTCCCGAAACCACGCCTCACGCCACTTTTTCATTTTATGAATTCGAAATCCCACACTTTGTTTGGATACATCATTTCTCAAATTGTGTTTTTCTTACAAACAAAATGAAAGCATGATGGTTTATATTATTTATCATTGCGTTCGCGTCATTTTCTTCCATCTGAACAATCGTTTATGTTTCTGCACAAATTAGTCTCCTAATTTACATATTTATTTAGCTCTAGTTTTTGAATTTCCTTTTTGGACTGTTCAAATCAGCTCTCAAATTTAACGTGTTTAGTGTTCTAATAATTGTCATCCAAATCTTGCTATGTTAGTTAATCTAATTAACATTATATAATGATTTATAATATTACCAGTGTTACGGGGAAATGTAATTCTTTTGTTTTTTTAGTAAATTAGTGATTTAAATTTCGAAAAATGATCATTTTTTGACAATTTGATTTATTAAAAATAAGGACTTTAAATATAGTCTTAAATTGCTTTTTAATCAAAATGGACATTCGAAGACGTGTAAGTGGCTCGTTTTTAAGAACTATTTTGATTGGAGAAATTATTTGGGAAATTAAATCGAGAGACCTTATATTTGGAGTATCAAGTTGAGGAGTGATCTTTCAAAGATTTAAGAGGCTTTATATTTGGAAAATTATATTGAGAGGAGAGTAGTCTTTTAAAGTCTAAACTGATAATTTACTATTTTTTTTTAAAGTATCCAGATGAACAAAATTTAAATTAAACAAATTAAATTTACTAATTAGGTTTGTAAATTTAGAGAAATAATTATATATTTATTTTACCATCATTCTGTCATGGCATATATTCAAATATTAAGGAAAATCCAAAGGGGTTGTGTATGGAACTGTCAAAAGGGGGTCAATCCGACCTACCTAAGTTGCTGGGTTAAATGAGTCAGTCTGTTTAACCTACCATAAGGTGATGGGTTAAAAATTTCAACCCACCTTATCTGGTGGGTTAAACGAGTTGACCTGTTTAATCCACCAAAAAATAAAAAAATAAAAAATTATAAAAACTCAAATGTAGCTTTCTTTAAACACATGTCTTGTTTAATCAATCAATTTTTATATTAGTATAAATAAACAAAAAATCTAACTAAATAAAAAGTAAGTTGCAAAGGATTAAAATAAATAGAGCAATCTAATAATTTAATAATTCATTAATAATAAGAAAATAATTATAAGCAGAATATTCAAATCTGACAAATTACAAAATAATAGAGACAACACAACATATACATTAAAGTTAATTTTTTTTAAATAAAAAAATGCACTGGACTGAAGCGTTAGAATAAGTGAATGAAAAAAATTTTAAACAAAAAAAAATAATCTATTTAATTTACAAATTAATTAAATAGATCGAGTTGATAAAAATATATTAAATAAATTTTTAGAAAAATCTCTCACCCTAACCCATACCGTCGAGCCTCCAGGTGTGTAAAGTGAGTTTGTCAATATCTTCCAGCAAGAATATTCATTATTCAATACGCACCAAGAAGTAGTGCGTGCCACGTTTTAGGGTCACATCATTGGTTAGGGCCAGCTAGTAGTCTTCAAACAATTATTTTGAGTGGCTTTATGGCTGCATCAGTAACACTCACAGGAGAAATAATTAGCCTCACCGTCACCAGCTCCAGCTCCAAAACAAACCTTGGAGACGATCTGAGATTCTGTCATAGTATTACTATTTACAACTAGTAATTAACTGACTCTTTTATGTAATACCCAAATAAGCATATATCACATATAAGCGAAATCTTTATGATTGAAACAAAGATACATAGCACCATATTCAGATTGCAAGGCATAAATACATATCGACCAATATAAAATCTACCCCCAAAAAAAAAAAAGGAAAGGAAAAATAACTGAGTTCTTAGATGCAGAATCATTGTAAACCTAGAAAGTTTATACACATTAAAAAGCAAGAATATGATTGATGAAGTTGTGGGCACAATCGAATCTCTCTTCTAAGCTCCCTGTCTCTAGTTCCTTGGCGACTGAAAATGTACTAATATAGGCTAAACCCAAAGAACTGGCTTATAACGATGGCCAATCCAAGGGCTATTGCAACAAGGGAAGAAGCCCAAGTGAGTTTCTCAGTTATTCTTGGTACTCTATCCTTTAGTGCCTGGCTACATGAACCTATAAATACAGTATAGCTTGCCATTGCAACTACAGTCCCAAATAAAAACATCATGAGAAATGCAGCACCAGCCAAGCGAGAAGGCAAAGCAAGGGCAGGCAACACCATCATCAATGCATCTGGTTGCAGACCATGGACTATACCAGTGGCAAAAGTAGCAAAGCCAATCTTCTTCTTTCCTACAGTTGGAATTTCGAGCGACTCATAGATGCTGACATCGCATTCACCATTTTCTAAGGCAACACAAGGGCTAGGCACTTCTGAAGCTTCCCTGATTCCCATAGCACCAATTACAAGCAGGGTAAGGCCAACCACTCGAGTGCCCCAAGTTCGGATGACCTCTATGTGAAGTTGATCTTTAAGAAGTAGAAATAGTAAACCAAAGATAACCTGACCAGCATCATGGCCACAACCCCAAAGGGCTCCAACAGCAGCACTCTCCATTCGAGTACGACCAATTGACAATGGAGCCAAGGCTGCAAGGTGGTCAGGCCCGGATAGTGTGTGCAAGCAACCAGCAAAGAAACCGGCCCAAGCACTAGTTAGTAGCTCAGTGCGGATTAGTTTTCCACCAACTGCAGCTGTAGCAGGACCAGCTGCCTTGGTAGCAGTTTGAAAGGTTGCATATGCTGCTGGTGCAAAAGCTGGTTGGGCTAAGATCATAACAAGAACAGGGAGTATAGCAAGTGTCCGAGCTGTTATTACCTGAGAGATGAGTATAGAAGGATTTTTAAAGATCTGAGAACAAGCAAACTACTATCTGTACATCGAGTCCACAATATATATCCCTGTGGCCAAGGGTTATCACAAATATCATCACAAGAGATAGACCATAGTGTCAAACTAACATTTCATCAGAGTAACATTCCAGCAAAATTTTCAATTTTCATATATCATACTCTATTTCAGTAATGCATAATTCAATATGTACGTCAATAGTAACATCAATATTTAATTGAAATGAAAAGGTTGGTTCATTTGAAAACTGAAAATATTATTTAGTTTAACAACTTTGTTTAATGTATAACTTTACCAATTACATGCCCTTGTCCTAAATCAGGATTGTAAATCAAAAACAGTAATAGAGATCGCTCTATATACATCACACTCATGATATGGCAGCATCAATATGTAGTTAAAAGCCAAGATTGGTTATGACAAAAATGTAAAACCTACTTAGTTTGGTAACTTTGCTTAATATATAACCTTTCGAATCAGATAACGTTGTCCTAAATTAAGGTTGTAGATTTAGTTTAATAACTTCGCTTAATGTATAATTTTACCAATCACATACCCTTGTCCTAAATTAGTATTGTAAATAGAAAACAGTAATAGAGACTGCTCTATGTACATCACACTCATGATTTGGTAGCATCCATATGTAATTAGAAGCCAAGATTGGTTATGACAAAAATGTAAAACCTACTTAGTTTGGTAACTTTGCTAAATGTATAACTTCCCGAATCACATAACCTTGCCTTAAAAGAAGGTTGTAGATCAAAAACGGTCATGTAGATGCAGTATACACATCACTCATGCTTTAGTGGCATCAATATGCGTAGTTAAAAGCCAATATCGGTTATGTCAAAAAATGTAAAACCTCCTTAGTTTGTTAAATTTTCTTATGTAAAATATTAGCAGCAAGCCAAGCACGTGCTCAAGTCCTAAAATAGGGTTGTAGACTGAAAACAATACACGAACAGCTGCATAGAATTCACGACCAAAAAATTTTAAATTTCACCCTCCAGCATTGATTTGCTTAAAGGCACAAGTCAGTCATAACAGATTCTATGCTTCTATATCAAAACCTATCTCTGTTTCCAATACATCTCAAAAACCAAAGATAACCTATCTCCTCACATGATTATTTGCTAAATTATGATGGATTATAACTCGTAATTTCTTAGCCTGCAAAGCAATTAAACGGATTCTGCAGAGACCAACGACAGAAAAACCGTTAAACCTTTTTATAACAAAACAATCATCTTGGGGAGAGAATACCACCAAAACAAAAAAGACACAAGAACATCTGAAGCGAGCGAATAACAGCAAATGCACACAAGATTTCACCAATCTTAACACAGACACCCACAAGGAAAAATGGGTCTTTCCAAATAATTATCACAAATTACAAACCTTCCGTCCTCCGAAAGCCCCATTTGTGATCTGACTGAGAAGTCCTAATTCGCGCGTCGATTTTTCTGGAGAGCCGCCTCGAGGAGGAGAAAGGGATGGTAAATTATTCGGCGGTATTGATGAAGCAAAAGAGGGAGTAGTAGACAATAATGGAGATGGGTTTTCATGTTTACAAGAAATCGAGTTGGCCCGCCTAATGTTGGAACGCGTAGATGTGGGGAAAATGAATCTCGTTGAATGGAATCGACTTTTTGGATTGAGAAGAGAAGAAGTGGAAGGCCTCAGATTAATTTTGAGAGAATTGGAAGAAGACGAGGATAGAAGCCTATCCATGGCTTCTCTTCACGAAAGTCGTTTAGAGGCAAAGATATGAAATGAAGAGACGGAGAAGAGGACCTCTTGGATAAAGTTTCGGTCCAGAAAGTTACCATTAGCTAGACACTCTTTTAACTTATTTCTTGACGAAACACCAAATATTAAACACAAAATCCCAAACATTTTGTAATCCAACAAAACAGAAACCCCTCCTTTCAGCCGAAAACACAGTGTGCAAAATATACAGAGAAAATCTTAATCAACTTCAAATTCATGTGTAATCGTTGTTAAGAAAGCAAGTTCCTTTTTTCCGTGAAAAGAAATTTTTTTTCCTATATTTTCCGTTTTGTCGTGTGATTATTTATCTATCAAGAAAGTTTAACCACCCACATATAATTTTCATGGTCAACAACAAATCAACAATATACGCAGCATTATATGAATGGAATGGAAAAACAAAAAAAAGGAAGACTGATTTTGATGTCTACCACTAACAAAGTATTTGGGTGCCGTGATTTGACTGGTATAAGCAATTTTTGGCTTTTGGTATAATTTGGCTTTGAATGCACCAACGAGATCGTAATTAGAATGAATGGTCATCACCAAACATACGAGTAAAGGCTATTCGGTGCTTAATTCAATAACACACGACCAATTCAATATTCGGTGTTTAATTTTCAGTTGCAGTGTATTATATACGGTCTTTAACGTTTATTTATGCACAGTGAATTATATGGATTTGAGTGCATCATGTATTTAAAATAAGAAAATGATACGAGAGTGAAATGTATATGATACTTATTTGACTTCATTGCTTATTTCTTTTTCTTTTTCTTTTTTAATTTATCTTTGAATATACTGCACATTGAATTCAACTGATTCTTATATTTGCGGGACAGGTCATGCTAAATCCAATGATCCCTCGTTGGGATGATGACACATATTCATTTAAGTGTGACTGCTTGATATGGTAGGGTGATGTGTACCATTCGCTGCCAAAGAATTTCCTTTTTGCTTTTTTTTTTTTTTTTTTTCCTCCTTAAATTTCATTTGAAGAGAGTGAGAAAAATAAGGTACTCTTAAAAGTGACACACTTTATTAAAGAAGAATAAGTTATTCTAAAAGAAAATTAAATTAACAACTAACAACTATGAGATTTGGTTAAATTACACTGCATACCTCTCGTTTTAATAAATTACAGTCATTTTTTACTTTTTTTTTATCAATGACAATAACTATTAACACAATATATATTTCTTTTGAAAATAAAATTACTTTACTCTCATGTTAATTAAACTCACAATCTTCTTTTAACATCAATTTAACTGATTTTATTGTGATATTAAAATTAATATTATAATCGCTTAAAAAAATTAATGAAAAGTGATGTTTGTGTTATATGAATTAAAATGATAAAAGAAATTAAGTACAATTTTTTTAACCAAAAAAAAAAAAGCAAAACAAATCAAGTCTAATTTCTATGACTAAGTAATCAACTTAAAGATTTGTCCAATGGATAATGGACTATAATTAGGCATAATTGGGTCGGCTACTACAATGAATGTGATTAGGATGTGGCGTTTGCTGATTGGTTCAGTAGTTGTGTGGTGATAGGGCCAACCAACTCTTGTCGCCACTTTGGGATTCCATAAATCCAAGTCCAAATTCAACTCACAGCGCGTACCCCACTGTCCACCATGCTATTGCCCTGCGCTTTCGTGTGCGTGCCACACGCACCCTACTACTGGGCCTTCCACGTCACATTTGGCCCATCTTTTTTTGTCTTTACCTCCAATTGGACCTCATACCAAAACTATAGAACTATGTACAAAACGGGAAATTTATTCTTCTTTTATGAATCTAGGCCCCAAATTAATTAAAAGTGTTCATATGGGTTAATCCGGTCACCTGAGTTAATCCGGATTAAAAATCTCAACCCGTCCTACTTAGTGAGTTAAGCGAACTGATTCATTTAACCAACTTAAAAATTATAAAAAATTTAAATGTGCTTTCTGTAAACACATGTCTTGTTTAATTAATTAAATTCTATATCAGTATAAATAAACAAAAAAAATAAATAAATAAAAATTAAGTTTTAATAGATTAAAATAAGTAAAGTAATTCAATAATTCAGTAATTAATTAATAATAAGAATATGATTATAAGCAAAATATTCAAATCTAGCAAATTACGAAATAATAGAGACAACACAACATATACATTGAGATTAATTTTTTAAAATGAAAAAATGCAGTGAACTGGTGTGCTGAACTGAGTGAGTAGAAAATTTTTTTAAAAAAAACTGGCAACTCATTTAACTTATGAGTTAAATAGACCAAGTTAATAAAAATATATTAAACGAATTTTCAAAGGAACCCCTCAACTCAATCCACCTTTTACCGGTTCAAATCCGTTTTGACGCTCATAAAACTAATACATGAGCTTTATTAGTTTATGAGATAGAGTTGAAAACAAAAAAAGAAAAATGATTCCTCTTATCCGTCAGTCTTATCATTTTCGTCACCCTCAATGCGCATATGGAGGCCCAATCCCAACATCTAGTCATGAACTTTTGGGTTGGGTCGGCCCATCGTATTTCGGTGACCTGAAAGTGAAATATCCCTTAGTGAGAAGCCTATTCTTTAGAAGAATAAAACCCCAAATGAACCAAAAGGGAAAACATAGAAGGGCAAATTATTATCTTCATTTCATAATAGAGGAACAAATTTCATGCCACTACTTTAAAGGAAAATAAAATTTATGGATTATAAATTTCACATATTTATTACATAACATTTAAAGTTTAAAAATTTTTCTAACGAATTCTATGATCAACTTTTATTTACTCTAAAGGATTTTGGTACGAGACCTTAATACCTAATATTTCGATACATAACAAAGGGGTTCCCAATTTTTCAAACTAAAATCCTTTAGATAAAATAAAATTTATTCTAAAGTCATTCTCAATAATATTATAAAATAAAATCTTTCAAAATAAATGCAATATCTTTATTATCCTTAAAAACAATTTTCTCATGTTTTTGACAAACCCTCAAAAGGATAGCATTGCCTGCTATCTCTGGGTATGTCGATCAAGGTATTCTTATGTATTTTCTATAGTTGCTTCTAGGATAAATTTGAATAGTAAATTTAATAGTTTTAGAAATAATTTAATACTTGTTGCCTCCTCATTTCCTTTTAAAGCATAAAATAAATGAAAAGAGGCGGGGAAGATTGGAATTGGGCATGTAACACCTCCAAAAAAAATAATATTATTATTAAATATAATAGAAAATAAAATAATCACAAAATAAGAAGAAGAAAAAAAAGGAAAGTCAAAGTGCCTACAAGGACGGTGAATTATGAGTCTGAAAGGAAAAGGTAATATGAGTAGACATAGCTTGAAGGTAAGCTTAGCCACATGCTACAAATGTGTGGGAAATCTGAGAGTAGGACCCTATCAAATGTAATAGTACCAAATTAAAATAAAAGACATGGCATGCCAATCCCATCTCGAAGGACCTAGAAAACGCATTTCCCCCCAAAAGAAGTAACCATATTTTCGGACATTATCTTCAGTGTTTGATGCCCACACCTACACAGTGAACTCTTAACTTATTTCCTCTATTCTATTCAATGAATCTGTGTGTGTGTGTTTCTTTTTTTTGTAGAGCTGGAGAAGTATCAGCTTCATTTGATGGAAGGCTTTTATATGTTTTTCTCAACTCTGAGTGATAAATTAGACAGTACAGATTCTCTCCAGTAAAGTTAGCTATCGGAGATTCTCTAATATGATTTGTATCTATTAAATTCAGATTTAATAAATATTATAAAGTTTTAAAATATAAAAAATAAATATTTTTAAAATAATAATTTATTTTATACATTTAACAATATAATTCAAAAAAAAATTATTTATAATATCTTATAATTTATTTTACACATTTCAAAATATAATTTAGAGAAAAAAATAGAATAATTTTTAGTATCTTATAATTTATTTTATATATTTTACAGTATAATTTATAGAAATTAGATAATTTCTAGTAAAATTTAGAATTTTAATATATTTTATTTTAAAAAATATTTATTTTTATATTTTAAAATTTTTTATATCTTTTAAATGTAGAGCCATTAGATTTAAATTAAATCACTTCAGATTATACTAGAGAATCTCAAGTAAGATTCATACTCCAAACTAGACGTGTGTTGTACTCCATTGCTAGGATCGTCCAAATTTGTTAATGTAAATTTTGTTAAAAGAAAAAAATATACGTAAAAAGATAGAAGATACATCCATACAGACACTTTTATTCTTTATTTAACCCACTCTCTATAAAATATAGAGAAAATTTACAGTGAAACATTTTAGATGATCGATCCATTGGCACATGATCATATAATCCCCTCAAGTGCATTCTTCTTGTTAGTTGGTTGACCAAGAGAATGTTTGTGGTCAAGTTTTGCATAATTCATAAATTAAATTAAAACAAAATATCATTTGAGTTCTTCATTTATTAATTAATTTTTAATTTAGTCCCTTAATAGTTTTTAATTTCAATTTAAATTTTTTATTTATTAATTTATTCTCAATTTAATATCTTATTTATTAATGAATCTTAGTTCAGTGACCATGTTGATCTACTTATATTTTGTATGTCAGATTAATTTACAAACTTTATTCCTGTGAATTATTTTTTTCAATAAAATTTACCTGTGATATTATTACATATTTATTTGTACTTAATTTTATATAATAATTTATATTCGAATTAAATCTTTTTGAAACGACAAAAGATTTGGCATATTCTTTTCCTTTTATACAATGAATTGGTATATTCATAGCAACCAAATAAAAGGTAAATAATTGCAGAGCCGCCAGAGTTTTTTTTTTTAATTAAAAAGGAATAATTATAGAGGTGAAACAATTTAATTTTATAAAATCATAAAGCTATCTTTGAAATATTATAATTCAAAAAGAGACGTTTGTTTCTTCGGCGTTACTTTAATTCTTTATCATATTAGAAGGAATATGGATAAGACGTGATCTGGACGCAAGCTTCAATGTAATTGTGAAGGGATTTTGCTATGCGTTGTTTTATAAGTAGGATAGTTTAAATAGTGGAGTTAGAATAATTAAAATTTTAAATAAGAAAATATTCAATTTTAAAATAAAATAATGGGGTTTAACCTCGCATGCTAATGATATATTAAAATACGCTAGGTGGATATTAATATAAAATAATTTATTAATTTATATTTTAATACTTAATATCTTTTAAATTTTGTTTATGAAAAACTTTTAATTTATGACTTTATTAACTTACCTCCTATATTGTCATAAATATGCAGCTAGACATTTGGAGGGTTATTAGAAAAAAATTGGGTTGATGAAGAGATAAATGTACAAGTCAAGAAATTCAAAAGCTATTGAGAAGAATAAAAATTAGAGAGTTTAAATTGACAAATTCATAAATAAAAAGTTTTGAGTTTATAAATAAAATTTATAAAATATTGAAATCAATAGATAATTATAATATATTATTTTAAATTAACATCTTATCAATATAGTATATTCTTTCCACTATTGAGACTATCCATATAGGCAGGGTTCTCAAAGGTGAAAATGAATTAATAAATAAAAGAAAAGGACTCAATCATTTAAAAGTTTTAACTTAGCCTAATAGTTTATCTCATACTTCAACGTGGATCTCTCGTATTTATATGAATATAAAATTATATTTGATTATGATATATTATAAAATAAAAATTAAATAATCTAAAATTATAAATAAAAAATATTATAATTTATAATTATATTAATTTAATATAAATTTAAACTTTTAAATTAATTAGATGTAAAGAGTGAGTGGGGAATTTGTGTCTACGGGAAACAGCAGAGTTGAGTTGGCAAGTAAGATTGGTTTTGATGAGGTTGAGGTGGGCCCGAAGCTAACGTGCGCTTTGGGGATACTGTGGGGACCAACGTCACTTACAGCCACAAAATAACACGACCGTTGCCGTATCAAATTTTCAAAAAACTAGACGGCAACCTTTGCCTTTCTCTCGACTCGTCTGTCTCTTCCAGCTAAGCACGTCCCCACCGAGCCTTCGATACGAGAATTTAAATTTGTTGTATTTAAAAAAATTTAGATTATTAAAATTTTATTTAATAATTTAAATTATAATAAATATATAATAAATTTTAATAGTTTCTTAAAATTTAAATTATTAAATTTTTTATCTAAATTCTATTAAATCCACGTGTATTTCAATTTCTAAATTTATCAAATTCAAATCTAGTTTGTACACTAAAATAGAATTTTGCTTTGAAACTTGTTTGATTTAACTTTTATTTGAAATTATTTTTATTTTCTAAATTTTTATTTACAAAAAAATAAATAAGTTATTTCTGCGTACCAAAAAATGGGAAAAATTCACTTTTCCAAATAATAGTTTACAAATATAAACATAACTATCAACTGAAATTAAGTTTGTAAATCACGTTATTCTAAATTTAAATTAATACGAATTTAATATTTAAATGCACAATTATACTACTGTGTATAAAATTTTAAAATAAATAACATATGAAATTATTAAAAGGATTATGGGGCTATTTTAAAATTTTAAAATATTTAATTACACCAGCTTTTGTTCACAAAATTAAATAAAGATTATCAGCAATTATATTATGAATATGTAGAGATAGGTCTAAGAGACACAAAATACACTTATTATGATTATTTTAGAAACTTGGATTTAAAACCAAATGATCAAATTATTAATTATTACTTTATTTAATTTGAGAAAATACCATTTTTATTATGAATATGTACTAGCCGTTGGAGAAAATTTTCTCAAAACGGCCCGATATTCGGAGTGGCCGAACGGGAGATTGAGAGGTTATGCCGTAACGTAGGGGCTTGATGACGTGGAAGATAGATGACAGGTAAGAGTGGGGCCTGTTCTGCCTGGTGACACATCAGAAGCAACAGCATCTCATAAGGTTTTTTTTTTTTTTTTTAATAATTTTGGGCACCACGAAGCTCGATACTCTACCACCTTATCTCGTCCTTTGTTGGTGGAGAATTAGACAGTCCTATAATTATATCATGTCTAATTATGCATAAAGGAGAGCATAGAGCTCTTGGGACTTTTCATACTTATCTTTGTAGGTTTGAGTTTGAATTTTAATAAAAATAAATATTATAAATTAAGATGTAAGGGTTTTTGTTGTGAAAAATTTATAAAATTAAATTATATATATTTAATTATAAAATTTGTTAAATGAATTAAATAATGAATATATTCATAAATAATTGGAGGTAAAAAATTTACATATTTTTTTTTATTGCAGAAGTTGATTGAATTTTAATTAAGATCACTAATTATATGAGATACTTACAATGTTTTTTTGTGTATCTTAACTTTTTATAATATAAATTTTTTTTCGAATGTGACTGTTGAATGCTTACAAATATTTCTATCAAAGCGTATCTAATTTTTATAGATTGTTCTCTTTGTATATCTATTATTTATCGTATAATAGTATAATCTTTTTATAAATGTTACATATGGTTAGAGTTTAGTAGTGATTCATGTAATTACTATTTTATTCTTGTTTAATGAGCACTTTTTATGGATAAACACTATATAATATCTGAACAAATTTAAACTCTATATATTATACGATATTCTAACAATTTGTATGCATAAATTTTACATGTACTCAATGAAAAACATTTACTCTAATATTAAGCCAATTGTATAAAATAAATTAGGACTATGAAGTGCACATGCGTGGGAAGAATTCTGAACGATAATACCTTGTATTCGCTCCCATATACTATTATTATGCATTATTTGTATCCGAATGTACATACATTTAAATAGAGATACAAAAAGTATATGAAGCCATGCTTTTCTCTTTTTACTCTTTCCGGTTTTTACATCTTTAAATAGACCATGTGTTTAACCATAAGGGATTCACCTTTTATCTATTACACATGTCATATGTATCGTAGAATATGTCCTTCCACTTTTCTTTTATTACGCTAAGGTCTTATATATTATATATAAACTTGATCTTAGCCAAAGGGCAAAAAGGTGAATTACATATATATATATATATATATATGATAAGTATATATTTTTTTAATAATAAAATAACTAGCATGTAGTTTAATCGGATAATCATCAAATTATCTGTAAAATCTATATGCTTATTATGGTATTATTAAAAAATCGTAAACTCGTGATATTTTTATTGAATATTTTAATAGGAATGATATAAAAGTTGCATATAAAATTTTTTAATGATTATTACATTATAATTAAAATATATAAAATTTTCACAACTTATAATACCATCGCTCCAATGAGTAATATATAATATAATAGTACTTTATTACCTCCACTTTGATTAAAGCGATTGCTCTAAACTCTAAAGCAAAGGAGGAATCACCAAAAGCTTCATAGAATTAGAAAATAAAGTCACCATACCAGAAAGTCATATAAAGAAAGCTCCACATTAGCACATAGCTTTGCTCTAAAAAAAGAATAAAGATAATATAATGTAATCATATAATCATTATTCATGTAACCTTTTAGCTTTATGACTTATTTTATATATATATATATATATATATGTATGTATATATATTGAGAAACCAAACAGACAAAACTTAACAATCAAAATTCAAAACAATTTAGAAAATAAAAGTAAAGTAAAATTATAATACCATATACACAAAGAATCTCTGTGATTCTTTAAAATAAATAATGCCGTTCGAAGGATAAGGACAGGGCCAATGAATAGGAGCCAGACTAAAAGACAAACAGTGAGTAGTGACGAAGGAACTAGGTGGGAGATCGATCATATTTAAGATAACCCAAAAAGAATTCTGAGAACTACGGTGAACTGAGAATGGGATTCCCACTAGTCGATGTTGGAGGGCATTGATGTCATTTCATGCACATGCTCTTCCATATTATCTCACGGTGCAAAACGCAGATACTTCTCCGTAATTAAAGTGCGCGATTCTTTTTCCTTAGAATGGTTGACATGCTTGGGTCCACCTACCCCGACCCTTCTTTCCTCAACGGACTCTTTGAAAACCAATTTTGTGGTGAATAATTACTTGCTCCACGCCATTATTGTCCCAACGGTCATTCTTCCACGTAGCAAACCATTATTTTTAGAGTTGTTAAAATAGGTTCGACTCTAAATTCTAAACCTACCAAATTGAGCTCGTGTAATCTATTTAAAAGGTAAATTGAGTTGAAGAATTTTTTAAAAAATTTATTTAGTATACTTTTATTAACTTAACTCATTTAATTCACGAGTTAAACGAGTCAGCTCAAAAATTAAACGGGTTGCTTTTTTTTTTTTTCAAATTTCACTGACCTAGTTCAGTATTCTAACCCATTGCACTTTCTATTTAAAAAAATTAACATTAACGTATGTGTTGTATTATATCTATTCTTTTATAATTTGTTATATTTGAATATTTTACTTATAATTATATTCTTATTATTAATAAATCATTGAATTATTAAATTATTTTATTTATTTTAATATATTAAAATTTACTTTTTATTTAGTTATTTTTTTATTTATTTATACTAATATAAAAATTTATTGATTAAACTGTATTTAAAGAAAGTTATTTATATATTTTTATAATTTTTTATTTTATTTATATATTTATAAATTTTTTAATGGGTTAAATAGGTTAATTCATTTAACTCACCAGGTGGGATGAGTTTAAACTTTCAACCCACCATTTTATAGTAGATTAAATAGATTGACTCGTTTAACCCACTAACTCAAATAAATCAATTTAAATAGGTCAAGTTGATCTATTTTGACACCTCTAATTATTGTTACGTTAAAATGTGAAAACACAGTGTTACCGTCGTTAACGTTAAAAAGACAATCGTTTTTTACGTGAGGCTTAAGCAAAAACTGTTTGAGCCCATAGAGAGAAAGAGAGAGAGGGGTGGTAGCTATAGGGACAAGACAAGATATGACCGTTGCATTGCGAGGTGTGGCCTATGGCTAATATGGTTTCCAGGCTGACAAACGTGAACCCTACCCGCATGAGATGATTAGTCCTCACTCTCACATCACATGGTCTTGCTGTTCATTTGGGTCCCACGACCTTCTCTCTCTCTCTTTCTCCGTGTCATTGGCTATCTATTATTTTCATTCCAAAGTTGCCCTTGTCTTGTCCACAAAATGCCTCACTTTTTTTGCCCCTTCCTCCTCTCCTTAAAAGGACCAAACCTCGATTACCGCTTGAGCAGTATAGTACTATTACACTCTCAAGCATAGCCGAGGCCAACTTGGGAGGTTTCATATCATCGCTTTCGTTTCGTTTCAGAAACACATTGAGGTTTTTTTCAAGCAGAGAGAGATGTCGAAGGAGGTGAGTGAAGAAGGAAGAACCCACCATGGGAAAGACTACGTGGACCCGCCACCGGCTCCGCTCCTTGACATGGCTGAGCTTAAGCTCTGGTCCTTCTACAGAGCCCTCATCGCCGAGTTCATCGCCACCCTTCTCTTCCTCTACATCACCGTCGCCACCGTCATCGGTCACAAAAAGCAGACTGGCCCATGCGACGGCGTGGGCCTCCTCGGCATCGCCTGGGCCTTCGGTGGCATGATCTTTGTCCTTGTCTACTGCACCGCCGGTATCTCTGGTAAGCCCAAGCCCAAGCCTTTCTCATGATTTCCGCTGCATATGCATACATCTAGCTGACATCTGAAGCGGTATGGTTTGGTTTGGCTTGGTTTGTGTTTTGTTTTCATTCTATTTTGGTGCATGTGTGTAGGTGGACACATAAACCCTGCGGTGACGTTTGGGTTGTTCTTGGCACGGAAGGTGTCACTGATACGAGCTATAGCGTACATGGTGGCTCAGTGCTTGGGAGCTATCTGTGGTGCTGGGTTGGTGAAGGCGTTCATGAAGCACTCGTACAACTCGCTGGGTGGCGGGGCTAACTCAGTGTCTTCTGGCTACAGCAAAGGCACTGCTCTGGGTGCCGAGATTATTGGCACCTTCGTACTTGTGTACACAGTTTTCTCAGCCACCGATCCCAAGAGAAGCGCCCGGGACTCCCATGTCCCTGTATGTTTAATCTTTCAGTCTCCACGATATATAGAACAAGTCTAGTTACTAGTAGTGATGCATTTAGTTCTGAACGTTTCTGATGCTGTATGTGAATTTATATATTATTTATGGGGTTGCAGGTTCTGGCTCCATTGCCAATTGGATTTGCTGTGTTCATGGTTCACTTGGCCACTATCCCAATCACTGGTACAGGTATAAACCCTGCAAGGAGCTTCGGTGCTGCTGTTATCTTCAACAATGGCAAAGTCTGGGACGACCACGTATGATTTTTCTCTTTAACTTTAGTACATGTTTGAGATTGGGATTCCTTTATTAGGATTAATTGATGATTGACGAGATGGTATGTGTGTTTGAATGCGTAGTGGATCTTCTGGGTTGGTCCATTTGTGGGAGCACTGGCTGCGGCGGCTTACCATCAGTACATTCTGCGAGCAGCAGCTATCAAGGCATTAGGATCCTTCCGAAGCAACCCCACCAACTAATTCATGGGATAGAAACAAGAGGAAAAAATCGAAAGAGTTCTGTATGCATTGATTAATCATTTATTCGTTTGGTATTATGCGTGTATCAGTTGTGATTATGACTTGTAATTTCTTGTTTCTTTTCCTTGCGTAAAACTTACATTTTAGCTTGATGCTGCTAGCTTTGTCTGTGTATCATTGTCCATGAGTAGTGCACCTTTTTTGGGTCTTTACAAAACTCGGATTTCTTCTATTCCAAGTATCATTCGTATCTATCTTCATCGTCTCCATTATAACAAGTCTCGGATTAGCAAAAGCGTGAATCACCATGAATTCTCTATGGCAGTCAGAGAGAAAGACTAGCATCAAAGAAGAGTTAAAAATATGTTTCACTGTGAATGAATGGATCATAGAAGATTCATACTTTTAGTAACCGAGACTTCAATGGTAAAAAAGAAAAACCGTAGATTTGAATAGAATGTAATGTGCAGATGAATTATTGGTGCGGCGAAGAGTGACTCTCATTGAGGTTTTACTGTAAGAAAATGACAATTATATAACATAAATATAATATGGAAAAGATTTTTATTGAGTTTCTACTGTAAGAAAATGGAAATTGTATTACATAAATATAATATGAAAAAGACTTCATTGCCCATCGAAATATAACCAAGGGAGCCAACCGAACGGAACGCAGAGGAAAGCAAGGAAGGGGAGTTCGAGAAACGTCCAATCCAACTATTAGCTGCTACGTGGCATAGGCTCAGGTGGTGGTGCACTGCAATAAGTAAAGTTCAGTTTTTGTTTTTTTTTTTTTAAATTAATTAATAATAAAAATTGGCATAGAAAGGGTATCTCGCGTCTTTAAAGAGGCGTGGGAAAGTCGTGAACCTAAACCTAACGGCATAAGGGGTCAAACGAGGCTTGGGCGTGGTCCCCACTCTATCCATTGTATCACGAAACCAAGCATACTAGAGACTCTAGGTTTTATACTATGAAAATTCCTTTATTTTTAGTTATTTTTATATTTATTAATAAAATAAAATAAGGTTTGCACTATAATATTGTAACGCTGTTGTAGCGAAACTTAATTATCTGAATAATATATGAAAAATTCTTTTTAGTCTTCCATTTATTAAAAAAATTATTGTTTTGATAATTTATTCATTAAAATTTAAAAATATTTTTTTATTTATTAGAAAATATTATATTTAATCTTTCAATTTTTTTTTAAAAAAATTTAAATTTAGTTCCATTATCAAATGTTAAACTTTAAATATCAAGGGTTGAATTTAATATATATATATATATATATATTTAAAAAAATATGGCCATTATAGATAATATAATAAATGAAGAATGAAAATAATATTTTATTCAAATAATATATAAATGAAAATTTTCCTTTTGCAGCTAAAAATTACTGTTTCATCAATCTCATCATTTTAAAAATAAACAAAATATATAGGTAGAAATATCCTTCTAGCTTTTTACTGGTCAGCGCCGAAAAGGTTAGCATTTTTACATTGGAAATCTGAGTTAAATTTGTCACAAAATGCAACTGATTTTCATTGTAATAATCAATGTTCTAAAAGTTAAATTGGTGAATGAAATAGGACAAAGAGTACTTCACAATTTAATAATTTGATTGTGATTGAATCACCATCAAATATATTTTTAAATACATTAAAAAGTAAAATATATACAATATGTACAACGATATTAAACTGTATAAAAGCAAAATCTCAAATCAAGCCTATTAAAAGTTGAGTTCTCATTCGTTCGGTTGGGCCTACTTATTTATTGAAGCCCACTTTCACAGAATTTCATCATTGAGAAGCTATAAATAATGGGCCCAAATATTGTTAAGTAAAATAAAAGTAATTTATACTCCTCCTCTCTTCTCTTTTGAAAATTACATTTCTTTCCTAAAATCAGTAGATAAGTTATAATCACCTCTCATGCAATAGAAGATGAGTTATTAGTACACATACAACATATATTTTTTGTATAGTATAGTAAGTATTTTATATTATTTGACCAATATAAAAAAGTTAATATTTTAATTTTAGAATAAATTAAATTGTATATTCAATACAAAATAAACAATGCTGAGATAAAGTTTTAAGAGTACTTTTCATGACAAGAATTAGAGTGAATTCTTCAGCGTATATGTTTAAAAGGTGATTGTAACTATATAATTATTATGTGTCATAGCAAGAGAAAGATATATAACAATAACATGTTAACATAAGTTGATTAAATAAAAATGTAAAATAATATATTGTATTTATATTTTAATTCTCATTTATTTAAAATTTTGTATATGAATCCAATGCCCCTTGATAATGATCTTGCCAACTTATTTCTTTACTTTTTTTGTTTTTATATTTTTTAAATAATCTACCAAAATCATTAGTTTGTTACTTGGAAATAAGGTGGGATTATGGATTTGGGGGGATTATAGTAAAATATAGGAAATAGAAGGGTGGGTTAATAAATTTATAGATGAATATTTTTGGAGAGATTATTGAAAATATAAAATAAAGGAAGTAAATAGAAAATTTCTAAAATAAAAGTTTTAAGTTCATAAACAAAATATAAAAATATTTGAGGTTTATATATATATATATATATATATATATAATTATTTTTAAATTTTCTTCTAATCAATATATTTTTTAAATTGATTTTTTTTAATATGCTACATAATGATTATTTCAATACAAACATTATTATTTGGCCAAAAAAAATTTAAACACTATTAAATTTGTACCAAAATTCATAAAAAAAAAATATTTTTATCACATATATTTTAATATTAAAAATCAGATTTATTTTCATAATAAAGAAAAGATAAGTGCAATTTGGAAAGTAAATTTACTTTGTAAATATGCAGGCTCATCGCCTCATGCATGTTTACAGCCTGCATATTTACAAAGTAAATTTACATTAAATGGTATAGATGTTCATAAGGGTCCCACCTTCTCTCTGTCATTGGCTATTTTTTCCATTCCAAAGTTGCTCTCTGACTTGTCCACAAAATGCTATCATACTATGTCCTTCTCCCACTACTTTAAAAGGCCAACCCTTCGTCTTCTCCACTACTCGTTCCATTTCAGTCCCCCTCCCACACACACACACACTCACACTCACACTCACAATCACGCTGTTCATAGACAGAGATGTCCAGCTTAGTGAGAAAGGAAGGGCAAACCCACCATGGGAAAGACTACGTGGACCCGCCACCAGTTCCTCTCCTTGACAAGACCGAACTTAAGCTCTGGTCCTTCTATAGGGCCCTCATCGCCGAGTTCATCGCCACTTTTCTCTTCCTCTACATCACCGTCGCCACCATCATCGGCCACAAAAAGCATACCGGCCCATGCGACGGCGTGGGCCTCCTCGGCATCGCTTGGGCTGTCGGTGGCATGATTTTTGTCCTTGTCTACTGCACCGCCGGTATCTCTGGTAAGCCCAAGCCCTTCTCATAATTTTCATTACTTCTAGTGTGACATTGAAGCAGACTGGTTTGGTTTTGTTTTGATTTCGTGAATGGATGTAGGTGGACACATAAACCCTGCGGTGACATTTGGGTTGTTCTTGGCACGGAAGGTGTCACTGGTGCGAGCTATAGCGTACATGGTGGCACAGTGCTTGGGAGCTATCTGTGGTGCTGGGTTGGTGAAGGCGTTCATGAAGCACTCGTACAACTCGCTGGGTGGTGGGGCTAACTCAGTGTCTTCTGGCTACAGCAATGGCACTGCACTGGGTGCCGAGATTATTGGTACCTTCGTACTTGTGTACACAGTTTTCTCAGCCACTGACCCCAAGAGAAGTGCCCGCGACTCCCATGTCCCGGTATGTTTCATGCTTCAATATCCACTCACTCTAAGAGAAGATCTATTTAGTTTTGGACGTTTCTGATGCTGTATGTGAATTATATTATATGGGCCATTGCAGGTTTTGGCTCCATTGCCAATTGGATTCGCTGTTTTCATAGTTCACTTGGCCACTATCCCAATCACTGGTACAGGTATAAACCCTGCAAGGAGCTTCGGTGCTGCTGTTATCTACAACAGCGGAAGAGTTTGGGATGACCATGTATGACTTTTCTCTTACATGTTTGAGATTTTTTTACTAGGATTCATTAGTTATTGACGAGGTGGTATATGTGTTTGTATGTATAGTGGATCTTCTGGGTTGGTCCATTTGTGGGAGCGTTGGCAGCAGCGGCTTACCACCAGTTCGTTCTGAGAGAAGCAGCTATGAGGGCATTGGGATCCTTCCGAAGCAACCCCAGCATCTGATTAACGGGATAGAAACAAGAGCAATAAGAAAAAATCAAAGGGAGTTCTTTATGCTTAATCATTTATTCGTTTGGTTTAATGTATCAGATTTGATTACGATTTAGAAGTTCTTCATGTCCCTTCTTCTGTAAAACTTACTCTTCAGTATGATGCTGCTAGCTTTGGCTGTGTATCCTTGTCGAGGAATACAGCAGCTTTTCTTCTTTGTTTTTCCATAACCCTAAAATTTTATATAGCTAGTTTCTGTATATTTGTTTCCAATATATCTTCGTCTTCTCCATTACAATAATCCCTCTAGTCTGTGATTGTTACAACAAGTCTCTGAATCACAAAAGCTTGTAGCAGCGGAGGCTTCAACGTGAAAAGAAAAAAAATCGTAAATTTGAATTGAATGTAGTGATATTGATGAATGTTAATGTGGTGAAGTGTTAATATCATTGAGTACTACTATAAGAAATAGAAATTACATAAACATCATAGAAAGTAGAAACGGTTTCATCGACCATCGAGCTGTAAGTCCAACCATTGGAGTCAATGGACCGAAAATGTAGAAGAAAATGGGGTAAAGGGGAGTTTCAGAAGTTCCAACCATCAGTTGCCACGTGGCATTCGTTCTATTCGAGGGTGGCTGGTAGATAGCAGTAGTTAATAGATGGAGCCTTGCAATAAATAAATAGACCAGAATTTCTGGCATTCACATGACTAGTCCAGATTGTAAAGTAAATGTAGACCTAAAAGTATCTAATGTTTGATATGTAAGGGAACTTTGAAATAAAAATATTAGCTAGTTTTAATATAGTTATATGTAATTGATTTAGTATGTTAATTTTAATCACTGGAAAAAGAGTGACGGCTATTAAATGAATAATTTTATTAAATTTGATATATTAAATTAATTATCATATAAATATATCAAGACTAGTTAATATTTTTTTGTCTTTGATTTACTGTTTGATGACTTTAATTTTTACTTCCATGACAAGTTGTGCCTTGAATTGTGGAGGATTCCTAGGAACACTTAAAGAGGGTGGCCCCTTCACGGGAAACTTGGAATATGTTTGGATGATGGTTCAAGCCTCTTATAATGCAAGGCGGGTCTTATGTTTATTACTAGTTATACACAATCCGTGAATTGTAAAAAGGCGTGGACTTTTCTAAGATATGTTTTTGTGATGGTTAAAGTTGTTTATTGATAGAATGAACTAGTTATATTAGTACATTGATTTATAAATTTAGAATTTTAAAGATATGCGGGCCAGTTAACAAAATAATAAAATATAATGATAAGGACTATATTAATAAGATAAGTACTATTTTATTATTTAAGTATTTAATCAGAGAAGGTATCGCGAGTCATTAATTAGTAAAATAATTAAGTACTAATATATTTGTTGTATTGTTTTTAATTATTTTATAATTTGTTAAATTTGAATATTCTGTTCATAATCATATTCTTATTATTAATTAATTATTGAATTATTAGATTATGTTTTAATCCGTTGAAATTTACTTTTTATATAGTTATTTTTTTTATTTATTTATACTAATATAAAAATTAATTGATTAAACAAGACATGTGTTTAAAAAAAATCACATTTGAATTTTTATAATTTTTTAGTGGGTTAAACGGGTCAATTCACTTAATTTACCAAGTGATATGAATTAACATTTTCAACCTATCACTTTATAATTGGTGAAATATGTTAGTTCGTTTAACCCATTATCTTAGACCCGAGTTGACTTATTTTAACAGATTTAGACTCAAGATTTTATACTACGAAAAAATTCCTTTATGATATTAGAGTTTTTAGTTATTTCTATATTTGTTAATAAAATAAAATAAATTTTGCACTATAATATTGTAACGTTGTTGTAGCGAAACTTAATTATATGAATAATACATGAAAAAAATATTTTTTTAGTTTTTTATTTATTAAAAAATTATTATTTTGATATTTTATTCATTAAAATTTTAAAATAATTTTATACTTATTAAAAAATATTATATTTGATCTCTTACTTTTTAAAAAAATTTTAAATTTAATTCCTTTATAAAATTTTAAACTTGAAATTTAAAGGATTAAATTTAATATTTTTTCAAAAAAATGAAATATGAAAAATGGTCATTATAGATATTATAATAAATGAAGAATGAAAATAATATTTTATTCAATAATATACAAATGAAAATTTTCCTTTTGCAACTAAAAATTACTGTTTCATCAACCCTCATCATTTTAAAAATAAACAAAACATATAGGTAGAAATATCCTTCTAGCTTTAAACTAGTCAACGCCGAAAAGGAAGAATTTCTGGCATTCACGTGACTAGTCCAGATTGTAAAATAACTGCGGACCAAAAAGTATCTAATGTTTGATAGGAAAATATTAATTAGTTTTAATATATTTATATAACAGGTAATTTGATATATAAATTTTAATAAAATTATTATAAAAAAAGGGAGAGTTATTGAAAGATTAATTTTATTAAAATTAAAATGTTAAATTAGTTGTCACATAAATATATTAAAATTAATTAATATTTTCTTTTGCTTTGATTTACTGTTTGATGACTTAAATTTCAACTTCCATGGCAAGTTGTGCCTCTGACTTGTGGAGGATTCATAGGAACACTTAAAAGAGGGTGGCCTCTTCATAGGAAACTTGGGATATGTTTGTATGATGGTTCAAGCCTTTAACGAGAGAAGGTATCGGGAGTTATTAATTAGTAAAATAGTTTATAAATTTTATTTTACCATAATTAAAATGTCATTATAATAAGTTTTTAACAAAAAATATAATTATAATTTGTTAGTTATACAATTCCATCCCAAGTCCTTAATTTAGAAGGTAAAAAAGTTTGAATTTAAAGTGGTAAAACAAAATGTAAAATTTAAAAACTTCTCTTTTACTATTCTATTCCATCATAAAAAAACTATCAAATAAGAGTTCAACTCATTTTAATTTTTTCTTTTGCCATTTCATCCATTCCCATCTCTCTAAGCACTCTAAAGTCATGATAATAGTATTTTGCAAGATCTATCCAGTATTTCAAACTCCCAATTTTGTATAAAAGTGCTAGCTACCATAACTTTTTTTAATTTATTATATGAAATCTATAAACTTTCACGTTTAGAACATATTTTAAAATATGATCGGTGATGTCAAAAATATCCGATTTCCATGTGTCGTTAGGTTTATTCGACTGGCAGGTAACACTAGTCATAAAATGGGGCCCTTCCAAGTAACTAGTTCAAGGTTTCTTTTAATGAAGTAATGTAAGTTTAGCATAGAATGGAATCATGAAGTGTTTGTTAAGGTGAACATTATCCGATCCAGTTCAGTCAGTTTGGTCTAACTCAATCATTTTAGGCCGATTTATATGTTAAATGAATAAAAGACCATGTCTCTTATATAAGACCCAATACTAAGCCAGGTAAGTTCCTATTATTTAAGGTAGCAAATTAACATAAGCCAACCCGATCAACCTTTCTGTTTTTTTTTTTTTTCGACGTGTTATTTTTTAAAGATAATTAATTTATATTTTGCTTTTGTTCAATATTAACAATTTTTTTTTAAGTGTAAGATATCCCATTCATTACATTTGACCCACTTATTGTTCCTAAAATTTTAAATTTAAATTTATAAAAAAATAACACATGACCTAACCCGGCTACAAACCAAACCTCACCGAAACAAGTGCAAAATTGAACCAAAAATATTAGCTCAGTATCAAAACAAACTTAGTCCATGTGAAGCAAAAACCCAACCTGGTCCAATATTTGTTCACTGTTTATCATGCTTCAATTAGTGCGTCATCAATCATGCCATGGCATGCCAACCAGCTTTTGCTTCCCCGACCTCCCCAATTCGTTTGAAAAATGAATAAACTAAAGTAATATAAAACATACGTAAGTTAAAATATCCTTCGAACCTTCAACTCGTCAGGCCAACGAGGTTAGCATTGTAAATTCGAAACCAAAGTTAAGTGCATACAGCACATGAAAACGGCAAATGAAATTGAGATATTTCTACTCATTTACTAATTGAAGCTAGTGCTCCTACGTATGGCCCTGTCTGACGCCAGTGTGTCAAAGTTCAAAATCACTCTGGGCGACGAAAAATTATCGAACTTCCACAAAGTACACCATTTACACACGTTACAAAACATTAATGCATAAACATTACATGAATTTTCTTGAACTAGAAGTAACTTGATCCAGAACTATAAAAGATCTTGACAAGTCTCACCACTCGAGCAGAGTAAATTATTAGTAACTTAAACTTTTGACAACCTTTCTCATCAGTGTGTGCTTTGACTAATACAAGTGGAACACAGCATTACACGAGCAGACCCATTTAATCGGGCAATGCAGTTCCTCGCTCCAGATTATTTTTGATCTCCAATGTGTATTTACCGAAGGCTCGCTCAATCTTCTTGTTGAAATGCTCATTTCGGTCATTAATTGAGTCGATATCTTTCTCTTCATGAAACCTTCTTCTCCTGCTAAATGACTTCAGCTTCTCTTCCCGGTCCTTCAGTTCCTGTACCATCCGATCGATCTTGTCCTCTGAGGTTTTTGGTGCCTGTCATGAATAGAAAGATAATTCATGATGAAATACCCGACGTAAGGCAAGTATAGTCATGAGGAACTAGTATGTTTTAGTATTGTACCTTCCCATATCGGAGACTTGAAGCATCGCGATAGAACTCTGGATCAGCTTCTTTCATTTTATTGTATTCTTCTAAATCCACCTCAATATTCTTAGTCCGCTTCTTGTGTGCATTGTACAGAGTCTTCTGGTTAAAAACTGAATTAAGAAAATACAATAGCTTCATGCCCCATTGGAATAACTTTCTAAAACCGCGAACAACGTTTCAAGTTCTACAGACTTATTTGATTACCAAGTTTAACATCACAATCTGTAGTCAATAAGATTACCCATGTTCCACAAATATGTTACTGTTCAAGATTTTGAAACACAAAAAGGAAAAATCTGGCACAATTTTATCACTCCATATCTTAGTAACAATACACAAAAATTATCTATATTTGAGGTATGCATGAGGTATTAAGTCTCTGTTTTAAGTTTCAGCAGCAGAACTTTCATACAAGCAATGCGTAATTCACTAAATGAGGTACCATTAATACAAACTATTATAGTTAATGTACAGATTCTCTTTATGAAAAAGAGGCCCTAATCTTCAGTTAGCAACTTAATTTAGATATAAAAGCTATCATTCCAATAAAGATATTCAATTTTATACAAGCATAATCCCAAAGAAAAGAAAATAATTACTGAGGGTAGAGGAGGCAAAAGCCCGCTAAGGTGAGGTGCCATGAGTAAGACTCTAGGTTAAAAAAACTGGAACCAATTGATTCACTATGAATCAAAGGCCTATTCGGTTAGTTTAAAGTGGTTCAACTGAACCAAATCAAACCTATTGAGAGGTTGATTCACTTTGGTCCAGTTGGGCCTAGTCAGTTTCGGCTTTTTTTCCCAAGATTAGGCCCAATAAAGTGGTGATCTACTGAACTCAAGCCCATTTCACAAAAATTCAATATAAAAGTTTTTGTTTCCTACGCTTGTCGGCCCAAAACTTGAAAAGCTTCAAAAATTCTGCACAAATAATGTTAAAATTAAGATCAACAAATGAGCGCTCCCATCTTGGCTCTCAGCATGATCAGTTTAAATAAATTTTTTAATACTCCAAGTCAGAATAGGTCCCTGCCTTTTATAATTCAGCCCAGGCCCCAACAGTCAGGTGCAGGGTCTTTTTTTAGCACCTCTCACGTCAACCTCAAGGGACAATGGGAGTCTAGAACAAAAAAAGTGCCTTATCCTTCTGAGTTCTGACTATTATGATAATAAGCAGTAACAGAGTTATATAAAGACTCAAGAGGAACAAACACAATCAAACCAACAAGAACAACATACTGATCATGCCAACTTATTTTAGAAAAAGAACAAAGCATACCATCCCAGCCAAATGGTGCAGGATCCTTCTCCCATTTCTTGTATTTCGCTTGTGCTGCCTCTTGCGTGTCAAGCATATATGCCTTTGTCATATCCAAACCATTTGCATCCAGAAGTTTCCCAATTTTTTTCTTCCTCTCCTCAAGCCACTTCTGTTTAGAAATACCCCTAGACTCTGCCGGAGATTCCATCCTTTTCCTTTCAGCAGCTATTTCAATTTGATTACGTTTTTTTGCTTCTTGCTGCAAGTGAAACAAAATATAAATATTATATTTTCCTGATATAAAATGAGTTCTGAGCACAAGATTTTCAATTGTTTACCATCTTATTCTTCAACTCCATCCACTTTTTCTGTCTCTTAGAAAGATTTGTGTAATCTTCTTCAATGTTTTCTGCTGCAGGACGTTCATGATCACTATCAGACTGCTCTTCATCAAGATGGGGTCTTTCATCATGTGTGTCCTCATCCAGATACAAGTCATCTGGGGCGGGTTGCTTACTGTCACCGCTGGCTAGCATAACTTCTGATAGATGTAAGAAGTGAAGAATAAATAACAAAAGACATGCTTAATATGATTTGAACAAATAATACAATATTATAAAATGCAGTTGGGCAATCTTTGGTGTAAATTTGGAAATCGAATGATGGTTGCCTGCATACTTAATCATGGTGACCTCCAGTGGAAAGACTATTCTAATCAGAAGGCAAACTTCAGCAAAATGGGCTACGAAAGCCTTATTTATAAGACAAAGTAATTAAGACTATAACTAAACATGAGAGCAAGAAAGTAACCCATTCAATTTATGTAAGCACATATTATCAATACAGAGGACTGTAGTACATTTAAAAATAAATAGATAACCTGGTTCCGTTTGTTGCATCTTAGTTTTGGCTTCAGCGATTACTTTGAAGCAGTAATCACTACATTCATGGAACGGATTACTGGCATTTCGGCAATCAGGGTGTATTGCTCGTTCCTCGGACATTTTCCGCAAACAGTAATATCTCCTAAATACCTGCAGCAGAGAAACTATTAACCCCCCGAAAAAACATGTGCTCAGATTCTAAGCATAATGCAAAATCCTCTAACTCAAGACGAGATGCAAGAAGATAACTCCGTTGTATCAAGCTTTAGACTCAAAATTCCTTTCAAATGTAAAAGAACGCGCATAACATGGAATGAAAGAACTATAATTGGATCTTCATCTATTATTACAGCGAACTATTCACATCAATACTGTAAGCAAGAATCACAATCGTACCTTCTAGCGGGATAGGATTTGGTATTCTTCAATTCCGCGGGTTATTGAAAGGAAACTACAGAGACAGTCGAAAGATCACAGGGTTTGAACGAACGAAAAAAGACAGGTATTCTCCCAAACCCTAACACGATGAACGAAGAGAATGCAAAACGAAGCTCTCAGTCGATAATAAATAAATGTAGATAATTATAAAAATATTACATATATATATATATATATATTGATCGGTGTATTTTGAGTATTTTATTATATTTTATTATAATATAAGAATATAATTATAATAATATTAATATAAAAATAATAATATTATAATTATATTTTTATATTATAATTTAAGATATTGATATATTTAAAATTGTGAGTATAAAAAATATTTTATTTTAATTAAAATACTAATGATAAAAACAATGTTAATTAAAATATGATTTTTTTTAAATTTTTTTATTTGCATAATTATAATTTTTTTGGGTATGCATTGGTCTTAATTATGGTCAAATTATTTATAATAATTCAATAAATATTTAGTGATCTCTTTAGTTATTTATTCATTAGTAATTAAATAATTTTTATGTTTACTTTAAATTTTTATTAATAATTAACATATTTTTAATATCTCTTTAATTTTACCAAAATTTACATATTTCTTTCACAATAGAGGTTAATATACCTAGATATTAATTGACAAAAATAAAAAAGATGTAGTTGTAGTTTCCTTGATTTCAATGGATGGCCCCCTAGACAACATAAGACACGTCCATCAAAAAATTGTTGACCTAAAAAAAATAAATTAATTAAACTTCTTTCAAGCTGTTAACTAAAAAGAAATAAAACGTTAATTATTATAAATCATTATAAATCTAATCTGCCCTCAATTCAAATAAATAAGGTTCATATAGCATAATGTCTTTTTTTCTTTCTTTTTTTGAATAATGGAGACAAAGAAAGAAGGAAAGAAAAGGAAAAAACTAAATATGACTTAGTACGCCTATTTGTCTACGAGCCAAATTTCGAAGTAGAGAATTAATATCATCCACAATGATGAAGATAGGATTGCTAAGACCCAAAGGATGTGAAAAGATGTTCCAAATTTGCTTCAGCCGGAGACAAGAAGACCTTGAACAAGGATTATATTGATTGATCGTCCACAATAGAGTGTTATGAATTACTTAGAAAAGAAGAGTACTTGAAGACTCCCCATTCTGTGATCTCCAATCTCCTTATTCAATGAGTCTACCATCAAAATGAGTTTGAAATTGAACACCAGTCCTGTACGAAGTGTTTCTCCATGTGAAAACCCAAATAAGGATAGACCATCCAAATAGGGAGATACTATTTCTTGCAGAGTTATCTATTCTGTTGGAGAATGTGGGTTTGTTGTCATTCCCATCTCAAGTAATTAATGTGAAGGTAGGAACGAACTTTAGAGATAACATCTGTAGGTAAATAAGTAGCCCTTTGTGCACAATATTGTTATGAAAGGACCAGATGACATACATGCTAGTGATTACCCATAAAGTGATGAATTCATTTTGCTGTAAGCTGGAATAGCCCCCGGAGAACCAATTCTGAAACCATGTGACAACATCTTGATCTGGCAAGTTATCTATATGAACCCCTAAGGGAGACATAAACCAAACTGTTCTGGCAAAAGTGCAGTGCATACAGATATGATTGATCGATTAAGACAAAGAGTTACAAAAAGGGAAGGTTGTGTTAACTGGAACATGATGTTTATGCAAGACATCACCTGTTGGGATAGCATGGGAAAGAAGTTTCCAGATGAAAGTTAAAACTTACATAGGTAATTTTAGTTTCCAGAGATGTTTCCAATGAGTGAAAATTGTACAGTGCTCTGGAAGTGCAAAGGATAAAAGCAAGCAATATCCATCTTTAATAGTGCATTCACCCTGATTGTTTCCTTTCCAAATTAGTTTGTCTTGGCGATTAATGAAGGAAAAATGCAGGGAAGAAATGCGTGTATAAATGTCAGGTCAATAGATTTGTTGTATAAGCTGTAAATTCCACTTTTTCTTCCATATGCAAGATAAGGTCAAACACATATTCAATGTTTTGAGTAGATTGACCTGTTTGCATTGGCCACCAAAGGCGATGATTAATAGGAATAGATCGACTGAAACCTATGCACTATTTAAGATTGGATGTAACCAAGTTGCTTACTTTCTGTATATCCTTCCAAATTCATGAAGATGTAGAACTCCAATTGATCAAGCCTTGTTGTAGGGGGACATGTTTTGCTTGAAGAGCTTTGAGGATTATATTTGTAGATGAATTAGCATTCAAAACTTTCCAAGAATGTTTAGCAAGAAGAGCTTTGTTAAAATATTTTATGTTTAAATAGGCTAGACCCCCAATAGCTTTCCTTTGGCAGAGTTTTTTTTCAGTTGAGGAGGTGAATGCAAGGTTTATTATTCTTATATCCCAAGAAGAAATTGGAATCCATGGAATCAATTTTGCTGCAATGCTTATCTCCAATATCCAAGAAAGAGAGTTGATAAACTAAGGATGCACTAAAAACGAATTCAATTAGAGTCATTCATGTTGCTTGTGAAAGCAAAATAGATTTCCAAGACTGTAGCTTGGATTCAATCTTTTCCACGATGTTGTTAAGCATCTGGTTTTTTTCACTGGTAGTGTCAATCCATGTCCTTGAATATTTTCCAATTTTACTAGCAAATTTAATATTAAAAGTTTCAAAGAGGAATCTTTTAATATGATGGGGGTATTAGGGCTAAATACCATAACCAATTTCAATCTGTTGATCTCAAGTCCAGCAGCTCTACAAAATTGATTAAGAATTTCATTAACAGATTGGCAAGTGTCAGCCTTCCCTTCAAATAATAGGATGATGTTATTAGCATACATAAGATATGAGTGATTGGGGGGATCTTCTAGAGATTTTAATACCTTTCCGTTTTTTTGGCATGTTTAACTTTTACATTGGCACATAATATGAAATGTAAGGTGAGAAAAGTTTAGAGTTTAGGATTTAAGTATGATGAATACCTCTGAAAGGATTATCAGCAGCTAATATGAAAATGTGGAGACGCATTGCAGAAGCAAATTAATCCAATTGGCTGGGAATTTCATTTTAACTAGTACTATATGCAAGCCTGGAAAATTTATCAAAAACTTTTGAAAGGTCTAATTTAAAAGCACACCATCTAAATTTCTTCCTCTCAGTATGATGAATTTTGTGCATAATTTTGAAAGCCGTAATGATGTTGTCAGAAATTAATTTGCCTTGTGAAAAAGCTCACCCTAAATTTACACGACCTTGTTGTCAAGTGGCATTTATTTTTACTTACAAAAGAAGTCTTAACCCATGGATGAACGAATTAAACTTTTAATATTAAACTCGTTTCAATGGACATAAAGAAGGTTTCCTAGCTTAGTCATTTAGGATTTTTGAGTATGATACCAATAATAATAAAGACCACAGGACATGAAATAAAATGAAGATCACGGTTAAGGACCACATGGATCTAAAATTTTAAAATTATTCTCAAAGATCTATACATTAAAATTTTTCTCTATTTTTAAAATCCCTACCCTGAAATTTTGATATCCTGTCTTAAGATTTTAAGACCTTAGGACTTGTTTATTATGTAATTGTAAAATCCTTGGATAGGATATCTTTAGAGTTAACCCAAAAAAAAGAAAAAAAATTAGTCCTTAAATTTTTTAAAATAATTTTAAAGTTTAAAACCCATCATTATAAATATTTTAAACTTATGGTCCTTAAATATAATTCACCCTAAAAGAAATCTAATTATTCAATTTTAAGGCAAAAAGGAGGGAAAAAAAAAAGAAACACTTTTACAACAAGCATTACTTGAAAGTTGAAACAGAGGAAATAAGATTTTCACATTGTACGATTAAATATCGGTGAAACCCTGCTTGCAATACTGCAAATAAAGTTATAACACAAATTTCAAAATGAAGCCAAAACGTACATGATTTACAGGAGTATAGAAAAGGGGAAAAAAAAAAAAAAAAGTTCTCAGTATTAACCCAGTATTGCTGGGAAAAGAGCAAAAGAAATAGAACAATGGTTAAGGATGCATGCCTATACTTAATGTTCTTACGCTGCATGTATATGTAACTTCATGCATTTATTCAGTGACTATTCTACTAGTTGAACTTTAGGACATTTCAAAGACGAAATTGCTCTGGAGTAGTACGTACTACAATAGTCCATCTAACAAGGATTTTCTATCCAATTTACCGACCTCGGAGTTAATCGACAGTAAGTTCTTGTCCAGTTCAGAACACTTGGACTCAAGCTCCTTCAAACGATCTTTGGCATCAGCAATTCGCGTCTTAATAGCAACAACCTCTTGTTCTTTCTGAGCCAAAGTTTCCAAATCTAATTCCAGCTCCTTCCTCAGTGCTAGTGTTTCACGATCACAGTTAGCCTTCGCCTCCTCCACCTCTTGGTGCTGACTGATGAGTTCAATGTTTTCGGTAATTTCTTCAAGTATGCTAAGCAACCAGGCTACCCGGAATTGAGCAGACTCAACATCCTTGAGTATTGCCAACAATTCTTTGATTTTGGACCCTGTTAACTCTAATGGCAAGGAGGATTGTAGTTCTTGAACCACAAAGCATACGCATTCCATGTAATAAGAACGCATGGCGACTGATTCCAAGTGACAGCTTGCTCCTATATCTCCATACTTGTCAAAGATAGATCGCAGGATTGGAGCATAGCTTTCTTTAACATGATACCTTCCAATTGAAACACGGCATTCAGAAACCACAGATGTCGTCTCTTCCTCATCACTATCTTCATTACTAAAATCCATGGATCCACCATTTGAAGTAGCAAGACCTCCTGTGTCATCAGCATAGACGATTGGAAAAACTTTATGAGAACCATTTTTTTCCTCTCCTTGATTTGTGTTTTTGGGGCTGCCAAACTGCTTAACAACATCCTTTGGTAGGTCTTTGTGGTAGGCAGGCTGCCAGAGAAACGAGAGTGCAAGAGACAAAGTTAACTAGTGTCTCAAATGGGCTTGTCCATAATAGCCAAAATTAAGAAAGAACAGAAAAACTCAAGTGTGTTTGAAGAACATAAGAGAGAAGCGAGGCCGCTACCATGATTTCTTGGTGATGAATTTCTCCTGAAACTGGCTTAGGAGATATGTGCTTATTGCCTACTTTCTCCGCCTCATTCTTTTCAGGATAATTTGATATTGGCGATGAAACATCAGATAAATAAATTGCCCCAATTTTGGAGGCAGGAACACTGTCAAGAACAGGCGGTTCTGGCTTCTTTCTCCTGACAATCTTATTGGCACCTGCAATTAGAATGGACTGGAATCAGCAACTAATAATCATTGTATGTGAAAGTTTTCTCAGAACATCAGTGATCCACCAATCACCTCCAAGTACCCATTTTAAACTAGTGAAACAACTTATCAGACAAAGCTCACTATAAGTTAAATGAAATATATTCAAAGTTTATGCTTCGAAGTTCTAACTGTTGAATACATGTGACCATTGACCACATGTTTTGAGAGCTCATCAAGCCAATCACAAGCTGTGTCACAGATGGTGTGAATGAGGTGGACAGTAAAATGTTCTATCAAGGAAGATGAATCCATATGCATGAAATGGTCAACGAAATCTGGATGTCAAAGATGTTATCATATTTTGAATGCAAGCTATTTAATAAGATCTAATGATACCACAGTACATTATCATTCTCAAGCGGTCAAGACCCTCTGTTTCTAGATAAACCATGCTACTTTTAATAAAATCAAGGATAATGGCTTCAGTAACAAATTTTAAGTGGAAGCAACGATAATATATAATGATATAGTGGAACTAGGACAAATTTTCAGGCAATCCTTTGTGATGACTCTTATTCCTTAAACCCACAAATTTTACGATAAGAAGATATGCACCATTATGCATTAAATATTATTTAGATACAAATAAGAAAATTTTTACAAAAAAGTAAACCGCTGATTTTTTTTGAACAGAAGACATAAAAACAGGCAAAACCTGAATCAGCTGCTGACATTCCCTTGAAGCAATTGTCATTACATTCATGGTAAGGATTAGATGCTTTAGGGCAAGATGAGTGCCTTCGTTTGTCTTCACTAGTCTTTTTGCCAACCTCCCCAGCTGCTACATTTTTGCGGTAACCTTTGAAAAGAAAGAAAAAGATTTTACATGTGTTGAGAGATTGATAATCCCTAGAGATTGGGTAAATTTTGAAACATCAAACTCTTGTATATAGTTATAGAGATAGTACGAGATATTCAATAAATCATTATCAATGAAAAAAATACATTTTTGGCCCATTACTTGTTAAAATGTCCAGAATAGTCCCTTACTTATTTGAAAATGTCACACTTAGTTATCTACTTTTAAATAAATTATCACATTTTGTCCTTCTACCAAATTTTAAACCTTAAATTTAAGAGATTAAATATGATATTTGTTTATAAAGTAAAAGACTAGGTGTGATATTTTTTAATGATTGAGAGACCATTTTGGACATTTCAATAGATGAGGGACCAAAATGATAATTTATAATAAGTGAGAGGACCAAAAACGTATTTTTCTCCACGAACAATTAGAAGTAAAGTTCTGAATATTTCATAAATCCAAATGAGTCTGAGCATGACAAAATTACTTATCAAAATCATATGACCATGGACAAAAAGAGAATAAGACACAAGAAGAATAACAACCTATAGAAAGTACCGTTCAAAGCACTATTTAAGTGTTTTATAATACAAAAAAGAAGACAAGAAACCAAATCTTGTTGAATTCGTATCTAATTAGTACTTATTTTTAACCATAATCCAAGGTAGAGTTTCATGATAGGGCGCCAAAAATGCACAAGTAGGATTTCACTTCACATATAAGTAGACCGTACATAAAGCAGAGCAAAAGTGGAGAAGAATTAACCTGAACTCTTTTTATGTGGCTTCCCTTCCTTGATCTTTCTCAAGCAAGCTTCTGAGCATTCATGGTAAGGATTAGATGCATATCCACAATTTGTGTTATTTTTTCCGAACTGAGCCATCTCTTTCTAAGATTCCCCTGCTAATAAAAATGAACTGGAATTATATAACAACATTCATGTGACAGTAAGTCTTCAGGGAAGAAAAAGGAACACAGATTATAGACAGTCAAGGAATATATGAGTGAAGGGGATGGAATATAAAACAACTACCTACTACCTTCCACTTGTTTGGATGATTAATGAGTGAAAAGAATTAAAACCTAAGTCTCGTTTGAGGGGAAAGGAAAGGGAATTATTCCCCTCTTATCTCAAAACTTTCAAGAGGAAAAGCTGTTCTCTTTTCATCAATTCTCCACTCATCTCCCGCACTTTTTCTTTTCCAAATCCTCTAATTTTGCAGGCAAGACCAATGGAATTCCGGAACAAAATCAATATTTTCATCCAGAAGATATTATTAGCCCCCAGGGACAAAATACGATTTCATTTCTATAAAACTAAAAGCAATAACCAAAGTTAAATCAATCCAATTGGTTCTGTCACTCGACATCTTCGTTCAATTGGCAACGCGTATCAACTAAATCACATGATATAGGGATTTGTGCCCATTTTCACCCAAAAAATGATCGCACAATAAAGACTCAATCGAATACAATAGTGGATGCTCAAATCGGATTGCTCCGCTCATTAATCCCCGAGCTCGTTAAGTTCATCTTGGAGCATTAGTACACCTCTAAAACCCGAAAAGCACAAAACAAGATTACAGGAAAGAATCAGAAGAGAAATTCAGTCAAACAAACATAGCAAAACTACCCAGAAAAAGGGAGCACGAACCCATAAAACTGAAATCTCAGAAAAATAAAGAGAAGAATCCAAAAGCCACCTACCGCAAGAGACTCCGACACAAATTGGTAATTGGTATTAGCTATGGTGGGAGATTTGCTGAGTGTTGTCTGAGAATTTAGCAATGTATGAGAAGTAAATGTTGTTGAGCCTCCGTTTTCTGACCATACCGGTAAGGACCCGAAACTTTTGAGGACTCTGCCCTTTGACTAATAACGCGATAATATGAACTGGACCAGACAAGGCAGGAACTTTTGAATGCCATTGAATTTCACGCGAGAATTTTCAATATTTTATGCCGAATTCTAGAAAGGTGCACGCTGAAAGAAAGCAGACGCTGGCTCGCCATTTGCCGTTGCCACCTCAACTACGTGTCTGACGCAAGCGCTGTTGAGTTTCGTACATCGAAATCCTTATTTAATGTTATAATTAAGTTTTACAAATAAAAACAAATTAATGATTGATGAAGTTAAACATTTTATAATATAAGAACCTCGTTTTCTTTTCCACAATTTTTAAATATTTTAAACACGTTAATTCTTATATGTCAAAATAGACGCACGTATTTGATGCATTAATATTTTATTTGGTATTCTTTAATAATATTGAAATTACTTGGCCTATTCAAAATATTCTAGAAGTATTCCATGACAATCTTTAGTTCAGGTATAATATTCTTAGGAGTCATAAACAGCTTATTTTTTTTAAAAAATACCCTTAATGGTTTTCTATAAAAAAAATTATTAATCATGATTTAATGTATCACAAAATCAATAATAACAGCGGTAGTGATAATAAAGTTGAGTTAATGGTGATGGCGGTTAAACCACTTTTTATTTTTTAAAAAAAAAATTCCAAAAGAAAAAAAAGAATCTAGCATGACTTGCCCCCTATCACACATTGGATCCAAACGGGTTGGATCTCAAAATAAGCTAGAAGTATTGGTCCGATGTCAAAATCCTGATAGGCCACGAGGTGATTGAAAATTTAGTCTAGCTTAAAGTTTGATCACTTCTAATTTTTAATTTGAATTTCTTTTCCCTTGTGTTAAAAAGAAATAGATATTAAATAATATCTAATTTCATCTGAATATTTGAGACTCACGGTCTCACTAACTATATATCTATCTCTCATTAACAAAGTTATCAAGATCGCAATTATATGTAAATTCGTAAAATGAAAGTGAACTCATATTATAAAGCCGTAAAAGTTTATAATAATAAATATTAAATATAATTATTGTATATAAATATATAAAATTTTATACATAAATACTCATTTTATGATCCATAATTTACATTCTATATCTTTTATTCAAGTCAATATACAAATTTCAATAAGCTTCATAATTTATTATTTATGATAAAATAATATTCATTTAACATAACTAAATCTCAAAAAAAAACAAATATAAGTTTTTCTTAATTAAAGAAAAATCCTAATTTTCTAACCATTATAGAAAAGAAATAAAAAAAATATAAATTGATCTTTTATCACAAATTAGCTAATAAGAAATCTTAATTTCTTAACCATATATGCATTAAATTTTAACAATTTGCATTAATAATATAAAAAATTTTTGTTATTTTTGGGTAACTATATTAAATAATTAAAATTTAAATTTTTTACTGTGTTAAAATTTGATTAATTTATATTAAAATTTTAAAATTATTTAATATTCAATATATTAAGTCAATTAAATCATAATTTAAAAAAATATATAGAGTCAAACATTATATATTGTAATAATTATATATAACTTTTTCTATATATATTACGTAAGCAACTTCGTGGGTGAGTGGCATGAAGTGTTAGGATTAAGCTAAAGGGATGCATGTTCGAGCCATGACAAGTGAGGTTTGTTAAAAACAATTTCGAGTGAATGGGCAAGCTCTTTAATATAACCAAAAAAAAAAAAATGAACATGTAAAAATTCAAATTACTTAATTTCAGGTACAACATACAAAATTGGAGTACTTGACATTTTAAAAATTTTAACTTTTCCAATAATAATATTAATATAAATCTTAAAATATCTTTAATATGAGCACATTTTATGTTTACACATAAACAATTTTTAGGAAATACAATATATTAGTTGTCAAACAGGTCGCCAATCATTTAATAATATAAACAAAGTTCGCCTACGTTAATTAATTTCTTCTTGTCAATGATGTGTATCTTTCAATTATCATCCATAAGCAATCTTGTGGTTTACATAAAGATTTATTTTTTTAGATACGAGACAAATATTAAAATACATTTTTCTGATCGTCAAGAAATAAATTTAGTCTCATTAAACATATAAACTATCTAAAGGTATTTTTACAAAAAGGAAAATATTTTCTGGGCAATTTCCTTCGAATTGAGCCGTGCCCAATATTTGAAAAGGGTACAGTTATTATCTGAGGTTACATAATAAGGTTTCAATTCTAGGAATATTCCATCGAGGTCACATGAAATGTATAAAGGACACTAAACAAAGAAGAAAAATGTATCAGAGTATCCTTAAATAATATTCTTCTGATTTATAAAATTTTACTAATTGAATTACCTAAAGTCTTAATACTAAATCATATGAATATAATTTTAAAATTCAAACAAAATAAGAAATCTTTGAAATATATTTTCCCCAAGAAGTAATGAGCAATTGCATATATATTATCTTAAAAGTAACTGTATATATCTCAGTCATATTTATTTATAAATGTAATCATCATGATTCAATCACTTTTTAGTTTGATATTAACCATAAGTAGACTAAGTTACTTTTTCAAGTCATAGACATGTACCCAAAAAATGTTAGTTGTAGACTCAGTTCTTTTTTTCCCTCTTATATACATGAGGGGTATCCCTCCACCTAATTACACCTAATTTTACATATATATATTTCATTGGTTGAGAACAAGGTTATTCAATTTGCGAGTTTAGGCAAACTCGTAAAAGAGAGGTAAACTCGTAACGTAAACTTGTAAGAGTTTACCTCGAATAATAAATAATAATCAAAATATATAATTGTATAGTTTAATTACTATATATATTAAAAAATTATTCAAATGTAATTCAAATTATACTTAATCAAACAAAAATTATTCATATTTAATAATTTATAATACTTAATATAAATATTTTAAGATAGTTATACATAAATAATTATTCAATATAACTAATTAAATAATTTTATTTTATTTTTTTAAATAAGTACATATTAAATTAAATTTATTATTATTCATGCATATTCAAACTTATAATAAAATAAATTGTAAAAGTTTCATGGAAGAGAAGCTTGTCTATATCTTGTTTAGTTTTGAGTTTAAATTATTATATTGTTAACTTTATAAGTTAGTTGATACGTTAAAATTGTAAATTCATTAGACTCGGTAAGTTAAGTCGTGAGTTTACCTGAGTTTGTACTAGATCCAAGTTTACATCAAATTGATTAATTTTCTTTATATACAATCATAAACTCGTAAATTCAAATAATAAACTCGCGAACTTGACAACTATAGTTGAGAATATAACAAGTAAAGCAGGGATTCACACAACGTGGTTTTTGCATAGCTTGGGACTCTAATAATCAAAATTTTTTATATTTTTTGTTTTATTAAAATAATATTTTAATGAAAAATGAAAAAAATTAAAATTTAAAATGAATAAAAATGAAAAGTAACTAAAATTTAGAAAGAATTAATATTATAAATAAAATAAAAAATAATTAAAAAAAACAAAAAACAAATTAGGTCTAGTGTGAAGCTGGAAGCCAACTCGATTATGTAAACCACCGACTTAATTATTTACCCCGTGATAAAAGTCTATTCTATATTAATATCACCAATAATCAAAATATTGCTATTTCGTGTACTTTAAATACATATTATCTGTGCAAATCAATGTTTGGTAGAATGAGTCTTTTTTTTTTGTCCTGAAGTTATTATGGAAGTTAACGATTGACTAGCATATGTAGACTTTTGATATTTATTGATCTCAGAATTAGACCAAAAGAAGTTGGAAGAAAAATGTGGGTTGGTGGGTTGAGTAATAAACAAGCACAAATAACGTGGCTGACCAGATCATAGTGTGAATGAGAATGCCACGAATTCTAACATTTGGTCACCCTCGAGACTTTGATACAACCTTTGATGACTTTTGCGACCTTTCCAGAAAAGGTAGTAAATTCTAATATTCATTAATTGCTAGCTACCGTAAGGAAAGAATACACGTACGGGGTTGTTTTGTTTATGGATTTTTTTTTTTTAAATTATTACAGGGAAATTATGTATTTTCGTGGTTGGTATATATATATTTTTATGATAGGGAAAGTCAAAACTTCCCCATCAAGTTATTTATCTTTCAAAGTGATAGGGGAACCCAGCCTTTTTATATATAAAACTGCTTTGGCGTAGTGTCCGTTTGTGGTGAACTATATAGTAAAGAGTCTGGTTAAGAAGAAATTGCTTTTATATATATATATATATATATATATATATATATATATATATATATATATATATATAACATGAAGGTACTTATTTTAGTTTTAAGAGTGGTTAGAGAGACAGTACATGATAGGAATATGGTAGATAGGGGGCATGCAAGTTGCTAGGTAAATCTCCACCATAATCGTAATATTGCAAGCTCCTTTATTTTCATCATATTTGAATTTTTTATGATATTAAAACATAGTTGTCAAAATCGTAAGTAAGCTTGTTAAACCCGTCGATTCTATGTCTTTATATGAGGAAATTGATTTAATTCGATTGTAGAATTGGAATCGGAGTAAACTCGGTGTAAACTCAATTAAATTCGGATAGAATCGATCAAACTCGTATAGAATCGGTCTAACTCATGTAAATTCGTCGAGTTTGACCAAAGTTAATTAAAGTTATTTTTTTTTTTAAAGTTTTTGGCCCAAATATGAATAATCTAACATTCCAATCAAATTTTTTTTAAATTAACTAATTTTAAGCTCAGTTCAATTATTTCAGTCATTAAACATAAAAAAATTATAATATAAATATAATTACATTATTATGACTATAATACATTTTACTTGCAATTAATAACAAATAATATTACATTGTGATTAAATAGTTCTTTCAATTTTTTTTTTAAATTTTTGTTAATTGCATAGCTTAAAATTCATTATTATATATATATATATAAAATATTTACTCTAACTTGTTTACATTATTATTATTATTAAAATTACTATTATTTTAAATTTTAATTTTTTTGAATTTCTATATTAGTAAGTATTATAATAACAAAGCATGTCTTTAATTTTTTTTAATAAATTTAATTTCAACGCTTTTCAAAAAATTTTTAAACTCAATCTCTACCTAATTAATTATAATTAATAGTTCCATGATTTAAGTATATTTTCTTAATAATTTTTTTATTATTTCATAGTTATATAATTTGGGTTATTATAATAGTCTTTTGTATGTATATATATATATATATATATATACATTTTTATTTGTATTTTTGAAATTTGGTTATGTTTAATAACTATTTATTAATAGAGGTAAACTCTTATAATTTTACGTTACGGGTCTACACCTCTTTTATAATTATGTTTAAATTGCGAATTTAACAATATGAGAATATATATATATATATATATATATATCAGTTGAATAATAAATCTTATTTGAATAATGAACTCTTCAAAGTGCATGTTTGTTTTACGTAGTTTATGTTTTCTTCTTTACTCACATGACATAATTATGTAAATTACTTACATGGTAAGATTCACATTTGAACTCCATTCTACTCTAATTTCTAATCCAAAGTTTGTCTTTACTATCATATTTTCTGGCAATGTTTTCTGACATATTTTTACTAATAAAACATTATTTTGCTTGATTTAGATTCTTTTCATTGTGCTTGTAGTTATACAATAAATTATGATGGCATTTGATTATTAAAAATAAATTTAAACCATTAAATTATTTACAGTTGAGTTTCCTCAAATGTAAATAAATCAGACTCCCATTTTGCTATCATTACCCCTAACATAAATATATACTGCCATTTTGGTCATTAGGAGATACTGTTGATAATAATTTAGTCTTTGATTAAAAATAAATTGATGTCCTGGGTTTCAAATCTCCCGTCCATGCCTCCTAACATCTTCCTATTAATATATTATACATCGAAAACGAATGAAAAACTCTGACAAGGTAGTTAAGGTTTTGTTTGTAGGCCATAATTGGATCATGCCATATGCTCCCACCTAATCATTTCTATCTTTCTAGCCTCCTTTCTCGTTTCTCTTTCTTAATTAACACAAGTTAATTAAACCATTTCACAACAAAACACCCTCTCTCTCATGCTCCATTATACATGGGTGTGTATATATATATATATATATAAAGAACACACACGCACACACATATATTCATAAATAATTTAAGATAAAAGACTTACATATTTTTTTTTATTGCAAAAGTTAGACATTGGTTGGAATTATTAATCAAATGAAATATTTACAATGTATTTGGTGTATTTTAAGTTTTCACATCTTAAATCCCTTCTCGAATGTGACTACAAAATATTTTACGGATATTCTTCTCAAAACGTCTTTAAGTCTCTCTTTAGATCTCACTTCACAAGTTTTCCTCTTAAAGTGTCTCAAATCTCTTTTTAGATCTCAATTGTCAATCGTATAATAATTTAACTTTTTTATAAAAGTTAACCAAGGTTAGAGTTTAGTAGTAATTTATATAATTATTATTTTATCCTTACTTAATGAACACCTCTCATGGGTAAACATTATATAATATCTTAACAGATTTAAACCTTAGATATTATATGATATTTTAACTATATATATATATATATATATATATATATTAGAAAGTGAAAGAGCTATCATCAGTTGCTGAGTTTGTTTATTATGGTTCTGTACTGTCTCTATTTTTGCTTTTCTTGTGTTCTTCAAGTCATTCTCATTTTTGGATCATATAAGAGATACTTGAAGAGGTGAGCTAGATAGGGCGTCGATTCTTGAGGACGCAAATGAGTTCGTGAAAGGATTCGCAGATGCAAGTGACAGCATAGACCAACATTCAGATATAGAGATGGGTGAACGACGACAACCAGAGAAGATATATATATTAATTGTTGGGGGTTGAAGTTGGACCAAAATATGAACAAATTAAGACCTAATATATAACTTTTATGTGGCTACATCATTAAATGCCTATATCATATACCTTGAAGAATAAACAAGATTTAGATGCTCCCATAAGCGCACACAACAAACAATCTTAAATTCAATACTATACAACATACGCGTTGTATAGCAAAATTTTATTTTCTTATAGAATTTTTACGAGTTATTCCGTGTAGCACTTTCCGTAAGTTATATTCTATAATAGTATATGTATCCGTGATGTGTTACTATTAGAATATTATATAATATCTAAAATTTAAAACTGTTAAGATATTATACAGAATTCACTCATAAAAGGTATTTATTAAATAAAAGAAAAATAGTAATTATAAAAATTACTACTAAACCTTAACCCTAATTAGCATTTTATAAATAGGGTTAGACTATTATATGATTGAAAACTCATTAAAAAGAAAGACTTGAGACGCTCTGATTAAAATATCTGTGAATATTCTGTAGTTTCATTCGAGAGAGGATTTAGGCTGTGAAAACCTGAGATACACCCAATACACTGTGGGTATCTCATTCGATTAGTAATCCCAACCAAAGTTTAATAAGCTTCCATAATTAGGATAAGTATGTAAGTCTCATATTCTAAATTTATTAATGTATTTATTTATTTTTTTATTCCTTTAGTTACCTTGTGCAAGTAATAAGTAATTCATGGTAGAGTAAATGGACCCTCAAGTTGATTAGAATTGACGTGGGCTGATCAAAAATTGGGTGAGGCCCAAAACTTTGGTATTCCGTAAAAGAATAAATTCATTAATTCTCTATGTTCAAGTTAAAAAAATATATATATGCAAAATTTAAAAACATATGTGAATTTCAATTTTTAACCAATATTTAAAAACACAGCTTGTGCTGGATTGTTAAATACGAAATTCTCTTTAATAAAATTCAAATTTAAAATACTTTACAAACTTATAGCCTCAGTTTGCTGCTTTAAAAATAGTAAAGTTTATTCAAAACATAGCTTGAAATAGAACATCATTGTGATGAGCAACCAAAATAGAAATGGTGAAGTTGCTAAAAATTAAAAAGCACTCAGATCAAAAGAGGACACCACGACGAAAAAAGATTTGGATTCAAAAATTAGATATCTTATATCGTCTCTTAGATTACATAGCAAGACAATTCTACATCAATTCAATATTCACAGTATACGCTAAGGTAACCAAACCATTATAACCTATCCCAACACAATCTAAAAATCTCATGAGTTTTCCCCATAATAACTCAGCAAGCTTTTATATAAGAGAAAGGTCTTACAAGCCTTTACCATTTATCACAAGACAACTTTAACAACCAAACTTTTCTTTTACCAAAAACCTAACAAAACTCTCAAAACAGAAATATATTATTCGGAAAGTTTTTTACAACAAACTCCTTCAGAATGTTCAACCTTTCGTGAAAGTTGGCTTACATAGACAAGAAAGTATAGATTTTAAAAGCATCCAACACATATTCTTCTTCGAAGCATTAATTGGTTTGTGTAATATATATATATATATATATATATATATATATATATATATATATGCACGTAATATTTTAAAAATGTACGTATTTAGAAAAATATGATCTTTATAAGGATTTCAATAATAGTATAACCCTCTAGTTAAATCCAAGATGATTTCAAGAATAACATTAAAGAAATAAAATAAAATTTTAAGGACTTAAATGAAAAGGAAAAAATATTGACTGAGATAAAATTATAATTTTAATTGAACAGAAACACATAGTGTTGTCAAGGCTTAAAGACTAAACTGAAAGGAGAAAATGATATCTAAGGTAGAAATTATAATTTTAACATTTTTATTAGAAACTAAAATGAAAAGAAAAAATATCATCTTATATAAAATTATAAATTTAACTTTTTATAAAACTGTCGGCAGAAACGTATTGGCAATGCATCTTGTATAGTAACTTACATAGTACCAAATAATAACTTGCATAATAACTTAAAATCTTTTATATAAAGTATGAATGATTCTTAATTTTCTCATTCAAAAAGAAGAGAGAGGTCATGGAAGAAGAATTTTGTAGAAAATTCGTATTTGGTGGATATTTCTTCAATTGGAGATGTGTTATAGTAATAGGGAATCTCTATTGTCATCTCTATTTGTGAGTGTATAAATTGCAAAGTAATACCTTTCATTTTATTTCATAATTATGTTTTATTGTCTAACTTTCATTTTCTTTTTTCCATACTCTGCGTCTTATGGAGGAGACAAATATATGATTTTCAAACTCTTTAATTATGTATATATATGATATGATATGTATAAATATATAATAACACCTTGATAAATGATATTACTAAACTATATAAACTATTACTCTTGTGAAAGACACTTAATATAGAAGAAGTGAAAAGTGAAGGCTATATTATATAAATAAGGAAAAAGTATTATATGCAAGATAAATATTAGAATATCATGTGTTATGAAAAATGATATTGAGAATATCAATATTGTGTGTTAAAAATAAGGTTATGTTGCAATTTTGAACTTTAATTAATCCTTTTATATCATTTTTAAATTTAGTAATTATCTATTTTTATCTTCTTTTAATATATTATTTATTTATCATTTTTAATTATCTATAATATTGTTACTTTCCTTTCCTATAAATTAATAATAATTATTCTTTTTATTTTGTTTCATCATTGAAACTATTTTTTCAATTTACTTGTGATAATTAATACGTTAAGTAGTATAATATTTATTCACGTAACTTATTTATACAATTTATTTATATTCAATAGTTTTAATATTTAAAGATTGGATGAGAATTTAAGTATAGTTGTCAAAGTGAGCCAACCGACTCACTTAAGTTAATCCATCTGAGTAGGTGAATTAAACAAGTCAACCTATTTAACCCACCATACAGAGGTGGGTTAAAAACTTCAACCTGACCCACCTGGTAAGTTAGGTGGGCTAGCTCATTTAACCCACCAAAAAATAAAAAAAATTTGAAAAAAACTTTTCAATGTCATATCACGTTAACATAATTAAAAAATTAAAAAATACATACAAAATTATGAAATTCCAAATATAGCAAATCGCAAATAAATAATTATTCTAAAGTTCCATTAAGGAGCATCAATAAAATTGGAATATTAAATTGTAGCCAAATTTGAAACTTGATCATCATTGCCACTATCAATCTCTTCACCTTTACAATGAACATTTGTATCCACTAAAATAAGAAATAATTAAATTTATGTCAAACACACATATATTACTATACAAATCATAACATAAGAAATTCATAAATTGTAAATTAATACCATTGAAACTATGTAGCCAATTGCGTGTACAAATAAGAGCTTGGACATTTTCTGGAAGAAGACTACACCTATACTTTTTCAAGATCCGTGAGCCAATGTTAAAGGCAGATTCACTAGCAACAATAGTGATTGGAATGCTAAGTATGTCACATGCCATTGTTAATAAGGCAGGGAATCGATATTGATTCTCCTTCCAATATTCCAAGACATCTAACTTTTTAGCATATTTAGGGTTAAGCTTTGCCTCATTTAGATAATGATCCAATTCAGATTTTCCCGTAGAAAAAGTGGTTTCACTAATAAAATCAATATACTCTTATATTCAAAGTACATATAAGAAATAATGAGTTATTATGAAGATATCAAATAATAGACAAAACAAAGTCAAACTATTAATGGAATAGAAGAAACTTACATCAAGAATATCAAAATCACTAGTAGTATCTGTATCCTTTCCGATAGTAAGAGCATATTGGCTAAAGTTAGTCGATACAATTGAACCACTTGTTTCACCCATCAACATTGATGATGTTGCATTTTTTTCATATTGGGCATAAATGCGATATAACTTAGTCTTAATATTGTCTAACTTATCTTGACAAGTCATAGGTTCAAGCCTATTATAAGAAAAATGCAACACCTCAAACTTCATGCGAGGATCAAGAATATCCGTCATAGCAAGGATAACACTATAATCACCCCAATACTTGTCAAACTTTATTTTCATTTTCATTGCCATTTCTTTAATAACTATATCAGTATTATTCAAAATTTTCACCAATAAACATTTAACTTTCCACACTTGTAAAAAATATATATTCGATGTGGGGTAACTTGAACCAGAAAACAAATTAGTTATGACATTGAATAGACGAAGGAACTCACATATTTGCTCTCCTCTTGTCCATTCTTCATTTGAATGACATGTCTTGAAATTCCTATCAGTCATTGATAGTCTACAAAAGGCACGACGATACCTAATTGTACTTTCAAGCATTGTGAAGGTGGAATTCCATCTAGTGGGAACATCTAACTGTAAACCCACTATACTGTCAATGTTACCAATTGCTATCATACACTCCTTGAAAGCAATCATTCTTGCCTCTGATGCTTTAACATATTTAATGCTCTCCTTAATCATGTGTAAAGTTCCACTAGCCACTTTTAAGCTCTCTTGAACTATGAGATTCAAGATATAGGCACAACATCTCACATGGGAAAATTCACTGTCACACAACAAACCATTTTGCAAACACAAAAGATCTTTTAATATCTCTTGCATATTGTCATTTGCAGAAGCATTATCCAAAGTGATTGAAAATACTTTTATTTCTATTGCCCATTCTCTCAAACATTCAAATATTTTGTTGGCTAACTTAATACCAGTGTGTAGAGGTTCTATTTTACAAAAGAAGAGAATTTTACTATTAAGCTTCTAATGTTCATTAACAAAATGTACAATCAAACAAATATATCCTTCATACGTACAAGCAGTCCAACAATCAAAAGTTAAACATATTCTACTAGGACTTCTTAACATAGCTTCCTTCAATTTATCATTTTGTTAAATATAATATTTCCATACATCAGACATTGCAATATTCCTACTGATGTGCTTCACATCTGGATTTAAAATCTTGTTAAATTCACTAATCCACCTATATTCAACAAAAGCATATGGAAGATCATGCTCAATAATAGTCATGGCCAAAACTTCCCTTACACGTTTATGATTAATTTGTTAGGCCCTTAATTTTCCTGATTGATCTAACATCATAGTGCCAACATTATGATACTTAGAAAGTTGTGGACACTTAGGAATATGACGAAGAAGACTTAAAGTACCAATCTTTGAGCCTCCACACACATATGTCTGTCCACATCCATTACATTTTGCTTTTTCTTTACCATCAATTATGCCTATCTTAGTAAAAGATTTCCAAACATCAAAAGTACAAGTTCTAGCCTTTTTACATAGAGGTTCTTTTCCTTTGTCCAAACTATCATCATGCTTAGAGTTTGAAGGAATTAATTCATTCACAGCCTCAAACATCATCATTGTTACTCATATTAACACTTTGATTATTAACTAATTCCATTATGCACCTATACAGATAATACAATTAATTTTATTAAACAACATGTCTTACTAAATTTCATATAAATAAATAAAATAGAATTCAACATTCAAATACCATTTTTTTCTTTACTCAATTAATATTTCCAAAGTATTCAACATTCAACACTAATTAATCAATAAAGCATTTAAATAGACAAACTACCAGATGCCAACTTGCCAATCATGTAATTACCCTTTGCCCAGATCAGAGACATGAGAGGATAGATGAATGGTGGAGGAATGCAACGCTCACAGTAGGAGGACCGAAGAGTGTTGACTACTGAGTAGAGCTTGGACTGCGAGCGAATAGGGACCATTGGACCGGCAAGCTGTGGAGGAGATTGGCACAGTAGGAGGGAACGAACAGTGAATCTTGGATTGACAAATAGCAATCGATCAAACAAACAGAGGCCGGCGAGCTTCCATGACAACAAACGAGCAGATGAGCTGTGGAGCAGACAAGCAGAGCAGCGGATGGAAGGAGAGCTGGAGAGGTGAAGGTCGATATTGGATGGTTGGGAATTAAGGTAGATTGATTCGAATGAATAAGTGTGTATGATGTGTTTGACTCTGCTGCGTGTGCTGCCTGGACCAGTGGACCTGGACTCTCCAATTTTTTTTTTTTTTTTATCATAAAAGAGTGCAAATAGGCTTAGACAATCAGATTTAAAAAAAAAAATAAGTGGCTTGTTTAACCCGCTGGTTGGCTCGTTTAACCTGCGAGTTTAATGGGCCAGGTTTATAGTATTATACTAAACAGGTTTGTAAACAATCTTATTAACCCAACCCATCTCCTGGTGGGTTAAACGGGCTCGGCTCATTATTTTTACAACTTTAAATTCAAGTAAGAATTCCATAGTCATTAGCGAGGGTCATGACCTTAGTGCACCTTGTTAAAATAAATTATTAAAACGTACTCAATAAAGGGATACTGGTATGAGTTATTAAGACATATTTGTTAAAGAGATACCGTTATAAGGTATTGAGACGTATTCAATAAGAGGATAGTGTTATGAATTATTGAGACATATTCGATAAAGGGATATGGGTATGAATTATTAGGACATATCCGGTAAAGGAATACAGATATGAGATATTAGGATGTATCTAGTAAAGGAATATGAGTATGAATTATTGAGACATATCTAGTAAATGAATACGAGTATGATAATCTTTGTTCTTTCTTTGATACCCACTTTATACAAAATTATAAGATTTGGAAATGGTGTTTTTTTTAATCGAAACTTGTTTCTTTACTTAAATAAATGTTTGTTAAAAACTCTAAGATTTCTATTGTTTTTCCTTCCATTTACTTTGTAATTTATGCATTCTCTAATTGAGTGATAGACTCACACCTCTCTTTAACATTTTTGCATATCAGTATATGTTAAAATGAAGTTGCTTTGGACTTGCTTGTTACCCAGATTTTTTCATATGTCATTTCAGTTTAGTTATAGTGTACGTTTAATTTCAAGGTGGTGGCTATTAGAAGTTAGGTCATTTAGGGTTGTATGGATGTTGTGAACATTATAAGTTTGGTGTAGGTTGTTATCCTACTATATTATATTAAATATATTTTGAAATATTATTAACCTAGTATTGTTATTTACTGTGCTTGTAAAATTGTTGGCAACAACTAGTTATAGAGGTTTGGGGAACATAATATTTTTAAAGGAGGTCTTGTTGGATTTTGGACAACTTCTTAAAAAAAAAAAACTCATTATATTATGTATTTAATGTGTTTAATTAATACTTTCATAAATCTTATGAACGTGTTATTAGTTTAACCTATGTACCATTCACGATAAGTAAATTTGGGTTGTGATAGTTTGGATCCTCTTGAATATCTCCAACATTCACAAACATGGCATATTGGCTCCTATATTCTCTCATTTCGAGTGCATCAACATCTTTCCTCAAGACCTCATGCATATTTTCGAATTCTTCTTTACTAGACCTGATGCGGATTGCATTACACAGGAATAAACCTAAATGTAACCTTAAATAATTGGTCAGACTTTTGATACATATAACTTTGTGCACAATTAAAGTTTTTCAGGCATATTATATCATTTTGAAAAACTTATTTAGAGCCCAAGTCTCGGCCAATTGATAAAGGTAATTGGGTCCAATTTCAAACATACATTATGTCGTTTTAATTAATTTTTAGGCCTTTCTATAACCAAAAAAAAAAAAAAGACCTCTTGTTTTTTCTTTTTTCCTGGCCAAATTTAGACCATTACTTTACTGCATTTTCCTTTTAGCATAGTTATATTTTTGAAAATTATATTTAATTTTCATATAAAAGTTTATTGGAGGAATTTCTTTTTCAGTTCATGATCCATAATATTGTCAAATAATTCAAACATTTTTGCTTATTTTTTACGTGCATAAGGTGAGAGAAAATGAAATGAAAGTTTGGTAGCATCTCTCTTCTTTCTTTCATTATTCACCTATCTTCCTTGACTATAGGATACCAATAAAATGATAAGGCATTGGTCAGCATCTCTCTTCTTTCTTTTCCCCTTTGTTTATGATGTTCTTCCCTAATTAGGGAAAGTGAGTTGGCTACAATAAAGCAAAAGAGAATTAAAAGAGAAAAGTGTGAGTGTGGTAGAGGGACAAAAAGATCAAATAAAATATGTCTCCTTTGTCTCTACATATTTTTCACATGAAAGTAGTAGCCCATTTGAAAAGCAAGATTAAAATAAGCTAACATAAAGTACTATTTGTTAGCAATTTAGCAAGAGGAATATTGAAATGATAGCACCATTATGAGAAAGAAAAGTTTTAATTAGGATTCATCATGTTCCTACAAATTAAATTAAAAGCCTTTTCAATTAGTGGAGATAGGATATTAACAATAAGGCTTAGTTCAACAAATATTTTCTATATATGTTAAATTACTATAGCCTGAGCAAAAAATTTACCATAAGGAAAGAAATTTTTTAATTACAATTAATGTATATATTAAGCACAGGAATGGATACACGAGGGCGGTCGCTTCCTTGAATTTTTAAAATTTTAATTTTTTATGTAATTTTATCTTATATTTTTTTTATTTAGTTTTTTTTTTTAAATTTAAAAGAAGTCATCCTTCTTGAATTATAAGAAGTTATTTATCTTTTTTAAAATTTTTTAAAGACTTTCACATCCTTTGTTTATCTTCTTGAATTGTAAGAATTGGATCCATCTTTGATTAAACAATGTATCCTTTGAACCAACAAAATTTAAAATTTGAAGCAATTCATCAACTCATGTGAATTACTTTAGATAAAATTTGAAGTAATTTTGATTATATCAGTGCACCTAGTTATAATATAGCGATATAATTGTAATAATATTATTTTTTTTGTTAATATTATTATAATTAAATGTAGCATTAAAGATGACATCGTTGCTTTAACGAAATTGATATGAACAACCCAAAAATATGGTATTATACAAATAAAGTCGAACACAACATAATAGTTAATAATTTATAATGAAATGAAAAGCTCCAAGACTTGGCAAGTAATTATTTGTTCAGTTGACTTTGTTTGACCAAAAAAACTTACTTGGACAATAACAAATTTATAAATTATACAAAGTGGCATATCTGATATTATTTGCTGTCTTTGACTTTAAACAAGCATTATTTTCAATTCAATAAGAGTTTTGAGTATTATTAAATATTTAGAAAAAAAAAATCTTTTAAAGCCTACGTGGCCCTATAACTTGAATTTACCCAATCGAAACAATTTTCAGGCTCAAAATATTTCATTTTTACATTTCAGGACTGTTTTAGTTTCTTTTCCTTTTTTCCTTTTTTATTTTTTAATTTTTCAAAATTTAATTGGGACAATGTATAATTAACTTTTTGTTCAACAAAAATATTCGACCTTTATCTCTCAAAATTTTCTCTTCGATTATTTATTTATTTATTTTTAATTTTTTTATATTTTGGCTACATAACAAAATATTACATCTTTGTGGCAGTCAAGAATAACTTTCATGTGATATAACGCACTATATTATGCTCCTGCCAATTTAAGTTTTTGCTCAAGTTTAGAAATAGTTGTACGTGGCACACTAATAATAAGAGATATGACTATTGTATGTTAAAATACAAGGATTGTAATTTTATTTATGAATCTAAAATTTTTTTAATTTTTAATTTATTCTTTTTATTTTTTATTTTTCATTAACATCATAAAACATTAATTTATTAATTAAAAATAAGATAAATTTAGGGATTTATGGAATTATTGAAAAAATACAAGAGTGATATAACAAATCTATAACCTAATATTTTCATAACAATCACTGAAAAATAAAAAAGGAAAGAGTATAATTTGACAATGTCATGAAAAAACTTGAATTCATAAATAAAACATAAAAAATATTGGGTTAAAATAGAAATGCAATAAATTATTTTAAGTTAGTGTATAATTAACATATTTTTACACATTATTATTAATTTTTTTATTATGTCATATAATAATAATTGTATCCATACAACCATTTTATGATTGCATTAAAAAAATTACTATGTTTAAATTAACCTATTTTATTTTTAACCACCTATACGAATCTTAAAATTCAATTAATAGACAAATTAAATGAGGTGACTTAAATCCATTTTTACATTATGTATGCACATTTTCTTTCTTAGTCACCCTATATGATCAAAGCGCAGACTTGATACGGCAGTTCGGTTATTTTCCTTTAATTGACGCCTAACCGTCCTAGTTAGCCTTTACATCACCCACAATCAAAGCGTACACATATTCCTTTCGGAATATTTATAACTAAGACATATGTTAAATTGATTTAAATTTTATTTATTCTCAAATATTTTGATCAGAGTCTCTTATAAATTGATTAAAAACTCCTCCATTATATTCTTGCCTTAACATTAGCAAAGGAGTTAAATAATAAACATATTTATAGATAATTCAAGGTAAAAGATTTATATACTTTTTTAATTGCGAAAACTTATCAAACTCTGACTGAGATCACTGATCGAATGAGATACTCATAATGTGTTGGGTATATTTCGGGTTTTTATAACCTAAAGCTCCTCTCTAATGTGACTGTAAAATACTCACATGTATTCCTACATCTCAAGTTTCTATAGATTGTTTTCTTTTTAACTCACTTATTAATCGTATAATAGTCTAACTCCTTTATAAAGGCTAACTAGGGTTATGATTTAATAATAATTCTTATAATTACTATTTTCTCCTTACTTAATAAGCATCCCTCGTGCGTAGACATTGTATAATATCTTAACAAATTTAAACTTTAGATATTATACGATATTATAACACAATAAATTTTAAAATCTTACGGTAAGGTAAATAAAATTTAGACCCATTGTCCTTCATAATGATTTTAAAATTTTGAAATATTTTATATAAAAAATATATTACATTTATGACTTTTAAGTGTAGTTTTTCCTATACCTTTCTTTTAGTTATGGTCTTCGTATGTGGTAGGAACGTGGTGCAAGTCATCGTCTTTCAACGTAATGGGGGACAACCTAGCCTATTTGTCTCTAAAACTGCTTATGTGTAGTGTCCGTTTGAGGTGTATAGTGTCAAGAGTGGTTGAAGCTTGAGAGAATATACTATCCAAAACGAATGAAATACTCTAGCAAGGTAGTTAAGGTTTTGTACGCCATCTTGGATCATGCAATATGCTCCTGCCATCATTACCAACTCATCTATATCTTTCATTACTCCTTTCTTTCCTCCTTTCTCGTTTCTCTTCCTTAACACAAGGCAATTAAACTACTTTCACAGCAAAACTCTCTCTCATACACCCACTGCAGTTCACCTACCAGAGTAACAGCCACTCTGCAATATATTTAAAATACAAGGAATTACTCCCTTGTCAAATAAAAAAGGGGATATAGAGTGTCCCTTAATTCTTTGCTTCTTCTTCATTCAAGGCCTGGCATTCTCAACAATATATATATATAGAAACAACTTTGCTTTCGTCTCAGTTTTGCTGAGATGATGAGAGTTTCGGAATAAGGTGGATAAGGATGCAGTTAACTATTGCTTTCAACTAAGTTTGTTTGGATCTCAATTTTTGTTTCTTCTTCCACTTTTGTCTGTTCTTCCATTCTGCTCTTGTTTCTCTTGCTTTGTGCTTCAGTCAAACGAAGTAGCCTTTCCCGTTTTGGGATACAAGAGAGAATCCTAGTATTATCAGCCAGGTATATATGTGGATACTTTAAAGTACAAGCAGTAGTACCATCTTTCGAAAACTAGAGATTTTATGATGAAACTTGTTTGGTCATTCTGTCATATGATCTGACAATTGCTCTTGACTGGTATTTGGTTTCTTGTCAGCCTCCATTATTAGCTTTTATCAATCATATTGCAGGTGACATGAACATCATCACGCAAAACTTGTCTGAGAGGCTGAGGCCTCTTGTGGGTTTGAATGGCTGGGACTACTGTATACACTGGAAATTAACCCAAGATCAAAGGTTAACCAAAACTCATCAATTGAACCCACATTATTTTTTCACGTTGTTTTAAGTCTTTTTCCCTATCTCTGTTGTCTACCTTGTCCAATATTGTGATGTCTGATTCAGGTTTCTTGAATGGATGGGATGCTCTTGTGCTGGGACTGAAAGTAGCCAAGATGGCGGAGAAGAACTTCTCTTCCCTGTTTCTTCAGCTGCTTCATGCAGAGACACCATGTTTCCTCATCCCAGAACAAAGCCTTGTGCTTTACTTTCCCAACTTCCCACTTCCATTTCATTAGATTCTGGGTATACATTCATTTATTTTTTGGCTTTAGTCCTCTTCCAGTTGTAATTTTCAGGCCGAGTAAATCACCAATTGAACCAATTATATGAACAGGATTTATACGGAGACACTATTATCAAACCAACCCAATTGGGTGAACTATTCCAATAACGTGGATTCAAATACTTTGGAAGTAAGTTCCTTTTATCAATCCCAACATCTTCTGGTACAAGCAAATGGGACTTCACATTTTCAGCTAATGTCATAGGAGTTGCAGGAAACAATTGGGACCCAAGTTTTAATTCCGGTGCCAGGTGGACTCGTTGAGCTGTTTGTGACAAAGCAAGTATGTATTAAAGTCACTTCACTAGTTTATCCTCAACTTTGAGAGACATCTTTTAAGGTAGCAGCATGTAAACTGTATAGATTTGAAACAGGTGCCTGAAGATCATCAGGTGATCGATTTCATCACAGCCCAGTGCAATATGGACATGAGCTTCAACATTGACGTGAATTCAATCAGTCATATGCAATCAAATATTAATCCACTTTTAGGTGATGAGAAAGACGGGAATACAATAGCATCAGAGACTTCAAGTCTTCCTCCACATGATCAATGCAATTCTCCATTGAACTTCATGCAGCAATTCAACTACAGCAACCCACTGAACAGAATGAAAAGTGACGCCTTTTTCGAAGATTCCCAATGTTCCTTCCTATTAGACAAAACCCAGCAATTTGGGGAGCCTCTGGAGAAGAAGGAGCAGCAAGGGGACGATAAGGATTTAATCAAGCACGTGGTGGGCAGGTCTGATTCGATGTCAGATTGCAGCGATCAGAACGAAGATGAGGATGATGGGAAGTATAGGCGAAGGAATGGGAAGGGGAATCAATCGAAGAACCTTCTAGCAGAGAGGAGGAGGAGGAAGAAGCTCAATGACAGCTTGTACAATCTTCGGTCATTGGTTCCCAAAATTTCTAAGCTAGACAGGGCGTCGATTCTTGGGGACGCAATTGAGTTCGTGAAAGATTTGCAGAAGCAAGCCAAAGAGCTGCAAGATGAGCTCGAGGAATATTCAGATATGGGTGTACAACAACAATTAGACAATGTAAATGGAATTGAAGTTGGACCAAAATCTGAACAACTTAATACCCAAAATGAGTTTCATGTGGGTACATCAGGGAATGGCTATACAATGAATCAAAAACATGAATTGGATGCTCCTAATGACAAGCAGACACAACAAATGGAGGTAACATATCATACGCATAAAACTCACCTTGTCGTTTTGATTCATACATTGTTGTTGTTGGCTGTGCTCTTAATTAATTTCTCAAGTTAATTCATAATTGGGTTGCAGCCACAAGTGGAAGTGGCAGTGATAGAAGGCAATGAATTGTTCGTGAAGGTGTTCTGTGAGCACCGACCTGGCGGGTTTGTGAAACTGATGGAGGCATTCAACACTCTGCGCATGGAAGTCATACATGCTACGGTCACCAGCCACAAAGGCCTTGTCTCAAATGTTTTCAAAGTCGAAGTAAGAATTGTCAGATATTAATTCCAGTCTTAAGTGTAATTTTGCCTTGTTAATTCAGTGTCTTTTGAGTTGACAGAAAAAAGAGAACGAAATGGTTAAAGCTGAAGATGTAAGGGAGTCATTGCTGGAGCTCATCAGAAACCCATGCCGAGGGTGGAATCATGAGATGAATACAACAAGTAGTACAGCTTCAGAAACTGGAGTGGGAAGAGACTATCATCAACAGCATCACCACCTTCACAATCACCAGATGGGTGCTTATCACCCTCACCATTTGCACCACATTCATACTTAACCATGTTTTACGTCTTAGAAGCACTTCAAATGTTAGGCTTCTTTACTTGTGCTTTTGAAGCTGTTTTCCCATAAAGCTTACTGAAATTTAGAGCCACTCTTGCGCTATTACATTTTTCCGTTCCTGAAAATGTTGCTATAAACTCTTTTGTTAGGTAACAATAATGGAAACATAACCGCGTAAACAAAATATATACTTGGGGGGAAAGCAAACGGAGGTTGAGGTACGTATCGTCTAGTCTAGTGCCTGCAATAGTGGAAACGACCAAAGATTTTAATAAATAATATTTTATTAAAAATTTTCTGAACCATAATTAATGAATATAATTATAATAATAAATCTATAAAATAGATAAAATATGAGTAAAAAATTACTTTAGTCACTTGCTTATTCATTGATTTTTAATTTGACCTTTTATTAAATTCTAATCACAATATTTGTTCCTTATTCATCAGTGATTTTTTAATTTAGTTTTTCACTAAACTGAAAGTTAGTACATCTAACCTTTCAATCATAATTTTCATAATTTAATTTAGAATTAGTGAAGAATTAAATTAAAAATGAAATAATAAATAAGGGATCAAATAAAAAATAAATTGAGAATAAAAATTAGTAAGAGATTAAATGATAAGTGAGGGACTAAAATGGTATTCTATTCAATAAAATCTATTTTATATTTAATAATTAATTACATCATATATAAAATCTATGATTTTATATAAACATACTTAAAAAAAAAGAAAATGTTGAAAGACAGAGTCCATGACAATATGTCTCCTCTGAGCCAGCAAAATTGAGATTCGAAGCAATATGCAACAACAAATGTGAGTTGCTTCAACGTAATTGATATGAACAACCGAATAATATGGTATTACAAAGGAACTGGAACACCAAAAAAATAATGATAAAATAGGAACGTAAAAAATACGTAGCAGCCTTCTTTAATTAAGTAATTGACAAAAGTACTATTTTGGTCCCCACTTATTATTCCTTTTCCATTTTGGTACCTCATTGATCAAAATTCTTATATCAATCCTTCGCTCATCCCACTTTTATCCAAAATGGTCTTTCTGTTAAGTATTTGTTAGTTATCTACTAACATGGTCATTATCTAATGACGTGTCAAATTTTTTAGTAAGATGAAATAACACTCAGTAAGAATTGTTGTCACACAAGCCCTAAGCCCCTTGACTCATATAAGCCATCTCTAGGAGCCCTAAAATTATTTGAACCCTAAGTCTCCTCTCCTCCACAGAAGCCTCTCATCATTCGCCGGCATGTCTCTCTGCTTTCAATGTCAACCACTGATAAGGCTATAAGATAAAAAAAGTTATTCCTGTCTTACCTCACTGCTAACAACAATTGACTCCCATAGTAACCTTTTAAAAGGCACCCATCCAATCCAATCATGGGCTTATAACCTTGTAGGAAGTCGATCTTGCAGGCATTAAGGCATACATACAATCTACTAAATCTAGGAGGGAGTTTAGGTGATACTTTTGATATGCCAATTTGACAATAACTCCCAAGGTTACTTTGTAATATCTTCCAACAATAATCTCAAAATTGACAATACTAATTTTTCTCATTACCCTCCATGAGGAACTTAGCCTTATACCAAGCTCTCTAGACCCTCCTTAATGGCACACTAAGGCAAAACGAGTCATTTATGTAATTCACCACATCCTTTCCCTTTGGTTTTTGCATTTTATAGCAAGAACGACAACAAATGTATCGCTAACCAATTGGAGCTCACTTCTTTGGTTTTTAGTGTCCTACTGTAGGTATAATAATTGTTTAGGGTCTTTACTTGGAATGAATTGTTAGCCCTTGACCATGAGCACAACATCTACCACGGATAAGGATAATCGCATTTAACTCTGCACCTTTTGGCATCATTCTTTATAAATTTTACCTTCACACCTAAATTAACAATGTAGTACCTAACTGCTTGCTTGAAGACCACAAGATTCATAAACTCCATCCCTGCCTTAAATGACACTTTCTTATAGCTTACTTGTTCATTGAACTGAGGCCATACAATTATTCCTTCTACCCCAATTTTCTTCTTCAGAGTCTATGTTATTGAGTAGTTCTTCAAAGTTATATTGATCATTTATTATATTGTAGAAGGGAATAACATTATACCAGTTTTCGACAATCTCATCTTGCACCGGTATAATGTCTATGTACCTAAAACCACATAAAAAAGATGAATATAATATGCACCATTTGTTCCCACATTATCTTGACACAAATGTAACAACTTTTACCAATTGAACAAGTGCTCATCTTCATTATCTGATGCTTTGTCGTTGTATTCTTTGAGTTGGTCACTTTCATCAAACTTAACTCCATGCTCCTCCACCTTGAATTCTTCCCCTATTGAAGGGCTATTCACTTGAATCTCACTTTATTTGAACATCACCTTAATAATGACATTTATAAGATAACAATATAAATATCATAAAAAGGAAATAAATAACATGAGTGTAAAAAATGGTCAAAAATACATAATATAAATATTAGTATAAAAAATAAATTGCTAGAGAGGTAGATATAATACTAAAACTCAACATGAATGTAAAAAAGAACATTAACAATCAATGAATAAACAAAGAACAAACATAAAGCCATAAGCAAATAATAACAAATACATGAGAAATTTATTTATTTATTCATAAAAAAGAAACCAATCATTAACATAGTGTTAATTCTTTATGTTAACACCATCTAATTACAATATCAAGAAGAAAAAAAAAAAAGAACAGACAAAACTAAAGGACGAAGTAAAAAGACTAGTAGAATAGGAATGTTAAATACTATACCTTTAATAAAAAAGCAACAAATGTAAGGAATATTTAAACGGAGAAAAAAAAAAGAAGACTAAAATTGAAGTTGGAATAGACTAATAGAATGGGAATGTCAAAGCATAGCAATTTGGTAAGGTGTTTTAAACAAAATGCTAGACTCCAAAATCTCGAAGCACATGCAAAAAAAAAAAAAAAAAAGATAAAATAAATGATAGTGCTAGACTCCAAAATGCTGGCTATCTCCCAACTTCATTGTATAATTTTTTTTTCATATAATCATTCTTGATTTAGATGTCTATTGACCCTTCTCTTACTAGGTTCTCCTTTAACCAAGCCTCGTTGTCCATATTGGTTACACAGCTCCTCACAACACATCTTTCCCTTACTCCTTACTTAAATTTTTTAGCAGGGCCATTATAAACTTTCTCAAGTCAATTTTTCAAGGATAGAATTGACACCAATAGCATTATATCTTGTTTACTCATTAATTTATATAATTCATTTATTTTCCTTTTAATTAAATTGTATAAGAACAATGTTTAAATTCCTCAGAAACTAGAAATCTTTTTGTTCAAATCACTTTTCTGCCAAAATAAGATAATAGTAATAGTAGCACATGCTTGCATTAGATAATTACATGCATTATATTCACATTAGATTACACATGCTTGCATAGAAAAAAATTCACATGCATCATATTAACGTGACACTGTATAATTACTCAAAAACCAAGCATTTATCACATGTGATGTACAAATAGTTGTATCGAAAGATGTGTTTTTTTCACCCCACTCAAAAAGATTGCCTTATAGTATTTTTTTTCCTTCACTACACTACAGACAACAAATGAAGACAACACAATGCTTAAAGTATTCTCTCTTTTACTATGTACATGTCTATTGGGACCACATGAATTAGATACTCATATTGCTCTTCCCATCTGATTGAATTTCATCTCAATGCATAAGCACTATTAATGGACATGACTTGATACAATGGACCACTCACACCATAATATAATATTTTAGTTCAAAGCTTTGTTTTGCCAGTACATTAGTAAAAAATATGCACTTTTTATGTAGACAAAAAGAGGAGTAGAATCATTTGTTCTTACATTATCAAAGCAACATAATATCTTTATACATTACCCACTAAACTTTGCATCTGCCTATGAGTGAAAGCCTTTATTTTCTACTCCTCATGGCCTCACCATTGATCCATTACAAAGAATAAAAGCTTACCACTTCAAATCCCCCGTAAACCATACCTTGTTCGAGTATGTCGTAGTGGAGTGAAGGGAGATAAGAATGAGAGGGGTTACAACACATATAAGAGATGAAAACGGTTCGTGTTCAAGTGCTCTGTTTGCCTTCTATATTAGTTTCAAAACCATCAATTTGACAATCTCTGCTACAATATAGCATCATGAATCAAGTTGACAGAAAGGTATTGAACTTGAACATGAAATTTACGTCTTCCAAAGAACGAAAACCCGTGTCAAAGGCAGAAAGCAGAAAGCTCCAAATGTTCGATTTGGATGACTCAAAGGACTTAGGTGGACAAGTTCAAAGGGGGAGTGATTGGGTGGTGATGAAATTGCTTAGTGGTTCTCCAACTCATCAGATCAAATGACCATGTCAGTAGATGATTAACATATGCTTAACGAAGGGACCATTTTAGGTGAAAGTGGGATGAGTGAAGGATTGATATAGAAATTTGATAAGTGAGGCACCAAAACAGAAAATGGGTAATAAATGGGGGGATCAAAATAGTATTTTTGTCATTAATCAATTATAATCACTTGGTATGGATGGTAAGGACTAAAGACGTTAGGAATTGCACAAATGGCATATCTTTTATTCGAATATCTCCCTTGTAATTTTTGTTAATGTTTTGAACAAAACATTGCGATTTTAATTGTTCAAAATCTTCATAAATGATTGAAATAAATATAAAAGTATGATGAATTCGTATGGGAGGCAAAAATGCACTGTTAAACTTTTAATTTTATTAGATGTTTTATTTTTATCTTTATCTTTATTTTTTTTCTTTTGACCAAAAGCAAAACAAGAAACAAAATAGTAACACAAACCAAACCGGAAGAAAAGAAAGACCAGTCACCAAAGCAGCAAACCACTAAAAAAAAACTTTTATCTTCTAGTTTTATTGGGTTTTACTTTGATATATTAATTTTATCTTGAATTTCACTCTCATAATTTAATTTAATTTAATTTTTTCAAAAATTAATCTCTCAACTTCGAAAACTACTCAAATGCTCTTTTGTCTATCAATATCAAATTAGAATTTAAAGTTGGCAATGGAGTATTAATATTAAGCCATTAAGGAATCATACAAAGAGATTTTGAGCTACATATGACATCATAAAATCTTTTTGTGATAATGTTATTCTGACAAAAGTATTTTATCTAAATGCTAAAAGTTGTACTTTTTTTTCACTCGCTTGGCACCTCCGTGTGTTTGTGTGTGTGTGTGTGTATATATATATATATATATATATAAATATAAAATATTTTATACATAATTATATATTAATGTATAAAATATCATTAAATTATATTTATATAATATTATTTAATTAAATAAAAATATAATTATATATATATGAAAAAATGTTATAAAAATAATATATATATATATATATATATAATGATATGATTATTGTTAAAATATATTTTTTTGCATCATAACGGAAGAAAATATGATAGTGAAGTAGTGAAGAAAATGTAATCTATAAAAATTGTATAACTCGTTAAAATTTACACAAACTAACTTTACACTAGATGAATTACCATAAACACAAAGAACTAAAAAAATTACTAATTTTAAAGCATGAATTAACATAACTCAATCATAAAAAGATATGAAAAAAAAAAAGAGACATTATGCTTACAGCTCTAAGATTTTTTAAATCTTTAAACTGTAAAATACTAAAATATAATGACTGAAAATTGATTTAACAATATTTTATATACTATATATAAAGTAAATATATAAGTTTAATTAAATACATCATCACTATTTTCACATTTTAAAATTGCATGTAACCCATCAATTAAGATATTTTGAAAGAGAAATATATTGTGCATGTAGCTATAAGATACTTGAAAACATATATTAAAGTGTTTAAAGATAATATTTAAAAATTAAGATTGAAAAAATAAAATAAAAAGACTAATATAATTATATTTATTAATTTTATATATATATATTAACATAATTTATCAAAATTGTAATGTAACTCTTCAAAATTTACACAAAACAATTATCATAAATGCTTGAAGGACTAAAATTATATATTTAAAAGCATGATTATTATAACCCAACCAAAGAGATATTTTGATAATCGTCAATAATCCCTTTCACAAGTAAAAAGCTCAAAATAAAATAGCTCTCGCATAAAATTTTAAATTAAGAATTTTTTTCCATACCACAAATAATAATGATAATAATAATCATTATTATTATCATTATGGTTGTTATTATTATTAAAAATACATATACATAATCTACTAAAAAAATTTAATTTGTACTTTTTTCTATTTTTTTATTCAATCATAAAAATTAAAAAAAATGAAATTTAAAAATTTTGTAATATCATTCATTTAAGTGACTATTTGCTTAAAATATATATTCAAAGTTTAAAAATAATATGTAAAAGATAAAATTTAAATAATAAAATAAATCTTAATAGAATTAAAAGCTAATATGATTATATTTTGTATTCAATTAAATAATATTATAAATATAATCTAATAACATTATATATATTAATTATATATAGAGAGAGAGAGTACTTCGCCCTAGGGCGAATCACTAAAAGTTTATATAAATAATAATAAAAATATAATTTTAAGCATATAAATGTAATAATCTTGTGATAATAGTATTTTAACAAAAAAATATTTTATGATGTCATATTTAGTTCAAAATGTCATCGTACAAATTTTTTTTTATTAAATAATTTAGTAATGTTAGAAATAAAGAAATACTTTAATGATTTATATAAATTAAGTGACGAAGTTGAACCAAAATAAATTAAGGGAATGAAAGTGAAATTTTAGATAAAACTAAGCAATCATATTAAACAAAATAAAATTAAGAAATAAAGGTAAAATCAAAGATAAAATTGATTAATTAAATTGGAACAAAATTTAATGAAAGAAAAAAATAAAATTTATAGTAAAATTAAATAAATAAAAGTGTGTTCTAATATTTATGGAAAATATAGTCTTTTACGTATCAGTTAAATTAACAAAAGTAAATAATTTCCAAAAAAGCTCAAATTATATTAAATTTTCTATTCTAAGATGAAGTCAAATTAACTTGTGAAAACGGTAGTGCTAAATATCAAAGAATCATCATTTTACAAAACAATAGTAGAGATGATAAAGTCAAAAAAAAAAAAACTTGGTAATAATTCGAAAGATATATAGTATCTAATATAACAATACTAACTTTATATCTTCAATGAAAAACAAGTAATTCTTCAGTTCAGTGAGCTCAACCCTATCCTCACTAGGCTTGTATCAAAAGGACAATTATTGTGGGGTTAAACCCAATGGCTAATATTACAGCCATCACGTGTTCATGCATAGATTCAATATATTGGTCTTTGTGTCCACAAATACAATATGCTTTATGGCGTCCAAATATGAATTTAGCCTTTTTAATTGAAGCTTATTTCACCTTCGAGTTTAACATTTTGTCTTCCATTCCAAGAAAAAAATAAATTATATTTAACTTTACCTAAGAGGTACATTATGGTTAATTATGGTTTTCTCCTGCCTTAACCTATGGAATTCTTAGCCTTTTTTGTTTTTTCTCTTATGTAGAAACAATGGGTAGGGAAGAAAGAACTATACAATGGGCCTAAAAGCTAAGAGGTTTTCTCCCTGGCTGTAGAAGTATTCATTCCACTCCATCTCGCAATCACTAGAGATGATGTTTGTGGCCACATTTTGAAAATTCCTCATAAGCTCGTTGATATCTTCTCTTACCACGAGTTGGATGTGATCTCCCTTGAGGATGTGATTGACACCTATGTGGATGGATGGCCTAATTAAGGAAGAGTAAATTTAAGAGAGTCTGCATAGGGTGGCCATTGCTATTTCTAAGACATCCATAAAAGTACCTTTCTCATGACCAATATAAAAAAATGCTTCTTGTCATTTTGTCCAACGTCTTTCAGATCCAATTTCTTTTGTGGTTTCCATTGAGAGAAATATACACAACAAAAAGAGATGTCTTCCTTGGCCTTCTGATATTGTTGAACTACTAAACTAAGGACCAACCAATGTCTATGCAAAGGGTGACAGTCTTTGAAAAGGAAGTGCTTCCTCCAATTTTATCCCTTTCCCAAGCAATTAAAGTTGTTTGAATAATCCTTTGAATTTCTCTCAAGGCTACCTTAGCATTAGGGACATGGCCTTCATGAATTGTTCAATTCCTAGTGTACCATATAACATATAGGGCCATTAGGATGAAGTTGGTTGTGTGCTTTAATTCCTCAAAGGTAAAGCCATCTATGGAATGCCACATTTGAATCCAATGAAGGATATTCTAGGGTTAAAATCTATCAGTTCTTATACCCATGAGCTAGCAAAGCTACCTTAAAGGAAGAGATGATTGATGGTCTCCTATAAGGTGCCACATAGAAGGCATGAACTATTAACTTTGATGTGATGAGCTTGAAGGACCTTTCCTATAGGAATGACCTTAGTTAGAAGTTTCCAAATGAAATTGACAATTCGATAAGTTTGCTTAACTCTCCACAGAGCTTGTCATTTTGTGAAAGAACTTGGATTAATTCCGCTTTGGATTTACATTTGGTACCTATCTTTAATTGTGTAGATTCCTACAATGTTACCTATCTATATCAGCTAGTCTGAAGCATTTACAAGGGAGATGGTCATTGCAACTGTACTCTTCCTTTCACTTTAATCATAAAAGATTTCAAGCTTCCTTTTCTCCTAGTCTATTTTATGAGTTTTAAGCAAATCAACGAATTTCATGCTAGATGTTCTAACCCTTTCATTAGGCTTAAACCAATAATGATGGTTTAAGGGAATTGCACTACCCATTCTAACTTTCCTTTGGTGATTAGAGGTAATGAGTTGTTAAGGTTTGTGAGTTACTTTCCAAATCTATGAGGAGTTTGATCTAGTAAGGAGTCAATCTCCAGGTAGAATTTCTTAGCAAGAAGACTTGAAAATAGGGAATCATTCCCCAAGTTAATTAGTCTCCAAACTTGTTTGGCTAGAAAAACTTGGTTGAAAGCATATATGTATTTTAAACTAAGACCACATTTTCTTTTGTATAGGCATATTGTGTTCTAGTTTGCCAAGTTTTGTTATACAAGGTTGACAACCAAAAAGGGGTGAATTGGGTGTTAAAGAAAATTTTCAAAACTTAAAAGTTATTAAATAAGTTTTTCAAATCTGAACATAGAAATATAAAGTATAAGCACAAAATCTTAAATGCAGAAACTAAAGGAGTAAAGGAAAAGAAAACAACATAAGTGTTTATCTAATTTAGTTTAAACTCAAGCCCACATCCAGTCCCTAATTAACCTTTAAAGATTTTTCACTAAGCCAACTAAAATTATATAGTAATCTAGGAGGAATTCCCCCTCAACCTAAGCATACAACTTGTTTACCCTCAAGGATCACTCTCTTTGAATTTACTCTCTTAAAAGAGAAAGATATATAAAAGATAAACTCTCTGAAAAACAAAGTATATAAAACAATGAAGAGCTAATGCAAGAAAAAGCTAAAAAAAAAGGATTTCTGTAGAGTATGAGCATTTAGGAACAGTTGTTACTTAATTTTTAAGTCTATAGGTCACAAATTTATAGTGTGTGGTCTAAAAGAATCATTGGAGACAAGAGGTAAACCAAATAGTATGAAAATAGCCGTGAAAAAGTTGCAACAGCTTTATTTGCCATTATCTTAATTGACTACTAACTTTTGTCAGTCAACTTATTTATTTATTTATTTATGATGAAATGCAAGTATACGAGTTAAATTGTAATAAAAGAATCTAAAAGATCCAGTATCATTGCCACAAGGATAAAGTATATTCTTTATTGTTCTTAATATTAAATTGTTACTTACTAAATATGCAATATGTACAAAAGAAAAGGTTAGTGTGGTTATCTACATATGTACATTAATGACCCAGATAAATCCAGTCACTAGGAAAATATTCAAGTAATTTAACAATAAAATTAAGCATATAAATAACATTAAGACTTATTATGACTAAATAAAAAGAAAAGGACTAATGACACTACACTATATTAAGATAATTAGGAGTTAGAGTGAGAATAAGTTAATTTATCAAGTTCATTCTTAACTTTGTTCCATATAATTCAATTCCACTTCTAGATAAATTAGCTCACTAATAAGATAAGCTTGATCCTAGCGATTATCCTAATTCTAGTTCTAATTCCACTTAAAGGTTTATCTTAATTATTTAAAAGAAATATTTCATATAATGCATTAAGATTAAGAGCCAAATTATCAAACATAAGCTACCTAGAGGTTGATCCCAATCATCTAGGTAGAATTGCACTACCTTAACCATTAGTGTCCCTTAAAGGTTAATCCCAATCATTTAAGGCACATTCCACTCAATTTTCAATGGGACATTTCATCAAACACCTTGTGGGCACTTGACTTCATAACAAGAGATAATGAAAGAAATTAACAAAATAAGTCATTCAATCCACTTGCAATCATATTAATTAAGTAAAACATATAAAAACCCCAAATAAGATGCAATATATTCATAAATCAACCCATAATTACAATTAGAAAGAAGTAATCTCTCTTAATATATGTGTATACAAAACTAACAAATCCCCACTCAATGTCAATAAATATTCATTACAACAACTAACAACAAGTTTAAATCTAGATTAATTTAACGAAAAGAAATTGAAAAAAATTGAGAAAACAAAGAAGGGAAAGAATGAAAAGAGACATGCAAGATAATACATTTAAACATATGATATATAGGAAGGGTGAGATGGGATCACTTTACCTTAGCCTTCTTTTAAGGTAGACACAGTAGGATAACTTGCCATTGATAAGGATTTAGTAACTAACTATGGCTACACGTTGTAGGATGAGTTGAATCCATCTTAAGGGAAATTTCATTTTTGTAAGGATAACTTTTAGGAATTGCTAGGAAATACTGTGGAAAGATTTTTCAATGTCTAGTTCAAAAGCACAACTCTTTTTTTTTATCCTCTTCAAAACATTCAAGACTTTTGATGCCATAAGCACATTGTCTAAGATAAGTCTTCCTTTGATGAAACCACATTGGAAAAGGGTAATGTAATTTTCCAAGATTTCTTTGAGCCTATTACATAAAATTTTGGGGATGATTTTATAGGCTCCATTGCATAAACTAATGGGTTCAAAATCCTTGATTACCTAAGGACAGTCTATTTTGGGAATTAATGTAATGAGAGTCTTGTTTAAGTATTAAAGTAAAAAACCTTTTTCGAAGAAGGCTTGGCATAAGCTAACTATGTTTTACTTAACTATGTCCAAGTACTTTTGGAAGAAGTTGGCATTAAAGCCATCAAGGCCCAGTGCGCTATCGAGGTTGAGGTTGAAATAACAAGATGTATTTCTTCCTTTTTGAAGTGCTTATCAAGGAAGTTAACATGTTTTAATGATAACTCAGGTATAGAGACTTAGTTTAGCCTATCAAGAATGTATTCTTTGTTATGAATAGGGTCATTATAAACACTGACCAAGTGTCTTTGAATATGATCCTCAATGAGAGATTTTTCCTCCATCCATTCCCCTTGTTCATTTTTTAATATATGGATTCTTTTGCTACTGTTCTTTTCGAAATTAGGGTGTGAAAATACTTGGTGTTTCTATCTCTCTGTAATATCTATGTTTGTTTAGCTCTTTGGGCCTTGGGCATCTACTCACAATCTTACAAGACTTCAAACTTTTGTCTGACATCCGTTTTTAATTTAGCACTATAAAGATAATTAATGTTACACTGAATTTTTTTCTTGCAAATCATATTCTAGTTCCTTAATTTTATACTATAAATTTCAGACCACCTATTGATTCCACTGCTACAAGGTTGTCATTGTGGATGTTAGCTTATTGTGAGTGACAAGACAAAGGGAACCAAAAACATTAGAGTTTTAAGCATCTTGAACAATTTTCTTGAACTCTGGAAAGGCTGTCTAAAAGTTCTTAGACCTACAACATTTTCCTTTAGATTTGCTAATAGGAAAGGTAGTTTGGAAAAAGAAAGGGAAATGGTCAAAAGCAAAGATTGGAAAAAAAGTGATATTTGATGAAAGAAATATTTAAATCCATTACAAGTTGCAGAGAGCTTGATCTAATCTAGCCTAAATATTTTGATCCCTTAATCTGTTGTTTGTCTAAGAGAATTTTTTACCATGAGGTTGAAGGTCAATGAGAAGACAGACATCAGAAAGCTTTTTATAGTCTTTAATGCTAGGCAAGGAGATATAATTGCTTAGTTTTTTAGATTCCATGTAAGCCTGATTAAAATCTCTGATTAAAAGCTAAGGAACCTTGGTGTTATTAGTAGTTTATCTTATCTAAGTCTATAACATTTGTCTTTTGTTAAGTTTTAGATGTTCATAAATAAAGGTGATGAAGACTTGAATGTTATTAATCAAGGTAGAGATGTGAATCCACTTAGGACAACAATATAAGATAGTGCAATAGGTTTCATTTTCCTAGGCTACAATATTACAACCACTATTACCTATTACATCGTAACTAGACAAGCACGAGTAACTAAAGGGATTCATTCGATTGGAAATTTTGTTAACACGGATCAAGTTTTAGATAAAAAGACAAAAGATTGATGGTATGTATAGAGAATGTATGCTTAAAATGGTGAACCACTATGACTTTTTTAAACCTTGGCAATTCCAACTAAGGTAAATCATAGCACCCTAGAAAGCTTTACAAGGGTAGCTTCCCAAACCTATATTCCACTATAGTTCTTTGAACTTCTTTTTTTAGTAGGGGATGTCTCTTTCTCTTTTTCCTCAAGCATTGTATAGTGTTTTTCACTCTTTTACATTTCTTCAATTATAACATCAATTATTCCCTTTGCATAATCTTCTCTAAAGCTAGGAAGGTGACTTTCTGAGACTTTGTACAAGGGTACTAAAGCCTCTTTGACTACAAAGAAGTGCAAAATTTCATTTTTAAACCAAGTGATTACTAATCCATTTGATTAGAAGCTATGGTCTTTAAGAAATGAGAATAGTAATCGGCTATGAAAGAACTTATTGAAGGGAACTCATTATGCTTGTTCCACATTCTCAAGAATGAAAAGTAAATGAGTTTTCTAAGAGTTGTTTACTAACCATCGGAATGATGCATGGCGCTAAAACTACCATTTAGTCTTAGCTTCCTTAGAGAGTTTATAAATAAGGTCGACATTTAAAAGCTTATCTTCTTGTGTGAGCCAGTGCTGGCTTTGAAAGATGGTTTCCCACTGGCTAAAAAGAGAATGAGATGATCCTTGGGTATTGGAGAAGTCTTTAAGAGGAATAAAGTGTTTAACATGCACAAGTCCATAAGCTAAAAGGTTGGTTTCATACAAGAATGGGCTGCATTGATCAGTGAAGATGCCTAAGGAAAAAAGTTCACTAAAGTCCAGAGTTTTAATGTTATCATGGATGAGGGTTAAACTTTAGGGTTCTAATTTATAAAGAGAGTTGCTCATAACCGGTAGCTTATCAGGTGAGTTATGGGGAGTTTTCCCATTTTGGTAATCGAGATTCCCCTCTTTGTGCTTGTTTAAGAATAAGTCTTAGTCAATGAAGTGCACTCGTAATGCTATCCTATAGATAATGATTTCCTTAAGGCTAATGTTTATTCCATTTTTTCATAATAAGCAGCATGTTTAGTATAAACCACAAGTTCTTTTCTTGTATAAATGGTTGGTCCTTTGCATTTTGAAACTCAATAACATAAACACTCTTTCTCTCCTGAGGACAGGTTCCAAGCCCTGTGCAAAGTGTGATCCAATCAATGAACTAGAATAATACTTTCATCAATCAATACAATAATAAGGCAAGTCCTCTAGAAGTCCCTTAACTATTATAGTACACTTTCATGGAACTTGAAGTAAGGACCACTCTTAGGGAGCTAGAAGGAGCCATTACCCAGTTCTGAGTCTACTAAGAAGTTTGATAGGTCAAGACTAGCCAAGCTACTTTCAGAGCATTTGTATCACCTAGCAAAGTAATGTTGTTAGTCCATAAGGTTCCAATAATTAAGAGCCAAAGAGTAGCATATTCTAATAAGGTTGGCCTAGCAAAAGCTAATGCAAAAGAGGATGGAAAGAGACAAGAAAAGTGCAAAAAGAAGGATGGCGTCAAGGTAAGGAAGAGGATTTAGTATAGAATGAAAATGATACATGTTCAAAGAGGACAACAGGTAAAGGGTTTAGATCTAAAGGCACACTTATAGATAGCGTCATGGTAGAAGGAGCAGTAGGATATAGTTCAGATGATAAAACAGTTCATAAGGGAAAAGGGAGAGCGATAGAAAAAGGTCAATGGTAGTAGAGTATAAGAGAAAGCGAAAGTAGATGCAAGGAGCAAAAGGAAGAATGGTGTATAAAATAAGGGGAGGGTGGAAAAGGCAAAGTCATAACTGGCAAGGCAAGTAGCTAAGTATAGAGAAAGGGAGTGAAATGATCAATGCAAGGAAGATGAAGAGGTACCATGATAGAATCAGGATAGGAGAAGAAGAACAAAAATCATAAAACTCATAGCATGAGTAAGTTTCACTCACAAGAAGGAGTTTCCCTCACTACGAGTGAGTAAAGGCCAACCTTAACCCCTTGATTCTTTGCTAATTTCTTATGTGCTTTAAGGAGGTTGCATTATGAATTTTTGGCTGCATTTTGAATTAAAAATTTAGATAGAAGTTAATTTTAAAAACATGTTTAACATTCACATATTCATATAGACTCTTTATTTAGTAAATAATTATCACACTCATTCCTTCCTAAAATGATATTTCTCTTTTTGCCCTTGATCATAACCACTATAATTAAGGATCGATAAAATCATCATTATTGGTAAACTTATTTTTTCTTGTAATCTTTTTCCCGCAGAGTCATGGGTTATTTATCAACAAAAATTTTTTTCACTAAATTGATCATTGAATTCTTAACTTAACCTTCAAAAGTGATAATGACAAAATTGATTTTGAAATATAATAATCTTTTTATAAATCTTTGTAAAGTTAATAGTAATATTATTTTTTTAACAATTATCTGGTACAAGTACAATAAATTTATTATTTTTTAAAATATTAATTTATATATTTTTAGTTCAAACTTCGTTTCTTATTTTTATCTGATATGTACTTTAGCCCAAGTTACTCTATCTCTACATAAGTCCAACTCGCAATATAGTATGAGGCCAAAATATAAAATTTGAGAGCGAGCGAGCGAGACCTTGATCGGCTTCAGCAGTGAGGTGAAGCCGGAGAAAATGATCGTCTGCGTCGCCGTCGTAGGTCACCAGGTACACCTCCATCCTACTTCGACACCAAATTTCACAGTGCATTCTTCGAGTTAGCTTTCGCTATTTGATTTTGTGTTCAAGATCACAAATTTCTCTTTAATTTTTCCTTGATGAGTAGAACAATCCGCTGTATATTCAGAGCTTCACTGAGGCCGATGATGCTCTGAAGCTCCATCATATCGTTCACTGCTCCCTCGATGTAGTAGATGAGCGAGGTGCGTTAGTAAGCAATAATTCATATTTTGCTGATTATGTTTTGATTTTGCTGACCCGGCTTAGGTTTGGGAATATGGGTTCATGGTGATTGCTTGAGATGTGTTATCTCTTGCGTAGAGTTAAGCTATCAAGTTTAGTTTTTGATCCAATATAGAAATGGTTGGGATTTGTATACCCTCCAATCGGGGAAAGAGCTTGCTCACCGTTGTGGATCTAATGCCTGTGTTTCATTTTCAAGTTGGCTGGATTTTTTTTGTTTTGGCCAAAAGTTGGCTGGATTTATTGTTGTTGTCTTTTGCACTTTCCTTTAAGCTTGGAAGATCACATGTTTGAGCATTCTGATTTGCTAGTTGCTTGTCACTTTTTCCTCACTGTGTATTATCTCAAGGGATATGTTTTCTTGGCAGTGAACAATCCTAAAAAATCTGGACCAATGCTGAATGAGACGTTTCTGGGTCTTCTTTATCCTACTGATAATTACAGAGTGTGAGAGCCTTTGTTGTCTATTCTATCCTGAAGAGAATTCTTGTTTAATTACCTTGAATCCACAAAACAATAAAAATGGATGGTTATTTTGTCTTATTATTCTTTCATATTACAATGTGCAGTTACGGCTATCTGACTAATACAAAGGTGAAGTTTATCTTGGTGACAACAGATCTGGATGTCAGAGATACAGATGTAAGAAATGTGAGTATAAATAAAAATTGATGCTTTCTTTCTTTTTTGAACTACAATTTCACACAAAGTTTATACAATTCTTCAAAGTCATGTTTGCTTGTCTTCTTGAATGGAAACTGGAATGGAATTAATTAATGAAATATTCTTTTAACAATGATATTAATGCCCTTGCTTTTTGTTACTCTGAGAAGTATAGTAATCAAATTGTGATATGAATCGCGAATCAGAAAACATATTTTTGAATCGCAAATCGTATAACGTATCGAATCGTAAGATTCATTAATAAGTAAAAAATAACTTGAAATATAAAATATGACATATGTAATATGCATAAAATACTTAAAATAAATTTATGAGAACCTTATTAACCATATGATTTGTTAGTAATTAATTCTTGAAATAAATTCAAATAATATTTTCTTTGCTTTCTTTATAAAAAGCATAGATTATGCTTACAGCAATACAATACTATCATACCAATTCATTGATTTTTCACATTTTTGAATTGCAAAGTCATGTTATTCTACCATATTGGCTTAAATCGCATTATTCATACTTGATTTAGCGATTTATTCATATTGCTAGCTTTGTGACTCGTTGCAAATCGTAAGATTCAATTTGTGAATCGTATGATTTATAACTACTTCCGATTCAACCAGTAATTCATATCGTTGACTTTATGACACGTTTCGAATCGTAAGATTTGAATTGTAAATCGTAAAATTCTAATTACTATGCTGAGAAATAAGGCTGTATCTTGGAATAAATCTTGGTAGTTGTACCATACTAATTGTGCTACTCTGATCGCCACATTTGTGATGGCTGAACTCTCTCACCTTACCCTTCCTGTCAGATGAAAACAATGAAACACTTAGTGCTGTCTTCTGCAACATGATTAGGTTGTCTTGAGTCTAATTTTGTTCCTCTATCTTATCTTTAATTGCTGAATTCCAATTAAGTTTTATAGAATGGAGCAGTTATCTAGCTCAAAGGTTATGACTTTCATTTCCTGCAGCGTTGCCTGGCATGAAGAGCAAATAGTGTCATTATGTTTCAATTGATCAGCAGCTATGGTCATTGAACTTGTTATATGTAGGAATTCGGTTTCAAACGTTAATATATACTTATTGGGAGTCATGTTTTAATTTACTATAGTTCAAATATAAAATTCAGTCATGAGGGCTGTGCATTTGATTGAGTAATATTAGATGGGACTCTTTAAGTTGCTTGAATATTGAATAGTAATATTAGTAACACAGATATTTCATATAGGCATGTGAACGTTTCATGTCTCCATGAGGTCATTTTCTTCAATGATGAAATGTTGCAATTGTTTTACCACTAGTGATATCCCATTTAGATGCTCTGGATGAATCCTTCTTAGGGTTTGCTTAATCCAACCGATATGCTGTGCTGTTTTATTTGTCCTTTCGGAGATTTATAGGAAATTTTAGTTCTTTGATGTAGCTTATAGTGTCATCATTTGTCTCAACCTTTTTTTAATATGACCTGTGAGTTTCATTCAGTTACATGTATGCTACTGTTGGCTAAGTTCTAGTGGATTGTACCTTGCAGTTTTTCAGGAGATTCCATGCTGCATATGTAGATGCGGTTTCAAATCCATTCCATGTGCCAGGTAAAAAGATAACCTCTAGAACTTTTGCAGAAAGGGTGAGCACAATCGTCAAGTCCTTTGGTTTAAGTCCCACTGGGTGAGCCTACGTAACTGTTAATATTTCTGATACAACACTTGTTTTTTCTTTTTAATTAGTTTTTGCCTCATGAATGGTATTCCTTGGGAATTTCTTTGTGGTAAATCTTATCAAATCTGGATGTCTAGGAACATTTTGAACAATAATTGTATTATTCAATATATAACAATTAAAATCTTTAGAATTCGATATGCAAGTTTCCCCATTGACAGTTTGAATTATCACTATTGTTTTACTTTTAAGGCCATACCTAATATCGATATCTTGGATATCATAAGATCTCTTGTAATGATATTTCAGATGAAAATAACTTGGGTATTTTTTTTTTTAAATCGTTGTTATCAAATTCTTTATTAAAAACATAACACGAATATTATTTTACAATTTAACATCACATGATTAATACTATTAAAGAAGTTTTTTTGTATATATTAATTTTTTATTAGAGAACTTGACAACAATGATTGTTCTTCAAAATATCATAGGAGAAATATTTTCCGCGTTTAGAGTCTCAGCTCGAATTCAAGAATTCCCCACCTTAAATGGCAATGGCAAGGCACATGCAAATATACCAAAGAGATCCCCAAAAACAAACCATTAACTGCGATCACATATTTCAATTTTGATTCTTAATGTTGGCCCTTGAATACTTGTTTCTTAGATTAACCATGGGGATGGGGCCTGACCTTTTCTTGCCCATCTACTATATCAAAGCACTCATTCAACTAAAGCTATCATCGATGTTTTTGTTTTTAGCATAAGTATGACGCTTCACACTCTTAATCCAAATGTATGAGATTTCTTTTAGTGCCCTCAACAAAAGTTGAATTAATGTAAAGATAAGAGAATCAAGAGCTTGCTGAAAGAGTAATCAACGTGAACGCACAAGAAACCTTGGAATATCGAGTACAAAGAGCCAATTATTAACCATAAGTCAAACAATATACTAAAATCAGTATTCAGGAAAGGCTCACACGATGATGAGGCCTTAAAAATTCATTTGTTTTATGGGAAAATGCAGCCAATAGGAATATAACACTTATAACAGTTACAACAGAATTCTATTGGGTATATACCACGTAGAAAGAATGAAAGAATATCCATAAACTAACTATACACGTAATCCAAATTCTGATGCTTCTGGCAGCTGGGCTTGGCTCGCTCATGCAGAGAATTCAATAGCATTGAGAGCCATCGATCCAATGCTCATATAGTTTAACTTCCCCCTTCAAACGAGGGGTTAGAAATAATGCCGAGTTTGCTGCGTAGAGCCCAAAAACAAGTGTGACTCAAAGCCTTTGTTAAGCAGTCGGCTAACTGATCTGCAGAGGGAACATAATCCATAGTGTGTTGCTTATCAATAACCTTGTCACGAGCAAAGTGTGTATCAATTTCAATATGCTTTGTTCGTGTGTAGGACGGGGTTAAAAGCCAGGGCAATTGCACCCAGGTTGTCGCACCATATGATAGGGATCTGGTTATAGATGAATCCGATTTCTTTGTACAGAGACTGCACCCATGTAAGTTCAGCAGCCAAGTCAGCTACTGCTCTTTACTCTGATTCAGTACTTGAGCGAGCTAGCACCTTCTGTTTTCTGGCAATCCATGAAATCAAGTTGTCACCAAGAAAAATGCAAAAGCCTCCCATAGATCTTGTATCATCAAGGCATGATGCCCAATCAGCATCCGAGTACCCTGTAAAGGTTAGGAACTCCAATGGCTTGATGTGCAGAGCAAGACTTGCGTTTCTTTCAAGTATCTCAGGACCCTTTTGGCCGCTCTCCAATGTATGACAGCAGGCTTACTTAAGAATTGACTAAGTTTGCTTATAGCAAAACTTATGTTGGGCCGCTATCTGTACAATGCTGGCTGTTTAAGCTCTTCACCATCGTTAATAGACAAAGTCTTTCCAGCAGCTACTGGGGCTGGACATGGAGAGGCATTCGACATTTCATACTTCCTCAAAAGATCTCCAATGTACTTCTCCTATCTTAAGTATAAACCAGTGCTGTCCCTTTGTGCGTGCTTCTAACCCGCAAAAATAGTGAAGTTGCCCCAAATCCTTAAGTGAAAACAGCTCATTGAGTTTTCTAATGAACTCCTTCAAGCTAGCTGAGTTGTTCGCTGTCACAAGTATATCATCAACATATATTAGGATAATGATGATTTGAGTTTTGTCCTTGTAGACAAATAATGAAGTATCTCCTTTGGCATTATAGAAGTTCCAGCCAAGTAATGTTGTCTTCAACTTCTCATACCAGGCTATAGGGGCCTGTTTTAGTCCATAAAGGGCTTTAACTAGTCTGCACACATGTGTGGGTTTGCTTGGATCAACAAAACCTTCAGGTTGCTGCGTGAAAACTGTTTCATCAAGATCCTAATTCAAGAAGGCATTGTTGATGTCAAGCTGTCTAGTGTCCCAATTTAGAGAAACAACCACGGCAAACACCATTCTTATAGTTGTGGCTTTCACTACTGGACTAAATGTCTCCCCAAAATCAGTGCCAGGATCTTGTTGAAACCCCTTGGCAACTAACCTTGCTTTGTACTTAGAAACAGTACCATTAGAGTTAAACTTTGTCTTAAACACCCATTTGTTTGCTACAACATTCCTCTGGCCTGTGTAAGGTACTAACACCCATGTTCGATTCTAGATGAGAGCATTATATTCAGCTGTCATAGCTGCTTTCCAGTGAGGAATCCTTAGGGCTTCTGCAACTGTAGATGGTTCAATTACTGTCAATTGTAAGTCCAATAAATGGAGTTTTAGGCTTAAATATTCCTCTTTTCCCTCTGGTGATCATGGGATGTACATTACTATCAGGTAGTGGTAAGTCATTTAGCTGTGGGTTCTGTTCAGGCTCTTCTGTATTATTAGCTGGTGTGTCAGCTGAACTCCCTCTTTGAGTTATATCTGCAGGTGCAGCTGTTCATTCAACTTCACTAGAATCTGTGTTTATAGTAACATCTTCGTTTGCAGCTTCTGTAGCTATTTCTGAAGTTGAACTCGCTGGTGCTATTTCTGGCTGGTACTCCGAGAGAGCTGGGAAGAAGGCAGCTGGGACAGAATCTTGTTGAGGTGTTGCTCTGGGATTCAGAAAACCTGTAACAAAAGGAAACTCAGTCTCACTGATGATGACATGGCGTGATATGTATACCTTCCCATGAGAGTTAAGGCACTTGTAGCCTTTGTGGGAGTTACTGTATCTGATTAAAACACATCTCTGAGTGAGGTCCTGCAGCTTATGTTGATTATAGGGGCGAAGGTATGGATAGCAGGCGCAGCCAAACACCTTCAGGGCCTTATAGTCAGGTTGTTTCTTGTATAATCTGAGATAAGGACAGTCTCCTTGTAGCACTGAACTGGGTAATCGATTAATATTGTGGACTGCAGTAGAGAAAGCCTCCTACCAAAATCGAAGTGGCATACTTGCTTGAGCGAGCAAAGTCAGACCCATTTCAACAATATGCCTGTGCTTGCATTCAGCTTTCCCGTTTTGTTCTGATGTATGTGGACAAGAATGTCGGAAAGTAATGCCTGTATTCTGTAAAATATTAGTGAAGCTACAGTACTCACCACCATAGTCACTTTGTAGGACTTTCATTTTCCTTCAAACGTGTTTTCAACACTGTTTTTAAATTGAATAAAAGCGTTTAATGTATCGCTCTTTGCTTTGAGGGGATAAACCCAGGTAAATCGACTGAAATCATCTAAAAATTGGATGTAATATCTATGGCCACTAGTAGACAAAATAGGAGCAGGGCCCCATAAATCTGTATGGATGAGGTCTAACGGATTAGTGGCATGTGAAGTAGAGTGTATATAGGGTAAAGAGTGTGCTTTGCCCATTTTGCAAGCTTCACAGAACTTTAAAATATTTTCATTAGCTGTCAACTTGATATTACAATCATTAAGCACTTGTGACAAAATTTGAGAGGACGGATGTCCAACTTTTCTGTGCCAGAGTTCCTTGACAGTCACTAAAACTGATGGGTTTGTATTATTTATCCTGCTTGTAGCTGAGTGGACTTCGTATAGACCTTCTCTAAGAGTCCCTAGTGCCAATACCTTCCCTGTTGCCTTGTCCTTCACCACACAAGCATCAGAGTCAAATATAATGAAAGTATCATTGTCACTGGTAAGCTTAGAAATGCTCAGGAGGTTTTTAGTGATTTCAGGTGTGTACAAAATGTCTTTCGCTAGAAGTGAAGGGTTAGCACACGGTATGTGTGAAGAGCCTATCTTATGAATTTGTAATTTGGTTCCATTACCTACAGTAAGTTGCATGTTACCAGGAGAATCTGTAGCATGATCAATTTTAGTTGGCCCATTCGTCACATGACAGCTCGCCCCACTGTCCATATACCAAGAAGGATCGTTGACAACAGTAGGTGTAGTGATGTGAGCAGAATAACTTTGATCATGTTTCTAGAAATTATCTAGAGTGAAGTTTCTATCAAACCGACAGAAACAATGAGCTGCACTGTGGCCAATTCACGTGCAAACTTGACATGTAGGTTTGTTTTTGCTAGACCCCCCTCGACCTTGACTGCCTCTGTACTTGCCTCGATTGCCAAAGTTTCTCCAATTAGGACCTGAATCAGAAATATTTCGATTTTTTGATCGAACATAATTAGCAGTATAAAGAGTAAGGTCAGAGAAACTATTCAGTTGATCAAGACGTGATTCAAAGGTTAATAAGGTGGCCTGAAAGTCTATCCATGATAGATTGTCTTTGTCTGCCAACTGAACCACTATCGGATTATATTCAACATCAAGCCCACCTAGCGTTTGAGTAATGAGGTCATGTGTTGATATAGGAGATCCTACCATAACCAAACTGTCAGAGAGTGTCTCCATTTTGTTAAGATACTCTTCCATTTTCATTCCTCCCTCACGAGCATGCTGAAGCTTTGTTTTAAATTAGGTTACTCGTGAACGAGTATGGGCACCAAAAAGGTCTTTGGCAGCTTGTCAAAGTTCTCAACCAGACGTGCAACGCGTCAACTGAGCTGCAATATCGATGGTCATAGTGTTTAGAAGCCAGCCAAGCAGAAGTTGGTCAGTTGCTAGCCACTCATAGAACTCAGGATTAGGTCGTGTCCCTGCATCATCGGAGACAGTGGTGGGAGGAACAGAAACAGTGCCAAGAATATGCTTGTCAACATGATTTCCACGAACGATGGGGAGAACCATCGACTGCCACGAGAAAGTTAGTCCTATCCAACTTGAGAGAGACAACTTGATTCGAGGAGCTGAGAATGGAAGCGGTCTTGGGTAGAGAGGAAAGAGTAACAGAAGAAGAATTGGCGGGAGAAGTAGGAGCAGAAGAGGAGGAAGAAGAAGCAGCGGTGGGAACCATTCCAGAGGCTCTGGTACCAAGTCAAACAATGCACTAAAAACAGTGTTCTGAAAAGGCTCACAAGTTGATGAGGCCTTCAGAATTCATTTGTTTTATAGGAAAATATAGCCAATAGGAATATGACACTTCTAGCAGCTGGGCCTGGCTCGATCATGCAGAGAATTCAATAGCATTGAGAGCCATTGATCCAATGCTTATGTAGTTTAACTCCATAAGCCCGAGCTTAGTTACAGAACTACCTTAATCAACGAAGCAGACGATTATAATGACCTCAAAAAAGAGACACAGGATCGACAGTTTATTAGATAATATTGGCCAGGCTATACTTATCATGCATGAGAAGAAAGGATCCTCTGACGTCATCTAAACAATGGCAGTTACACCAAGATAGAATGAAAAGAGGAAATGTGTAAAGGAAAAAAAGAAAAAGAAAAAGAAAAAGGTGAGCCTATTCATCTTTTCACTCTTCCATGTTACTATCTTTTTAACCGTAGAATGCAATTGATTATAGAAGATCTATAGTACGTTAAGCAAATCTTTTACATTGTTTGTAAATTTTTATAAATTTTAGAGAATAACATAAAAAAAGAAAATGTGTCTTCTGTTACGGGTTCCTTACCTTAATAGACATTACCAAACGTGTACGATCAAGCATGTGCAGTTCTTTGCTATTGGGACTATGTGATGTTATTATATGGGTAATGTCTTGAGAACAGAGTTGTCCAAACCTCAGACAGGCTTTAGGGTTTAGGCTGGGCAAAGTTTGACATCAACTTATGGCTTGGTCTTGGTTTGATGTTCTCACCAAACCAAAGCCTTGGTTCTAGATTTAGCCTGGTGGGGCTTGCAACATAATTAAGTCAAATTGTGTCATCTAGTTTTGTTTTTAAGTTATAATTTGCTTTGAAAATTTTTATATAAAAAAGCGTGATTTATATTTAATAATTGAAATGCCATAAACAAATATAGTTTATATTTAAGATAAACAAAAAAAGCTATTTTCCCAAAAAAAAACTATCAATTAAAGAAAAAAGAGAAATTAACAAAATTAGAAAAGAAAAAGAAAATATCATATTGAACAAAGCTGGCCATACTTAGGGATCATGAGCAGTTGGACCAAGCTGAGATCAAGTTATGATCACCCCTATTAAAAAGTTAGGCTTCACTCAACTTGTCAAATAAATAAATAAATAAATTTGAGTATTTTATGAGATCTTATTCAAAGTAAATGAATTAGCAATTTTACGTTTAAATAATATAATATATAAGCAATTTAATTAAAAAATAAAATTATTTATATAGAGCCACACTTTGTTATTTTAAAGTTTAGTTTGATCTCATCGACGGAAATTGATTTAATTGATAAATAAATTCAAACTGCACCCATCATGTCGACGAAAGAAAACAGCATACAATAAAATTTCTTTGGTTCAAATCTTCCAAGTATCTTGTTTTTCCTTCTATGAAATCAAAAAATTTAGTTTTATTTTCTTTTAGATATCACAGTAAAGAAACTAACATCACCTACAGTAAATTTCTTCTGCAGTGACAATATGAATTATTGGATTTAATCCAACTATTCATAATTTTTTAAAAAGAATTAATACTTTACAATAACAAATCTAAACTACTAAATTTTTATCTGATAAAATTTTATCACTACAAAATCTACAGGATATCTTCTCCCCAAAATGGGTCAAACTCAGTAAATAAGTAATATGCTTTCATGATATTACCTGGCTTGACCAAACGACCTTTGACATGACTAAATTATGCCAAATAGCTGAAAAAATCAAATTTATATTGTAGCGGCTAATACAATCAAATGCCTTATAATAAGACTAAGGAAACAACCATCGCTGAAACGTTCGGGGTGGGTAAACTCGGTAAATAATAGACGAAGAAAGCAGTAAAATTTGATTAATCATACACTAGAATTTCCAGGGCAGCTAGTAAAACTCCCCTTTATCTCGATCAAATAAGAATACATATTATATACTAAAAATAGGACCTTCAAAGTTGTTCAGCTCCAAGCATCCACTTCGCTTGGACATTACCTCCGCATATTTTTTTTAAACAAATAAAAAACCTCACCAGAACTGAGCCTAAAAGAAAACCTTTTTGGTTCAACCAAAGCATATGACGCCGTTAGCCTGAGGTGTTAATTCATTGGACCTAAATATCATTGCTTAAGCATTAAATCAATTATAATATATTTGCTATCCTATCTAGCTCGACTTTGTTGGCCTGTCTGGGATTATGCTTGAGCGCTCTACTGAACAATCCCCAGCATCAATGCATCAGACTAAGAATGCCATACATTACTTTTCTACTCAACCCTTGTCAAATTTGCTGAGGAACTCGTGCTGAAATGTTGAGCAGAATCATGAGGGACCCCTTCTCTGTTCCTATGCAACCCTGCTCTCGCATCTGGCGTATCAAGGCCTTTAGCACTAAAAACGCCATAACCAGATCTTTGGGCACTGGGAGCACTAGGATGAGATAGGCCACGCTTGCGGATATCCTCAGCAGGAGGCGTTGGGTCTCTTGATCCAGAAGTAACAGCTTGCTTAACTGCTTCTGTTTTGAATTTAACATTAGTATCTGGTGTGGCCTGCCTATTCTGATTCAAAGCTGACGGAATTGACTTGAATGAATCTCTTGTTTCTGGTCCTCTGCTATTCAAACCAGAATTATCCCATGATGTCGTTTGCTGGAACCTGATTCTTGGCTCAGTTCTTTTGTACCTATTCTCAGTTACAACAGGAGGCTGTTGTGCCATAAATGGGAAATTATTCTTACTTGGAGAATCAGTTCTTTTGTACCTATTCTCATTCACAGCAGGAGGCTCTTGTGTGATGGATGGGGAATTATTACGTCTGTACCTATTCTCAGTTGAAGCAGGCTGCTGTTGTGTGATAGACGGTTGATTATTTCGTTTGTACCTATTCTCAATCATAGCAGGAGTCTCCTGATCACTTTTTGACAGAGGGGCTGCTTTGGGTATAGCATTTGTCTGATTATCAGCAGAGGTAAACCTGTTGATATCACGATTAAAATTTAAATTAAATAGTTTGTTGAAATCATCATCACAATTATATACAGATAAGCATTATTCTTTATATTTTTATCCCACCTGTCCCTCCAAATGGACATATGCTCGTCACCATCGGAGAGCCCCTCTTCTTCCGTTTCAAACCCTGATTCAGCAATACTTTCATTCTGATCTTCTTCATCAGAGTCGCTAGCCTCTTGAGCCTTAACAGACATTTGCGCTGCATCTTGCAACTTCTTCCCACTGAGACCACCTTTCTTTGGAAGCCCATATTTGACATGCCTGACTATCACACATGCTTCCTTTTTTCCCAAATGTGGTCCACTTTCCACAATAGACACATCTTCTATCTGCAAAGAACTGTTTAAATATAGAATAGAAAGATAGACAGAAATAGGAAAATAAGATAAAATAAAAATCTAGTAGACAAAGTTCAGACAGGAAGTCCCAGAATAAAGCTGAAGACCGTCTTACCAAAGCAGAAAAACGAGATAATAATCCTTCCAAGTCCTGATCTTCAGTTCCTAATGCCCTGCACTGTTTGGATAGCCGTAAATGAGTGAAAGACCACCAGCCACACATCAAAATATTTTAACGATGCAATGGATGAATGCACATATCTTGTTATAGCGGAACAAATTTTTATGATCATCTCACGTTCTTCTTTTCTTATCATGCTATAATGCCTCAAACCTAGCATCTATTAGGCAACACTTAAAGTCTGGCAGAAGTTAATGAAAGATTTGATAAAATTCAGTTCAAACAAGTATATCCATAGTGTACTAGTATATGATGTAAGCATTGATAAATGGGTTCATTTATTTAATTACCATCATAAATTGTAAATAGATGACTAAACAATGATGCGTAGATGCATAATGCACAGTACAATTTAGGATGAAGTAACTTACAGCATTTAATGATTAGCAAATCAGATGGGCACCTAAATTTTGCATCAGAGGATTCTATAATTATTTAAATATTGCTCCATTGTTATTGTCAAAGTACAATCCACAAACACCCTAAACTAAAACCAATCAAATATCACATATGGAAAAAAAAAAAAAAAAAAAAAGAGTACCTTCACTCGGTAACCTTTCTCCATTAATTTTTTAACCATATCTGCTTTCATCTTCAGGTCTTTTAATTCCTGAAAACATCAAAACAAGAATTTCCTTTTTTTTCAAGTTCAGTAGATAACACATGACAAACTCTCAAAATACAATAACATCAAAGCCAATGATTATCACCACAAGTGTCATGTTTCTTACTGCACTAGCCAAACACAGAGAGCATCATAAAGAGGGTATTGGCTATGAGACCAGAATATTTTTAATAAAATGATAGCAAGTATCAATTTTAATTCCTAACCCCAAAAAAATTTGCCACTTCATTTCTGCGACAGAAGTTTTCAAAAGACAAACTAAATCAGTCATTCTTAACTTTAACATTTTCCCTGAAAAATTTAAGCTTGACAGACTGCTAGCCTCAACAAGTCACTTTTTAAATTTAAGAAATTCCAGATGTCAGGTGTCTCCAATTTGTAGGTCAAGCACTTACAGCTGTGGGTTAGGTTAAAGAATACAAGTGCAGAGGAATAGTGGAGAATACTACAGTGGTACAACCTGTAAATCAAAAGTACTTCTTGACTGAGTGCTAAACCTGCATTTAGTCCATATTTGCATGTTGTATATTTATTCAGCAAAATTGGTCAAAACAATATAGGGCTGGCCAATGCTTCTAGATGGGGCTGCCAGAGCTCATTTCAGCAGTAAATCCCACAACTAAATACTAGCAAACTATATTCTGGTGGACAGAATTAAAAGTAAATCGTTTTGAATTAAAGAAGTGAGCTTCCTAAAAAGAATATGGGGGAGATGCAAATAGAAAAGGAGGGAATATAGAGAAAGAACTTACAGCTTTTGCAGAAAAGCGCATTTCCTTTCCAACCCCTTTTCTCAAACTTAACTCAGACTGCATGTGATTAAAAACTCATCAAGAACAACAATAATATATACACACAAAAAGCATGTGGGTTAGATTTCTAAATTCCAGTAATGACAAAAACGGATAGGTTTGATTTCTAGTCACTTGAAAGTTGAAACAGCATGCTATCACCATGCATACAAGGCAACTTTTTAACCATCCCTGCTTTAAGAATACCTGACACACATTAATTATTCTTTCAACTTGTAAGAAAAGGGCATGAATCTCAATTATTCTTTCAACTTATAAGAAAAGGGCATGAATTTCACCATCCATTAGATTTGTCCTATTTCAAAGATTTTTCTCATCTATTTTCCAGTTGAATTTACATTGAGCATGTAACGAGGTCCAGTCAGGGATGCTGAATGGCATGGGAGCAGTGTTCTAATTATTGAAAACAGGAATATGAAATGGCTGCCTAGCGCACTAACTAGCACCAAATTCTTTTGAAGCTAGCAGGCACATTGCAGCTTCATCTGCTGATGGTGTCCAACTGTCTATATTTAGATTTTAGAAATATGCTTATAGCAAATTATACTTGACTTCAAAACATAAGAAGGAAGCTGGTACTTGTGAATGACATTATTCTGAAAGAAATGAAAGGATTGTTTCCCTTCCATACAGAAGGCTCAGACTCAAAGATACATGGAGCCACTGATTATCCTTACATGTAAGAATGAGAAGGAATCCCCACCTATCGTCCTAGTTACTTTTATCTACTCATAGTTGGTTATTTTAACAACATATTCAACATACATCATAGCTCAATTGTCCAGATGCCAAAGCACAATACTGCACCAATGTTGCTAGAAGAAATTCATATGTTGGAATGCATCACAAACAAATTACAGATACCAGGGGGAAAAAAAATCTAAATATTGATTATTATGGAAACTTTATGAGGACCATGGAAACAAATGCAAAACTGCATAGCATACTGCACCTTGCTTTTAGCACGCTCCTTTTCCTTTTCTTGTTGTTTGTACTTTTCCTTGTGGTAGTCCATAATTTTACAGACAGGTGGTTTTGCATTTTTCTGAACCTGTACGACATTATCAAAATTATGAAGGCCCTTGTGACAGATTTGAGTACAAATCTAATATTCATATTATAATTTCTAAATGCCTCAAGAACTGTTCTATTGTGCTAAGTCTAACCCTTTTCAGCCATATTCTTATTTCTTAGGCTAACTTTAACACTTCAGAGTTTCCAACAGAAAACAAAAAAGATATGAGGACATAGAGGTGAGGTGACCACTAGATAGCCCAAGTATTGGGGATATAAGGCTTCTTTTTATATTGATAGAAAATAAGGCATCCCCTTAATAATCAGTACATGAAGTTACACAAACTCTCTCTCCCCCATCTTAAGTTGAAGACTCACAGTCTGCACCTCATACAATCACTTAAAAAGTCCCACGAATGTAACAAGATCAATAAATCCTTAGGTAAGCTAGAATAGTTTATTTATCATGATGCCACCTATTGCAATTCAGCACCTATATTTTACATGTAAGAATTCTCAGATAACACAGCAAAGACCTACAAAATTTTACCTCAACTAAATCAAGCTTGAGCGACCTGGCACGTTCTAGTGCTTCAAACCTTGACACTACTGAATGTCCTGCATGAATACATAAATTTAATGGGAAAATCAGAATTCCAACCAAATTAATTGCACAGTACAAGACCACAAGATAAACAAAACCTGATCTGCCCAGTTCCTGGCAATATTGAAATTATAGTACAATGCAATACATGTCTACCCTCCGTGTTCCACAGACATCTATCATTTAATATATTTACACAACTATACATCTCCATAAATCCTTTGGTTGTCTAATCCTAACTTCCTAAGCATGCTCCAGACTTTATTATTGTTAATCTTAGTCACAATTGTTTAATGGAAGATTGGAAGGTAAGGAAAAAACAACTAGTAGTGAAGAGTGAATATATCATAGTAACATGAAAATATGGTTGGTAGCTTTATGCTCTATCAAATTATTAAAACAGCAATCCACAAGTTCAGCATTTTTACTACTTTAAATATAAGATGATTGATCTAGTATATGGTTGCAGTGTTGCACTTGCATTCCCCTTCTCCGAATCAGTAATTGACAGCCATTTAGTTGGACAAAAGTTGGACACCCTTACCTTCCCCTGGTGGTTACAAACCACATTATAAACATTCTTACTGAAGGTATGATTTTTTAAGACTTAAGAAGCCATGCAATGCCCACGACCATGATAACCATATCAAAATAATAAACATTAAACAATTTAAACCAGCGTTTATCAGGATGAATGATAGAATTACCATCATCCATAACAAGCCTGACAAACTGAGCAGTGATTTCTTCATTTAATCGCGGCTCACTGCTGTCCCTCTGATCCTTCTTCGTCTTTGTCTGAAAACCAAGAATGCACCATCAACTGGCAACATCAAGGAATACCATCACAAGTTCACAACCATAAATGGCTACCACAATATCATACCCTGATATAGGCTAGCAGAACTTCCGTTGACTATCTTACCGGATACAAAATCCATAACCAGTAGAATTAAAAAAATGAATACCCTAACATTGAAAAAGCTACGAAAAGATGCCACTACTCGTCAACAAACTGATCACCCCGTTTTCAGTCACAGTAAAAGCAAACAATTCCATATTGTCAACCACTGAATTTACAAATTTACCTGCACAGGAGCAGCGAAAAACCTCGCGTTATAACAAACATCAGTGGGTCTATTTTGAAAAACCCAATATGGCGTCTCAGTAACTCGCGGTTTCCAATGTGTGGTGGAATTCAATAAAGATGCAGTCGAAAGCTGAATGTAACATCTTCGAAATTGGGTGGACAATAATTTCAATTTAGATTGCCCGCTTCGGCACCAATATGCCATTACCTACGTCCAGTTGGAGATGCCCCGAAATCAACAAACCATTGAAGTAACTAATACACTGTTTGTTTGGCAGAAAGGTTCATCCTTCAGCCTAGAATGAAGTTAGTATTTTGAAGATCGCGTTTCAGCGTAAAGCTTCGCCGTTACATACAGCTTTAGCGACAAGCCTTACACCACAACTCGGAGTTGCGATTGCGCTCAACGAAGGCAGAGTTTGAACCGACGATGCAATCTTAACGACGCTGATTTTGTAACAAGCCTTTTATACTCTCGTACATTAATGGGGCTGACAAAGTGATTGGGCCTATGCTCAAAAGTCCATCCCATACTAAACAGGGGTTGGGCTCCTGTTAACAAGAATTATTCTCGAGATCTTTGTCAAGAATTGATTTATACGAAAATCAAGTTTTGTTACATTTAAACATTCGCAGTATCTTTGTAAATTAGTTTTATGTGATTATACAAGAAAATTTAATGTGAAACAATTAGGAGTGTCCAATGGTTGGGTCAAGCTTTTATAAGACTTAAAACTTGGTTTGGTTTTAGACCAGTCTCATTTTAGAGACTCGAGACTTAGACCAATCCACTTTTGATTGGTTAAATGAATGTTTGAGTCTATACATTTTTTAAAGAAAAATTTTATTTTATAAAAGAATATTTTTTATTAAGATTTAAAATATATAAACATTGGAATGAAACGAAAAATTAAAATTTGAAAGAAAAAGTGATTAAAATTTGAAAAAAAAAAATTTAAAATCTTAGTTTAAAAAAGTTATTATAAATAAAATAAATTGAATTTAAAAAAATAAAAATATGATGCAGAGCATGACTGAATCAAGTCTTATATGACCCCATGATCTTTCTCGACCCAATAAAATTGTAAAATTTTTTATTTTAACCTAACTTAAACTGATCTAATATAACTATGAAAATCAGGTTGGTTAAGTCAACCGAATCCATAAATACCCCTATAAACAATGACAAAAAGTCACAATTCCTAAATGATTTTTCTTCAAACCCTTTTTTTTTTTTTTGGCTATAAACATACTTATTTCGCATTTTGTAAGTAATGGTAATTTTTTAATTTTTATACTTAAAATGAATGTTCGAATATCTAAGAAATTTTCATTGTCATTAATTAAACTAACGTAATATTGGACATGAAAGAATTCAAAAGAGACCAGAAGCAAGTTAGCCAACCACGTTGAAATTGAAATTGGATTCAAGTTGTGCATGTAGATTATATGGGGTCACATAATGCATGTAATATGTACTATCAAATTAAATCTTCAAATTTTATCGATTTCAACTTTTAAAAATATATGAAATCAATAATATAATTTAATATATAAACAGTCAAATTTATATAATTACGTTAATATGAACTGAATGTGAATTAATTCAAAATGGTGTAGCAAAATTGAAAGGACGTTGAAATTATTAGTCATCAATAATTGGCAGTAAAACTAAAATCCAAGAGGAAGGAGACAATGTCGTAATCAGGTCACTTCAGTGTCTTAGATGGATGGGGCATAACTATAAATAAGTTACCATAGAATTCTAAAGGGACAAGATCATACCGTAAACAAACTATCTTAATTTTCTTTTTTTATGAAATTAAAAAAAATTAATTAAGTATGTAAATAACAAATGTCTTCTTTAAGCACAAAAGTCTTTAAGCCTGTCTCAAAAATACTTAGAAATTGCTATAATTTTTTTAAGTTTGTGATACATGATTTCGTGAGATTCATTATTAGTGTATTAATATTTTTTTACATATAGATCTTGATCAAAGATAATGTATAACATATTTATATTTTATTTGAGGGTTTAAATATATTTAAAATTTATAAAAAATGAGGGAGGGTGAAGAAGAAAAATTAAAGCCATGAATAAAAAAACTATTTATCTTTCATTTTAGTTGGAAAATAGCAGCAACCTGTTTGACTCATAGTAGGGACAAACAACCCACAAGTCTAGTGAAAAAGAAATAAGAGGGGAGAGAGGGTTTTAAGATAGAGAGAGCCACACACATAACTTAATAGGAAAGGTTGTCTCTTCCCTTTCATAATAACTTTTAAATATTAATAAAATTAGGTTTTATTTAATAAAATACAAACTCTCTTTAATTGGCTTAATAAATAACCTTAATTTCTCTCTCTGGTTTTTGATATAATGAGATAATTATTTATTAACAATAAGTTATATGTTAGGTTATTTACACAAATAGGTTTGTAATTAATCTAACACATAATAGATTACTTATAGTATCAAGGATCTGATTAATTATTAGTTTAGTATAATATTAATTACTTATTACAAAAATTATTATAATAATTGGATTAATGTTAATCTACCAAACCTCAAATTATTCTAACATTCAAATCTATTACTATAAAATATTAAACTTTTTATAACAAAATTTTAAAGCGTTGTGTAGTGAAAATAATATGTTGGAGTGGATCTTTTTCATATATTACTACTAAATCTGATTATAACTTAAAAAGTTTGTCTAATTCCATAAATCTAGCTCAAAAAAATAAAATTCAAATAAAAAATATATGAATCAAAAAGTCTGATTTGTAAATACATAAGCATTTATTTAAAACCTAATCCGAACCCAAAAAATTTAAATAAATATTTTTTAATTATAAAAATTTATTATATAAAAAAAAACTTAGTGTAAAACTTATTATATAAAATATAACTTAGTGTAATGTGACATTTTGATAAATAAATAAAAATTAAAATCTCTTATCTAAAAAATTTATATTAATATAACAATTCATTTTTATTTATAATTTCTATATATATAATCTCACATATAATAATAATAATAATTATTATTATTATTATTATTATTATTTATGTTATTTATTTTACATTTTAAATAAAAAATTAATTTAATTATTTATTAAAAATTTTGATTGGTCGAATAAACCTAACATAAAAAATATAAATAAAAACTTAATTAAAATATAATTTTATACTTTTTTTTAAGCTCAAATTTAGACTTAATTTTTTAAAATTTAAGCAAATCAAGTCTTTATGAAATAGTAAGAGCCTCGATCGGCAGCTTGCAAGCATTAACGGTGCATGCTCATAATCATGGATGCTCTTTTGTTTCCGTATCGTATGTATTTTATTTTATTTTATGTCCGTGGTCTATTCTTGTTTTTATACTGTCCTGACATGCCCGTATATCAATCGATCAGCTTTGGAATTCTACCCATTTTCGGTGATAATAATAATAATAATAATAAATTAGTTTATTTATTCACACAGATTATAAAAAGATATTAATTTATATTATTATATATCAATAGGCATCATAAAAAATTTATTTTTATCATATAAAGTAATTTTTATTATTTTTTTAAAAAATTTTAAAATATTAAAAACTGATAAAATTATATTTAATTATATTTTTTATTTTAAACTATCTAAATCATTAAATAAATCTTTCAATAAGATGTTTTTTTTCTTTTAATTTTAGATTATAACAAATTATATATATAATTTTTTATTATAAAATTTAAGAGATATTTATTTATTTATTTATTTATTGTTAACTTTAAAAACTGTTTGAATTTCAATTTTTTTTATTTAAGATGTGTTTAATTAATTTATTAATTTTTTTATTTAATTAATTAATTTCTTATATTTCAAAGAATTTACAACTTAAGAAGCAGTTTATTAATTCACTAAGTAATTACTTTATAATTTTTTGTTGAAAAAAATTCATCATTTTTCATTATAATTTTAACAAAATTTTGTACATAAAAAATTTTTCAATTTAAAAAGTAATTATTTAATTCATTAATTTATTACTTAATAGTTTTTTTTGTTGATTACAATATTTATGTATTTTAAGAAATTATTAATACATATATCTAAAAAGTGAAGAGTCATCATATAAAAAAGAATTGAATATTTGATCAATTTAAATTACTTATTGATCAATAAAATTTTTACATTAAAAAAAATTTACTTTATTTATATATAATATATATAATAAATTTTACTACTTCTTTTTATCAAATCAATTTTTTATTCTTACAACGTAATATTTTACAAAAGAACTATCACACCGTTCTCGGGTACATCCAAATTGTGACGCTCCGGAGACGCGTGATGTATGTATCGGGCCATGTATGTATGAGTGAAAAGGGAATAGAATTATATAATTAGGGCAACTTTTAAAAAGGTAATAAAATTATATAGTTATGCTTCAATTTTTAATTATGGAAACTACTTTAACTTTAAGCATTTCCTTAATTATAATTTACATACTATTATATCCCTTCTATATATTTTGGTCCAAAACTAATCTTTGGCTGTTACATCTGAAACAAAACGCCATGCGCGCTATTTCTTCTTCCATATGTTGATACATATTATTAACCTCAAGTACTTCCTGAAACAAGCCATTGCTATTATTTCTTCTAAGGAAAAATTATTTGCCTAATCCATAGGTATGTGGTATATTGTGTGTTTATATACATACACACACATATATATAATAGAAAAACTATACTTTTGGTTCTCATAGTTTTACTTAATTTTAAATTTGGTCCCTATAGCTTAAAATTTTAATTATAATTAAATGCTTGAAGTTTTACTAATTTTTAATTTAGTGGCTAACATTATATTATTATCAATATTTTTTCATACATGTGAGTTAATTTTACTTCATTATCTATTTTTATTTTTTTTATTAGTATTAACTTTGAGTGTTAAGATAATATATAGTTAGTAGTCTCATTAACAAAACTTAACATAATATTGATAAAATTTTAACAGTAAGGACTAAATTAAAACATTTGTAAACTGTAAGGAACCAATTATATATTTTTAAACTATAGGGATCAAATTAAAAAATGATTGAAACTATGGAGATGAAATTATAATTTTCCCTATACATGTATAATTGAAAAATTAATTGAAACTATTGCATTATTAAATTCATAGATATATAACATATTATTTTGATTAAATTTTAGTATTGGATATATATTTATAGATTGTGATTTTTTTTTAATGTTTGCTTATTAATTTTTTAAATTTACGAATGAGATGAGAAAAATCACAATATGACAATGCCAAAAAAATTTAATCGTATAATATCATTATAAGAATATTTTATTTTGTAACTATATAAATTAGCATTTAAGTCATGCAATATTAGATGAGTATATATATATTGACATTTAATAAGCTAACGGTTGTCTTAATTATATAATTTTATTACATACGTGGCCCAATATATACATCACACGTCTCGAGAATGTCATAATAACGGATTTTTATTTTTTTACAAATTAATTTCTCACAAATTTTATTTTATGCTAAATTAAACTCTTATTAATCTAAACAAAAAGACTATATTGTACAAATTTATACTTATGAAAGATTAATTTGCTACGATTAATTTGTGAAAAGTTTGTTGTCATAAAGTATAAAAATTAAGACTAATTTTATATTTTTCTCTTTTTAGATTTATTTAAACTATACTTAATATTGTCATATTCTAAAAATTATATGTAGGTCCCTTATAATTGATTTTTTTATCAATATTATTAACATCGTACATAATATGTATTTTATTTTAAAAAATTAACTATTTAACTAACTTTATTATCACATCAAACAATAAATCACAACATATTAGAATTTAACATGAATTTGATCATCTGTCATATTGAGATTAAAATCACAGCCATTTGTCATAAAAAAATTATATATTTTATTTAACAAAAAATAGATTAAGAACAAAATTTTATAATAATATCATAATATCTTGAAAGTGAAATATAATTTTATGAAATAAAAGTGATATCATATATGTAGTTTAATTAAACCTCAGACAAAATTAAAGTAATTTACTCTAATAATTTTAATCTTTTTTTAATCATGATCTCACAGGGCCAGTATCACCTCCCCTGTAAAATCCTTGATATAAATTTAGATTAACATCATCTATTCAATATCATAAGAGAACATGTGGTCCGGGATGACATGTAATTTGACCATTCTATGACAAGACCATTTGTTTTGACCATTTTTGCAAGAGTAGCTATCCAATTGTTGTTTCTCATCTTATAAAAATGTTTCTCATAAAAAAAATGTCGATTTTTTCTTCAACTAACTACTATATATATTATTATTTCATTTACTAATGAAGTATACATTAACATGTGAATACACGACTATATATAGTTTATATTAACTACATTATAAGTACAAGATTTTAGTTTATATAAATATATCATTATAAGTGTGTCTATGTGTTTATTTATTATTTAATTTGTGTGTTTTAATCCAAGTTCAAAAATATCATTAAAAGGTGTCATCATGGTTATATTATACACAACTTCATGAACTAGGAAATGAATATGCTATAGTAGAAAGGGTTAGAGAAAATGATAATGGAGATGAAGAAGTCTTCATAACAATAGCATTTGAGCTTTCTAAAAATAAACTTGATAATGTTTGGCCAGAGGTAGTTGGGAGACCAATAAAAGAAAGAGTTTATGGTCTTTGATCAGAGTCTTCCACTATTATGCAAGGAGTTAGCCTTACATCCTATGCACCAAAATGTTTTTTATCAGCACCCCATACCACTATTCAAATCATAATTAATACTTCTACTTTTTAAGAAACTGTTAACCAAGCAATTAAACAAAAATTAGCAGACCTACGAGCATCATTTCAAGATGAATTGCAAGCAAGTATTCAAGCTATACATCCAAGTCAACTGCCAAGATTAGTTGGAGATGTAGGATTTGCATCAAATAATGTTTAGGATATGATGTAAATTTCTGATTATGACTAGGTTGGATACTTTTATGGTTTAAGGTCCATCAAATTAGGATAGGATAAAACTTAACTTAGTTGGAAACTTTTATTATTTAAGGTCTATTATGTGTAGGAGTTGCAAACTATCACTTGACTAGTATTAAATTTTTCAATGCATATTAATGATTTATCATGTATTTATATATTTTTAATTTGTCTTGATTGTTTGATTGATATGTGGTGTATTATAATAGGTATATTAGAATATGGCATGAGCTTATTCAAAATTTCTATATCAATTTATTCCAGGTTTAGCTACATATTTAGCTACAGTTAATAGATTAATCAAATTTAGCAATGAATGTTATATTGAATTACCTTCCTACTTAGCAACAAATTTAGCAATGACTATCTATGACATTAATAATTGAATTTAGCAACAGAATATTTTGTTTCTAAATTAGCAATGGATTAAATGGTCATTGCTAATTGGTTAAATTAGAAAACTTCGTTTATTACATTTTAGCGACATCTGTAGTCCACGTTAACGATGGATAAATACATTTCTAATTAGTAACAAATAATTCATGGATGTTAAATCGTTGTTTACTAACAGATTTAGCAAGGGTAAAATTTGTTGCTAATTTTTTATTAGCAATGGATTTTATCATGTTAGCGACAAATCTGTCTGTCAACTAACATTTTTCTAGTAGTGATATATAATGCTTTTGTTGAATTTAGCTCAACGAGAAGACACATCACTAGTTGCATTGAGCTTATAGTGCATTATTTTGAATGGTCTTCTTATAATATTGCATCACACCGTTTATTCTTGTTTGGTGTGTTCCTATTTAAAAATTTAATGGTATAAATTATATGATGTAATTTATTTTTATTAAATATTTGGTATACGCATTATATTGTATGACTTAATACTATTAACTTCCATCAATTTCAATCAATATTGCTTATCTATATTATTAAGCAAGTTATTGGGATCAAATATGGGTGCGGTGGAATAAACTTCTACATTGGACATAATTGTGTTAGAATGTGGCCTAATAAATAAGTAAAATAATTGTATTATTTTTAATATTATTAAATTAAAAATAATTAATGTTATAATTAATTTAAATTAATATTTTAATAGTTGAATGAATCTCGAACATGCATTTAGTTATTTAATGGATGTATTAAATTAAAGTTAATATAACCTTAATTAAATACCTCCTTTATGTCCATAAAACGGTTACACTCAGAAAAATAAAAGACTTGAAAAGTCAAGGTTCTATCGTTCAAAAAAATCAGGGTATTGATCAAGAAAGAGAAATGGGAAGAAGTCAATTTAACAAGGAGATATACGTTCGCTTCTACACAGATATGTACATTTAAGTCTACCCTAAAATTATGAAATTCTAAAATTTTAAGAATTAAGTCTATTGTAAAAATTATAAAATTCTATTATTTTGGGAATTAGGGCTTTCTATACAGATATGAGTGATATAACATTTAGTATCAGAAGTTGAGAATTTTATAATTTTCCAATCAAGAATGTTTCTCCCAAAATATCTATCCTATATGATTACATATTGGATCATAGAAATCAGATCCCATATGATAGCATAGCGTGTATATATATATATATATATATATATATATAATGCATATGGATTATTGCCATTGTGAACACCTCATTCCTAATCACTTAATTATTTAATTAATGGATACACCAATTAATTAATAATTAAAAAAATAGAAAAATTAAAAATGTCAAAACTTCAAATAATATTTTTAATTGGAGGATAATTTAGAATAAAAAAAAAAAGAATGGGAGATAAACTCAAAATTCAAAAAAAAAAGTAACTAATTAAAATAATTATAATAAATCAAAGAAAGATAATAAAGAAATATAAAAATATAAAATATATTACAAAGCAAAATTCAAAAAATCAAAAAGTAAAAATTAAAAGTTAAAAATTCAAAAATATTAATCATAATAGTGTAATAAAAAGAAAATGGGAAAAAGCTAGTAAGAGGAGAGTAGACATGTGATGCTGGAAAAAGTTGCAAAAACAGAGAAGAAACACAGCAAAGAGAGGAGAAAAGCGACTTTGGGGCAGGAGAGAAAGGAAGGAAGTGGCTGCTCCAACAACAAGGATAGGAGCAACACCACATCTGGAGAGGAGTAGCACAACATCAAGAAAAAGGGGTAGAGAAAAAAAGAGAGGAAAGAGGGAGCCCTCTCTCGGGCTTTCTCTAGCTTGCTTCCTGTAAGAGCTGGCCATTTTCTCTCTTTCATGAAGGTTTTCAAGGCATCAAAGATGAGCATCAACCTGGGTTTCGGTTTTGTTTTGATAATAAGAACTTTATGTGTTGTTTCTGGTTACGTAGTAGGATGACTGCCTTCTTTTTCTGCCTCTGAGGAGCTCTTCGGGTAAATGGTGGTCACAGAGAGAGCTGGGAGGATGGACCAGAAAACCGAGAAGAGAGAGGAAGATGGAGGACCGAGAAAAACATAAGAGTGAGCTAGAACTGAGAATGGGGGGAGGAAGAGGAGAACGTGGCCGAGAAAAGGAACCTTGGCTGGAAAAGAGGAGAGGAGAACGTGGCCGAGAAAAGGAACCTTGGCTGGAGAAGAGGAGAGGAGAACGTGGCCGAGAAAAGGAACCTTGGCTGGAGAAGAGGAGAGGAGAACGTGGCCGAGAAAAGAAACCTTGGCTGGAGAAGAGGAGAGGAGAATGTGGTCGAGAGAAAGAACCTTGGCTGGAGAAGAGGGAGAGAAGGAAGGTGGCCGAGAGAATGAACCTTGGCTGAAGGAGAAGGGAGAGAAACCCGAGATGAGTAGAGGGGGGGAGAGAGAGACTAAAAAACGCTGTTGGACCGTGTTGGAGAGCTGAAGGAAGACAAGTGTTGCTGGGCCTTGAAATTGTGGTTGGATGAGGAAGAAGAAGAGAGACAAAGAAGTGCAGAAGAGAGGGAAAGCAACGTGTTGAGCAGAGGAGCCACGGACTGAAAAAAAGCTATTAACGCAGAGGTTCCACGGACACCCCAAGTTGTCTTTTTGTTCACCTCTGTTTGAATGATCCAAAGCAGAGGAAGTTTAGGGGCTTCGTGAGGAAGAAGAGGAAGAAGAAATTCTCTATTTTGAGCACAAAAAAATAGAGCTGAACAGAGGAGGAGTGGAAGAATAAAACGCTGAAAATGGAGGCCATCCAGGGAGATGCAACCGAGGAGAGGTGTTGAGAAAAAAACTAAAGGTGTGTGAAGAGCTGAGAAGACAGCAGAAACATTGAGGAGAAGAGGAAAAGAAAGGAAGGAAGAGGGAAAGGTATCAAGAGGAAGAATAAGAAGGAAGGAAGAAAGGAAGGTGTTGAGTTGAAGAGAAGCATTTGGCATCTGTTTTCCAGCCGAGAAAGCAGAGGTTTGGGGACCGTGTTAGAGAGCTGTGAGCAAGGCATCAACCGAGGAAGGAAAGCAGTCTTTCATCTGAGCAAGAAAATATCGCTGAAGAAGAAGCACGTGAGGTATGACTGCATGGTGGAAGTTGTTATGCATGGTTGACACTGTTCATGCGTTTTGCTTCAGATAACATTGTGTTTATTTGCTTATTTTTTGTTTTAATTTATTTTTGTCATTTTTCATTATTCTTATTGTCATTTTTTTCATGTCAATGTGGATGTGGAATTGATTTCGGCTTTACAAACAAGGATTTAAGCTATATCATCATTGTGTGAGAATATTATTTTCCTCGAGTGCTTGGGGTCGTGTGAGATTTTAATCTCTTTAGACCCTAAAATTTAGTACATACTTGTTAAAAAAAAAAAAAATAATAAATATTAAAAATAACAAATAAGTAAATAATAATAATTCAAAAAAATGAATATAAAAATTAAATTATTTACAAAATGATTAAGTTGGGGTTTTTATAAAATTTAATTAAATAAAAGTGTCATGTGGAACTCAGGTTCTCATAGGTTTAGGAGAATTGACCTTGGCTTAAATATTTCCAATTTTAAAATTTGTTTTAAAATAAATATATGAAAATAAAGCTATATCATTATCGTGTGAGAATATTTTTCTCCTCGAGTGCATGGGATCATGTGAGATTTTAATCTCCTTAGATCCCTAAATTAGGTACACATTAGTTTTAAAAATAATAACAATTAAATATTTACTTTAATTAAATGATTTCTATTATTTACGAAATTATCGCGTGAGAATTTTGTTCTCCTCAATTGCATGAGATCATGTGAGATTTTAACCTCCTTAGATCCCTAAATTAGGTACACATTGGTTTTAAAAATAATAACAACTAAATATTTACTTTAATTAAATGATTTCTATTATTTACGAAATTATCGCGCGAGAATTTTGTTCTCCTTGATTGCATGAGATCACGTGAGATTTTAATCTCCTTAGATCTTTTAAAAAATTAGCACATTTATTTTAAAAATAATAATAATTTAATATTGACTTAATTAAATATTTTCCTTTATTTATGAAATTATCGTATGAGGATTCAGTTCTCCTCGATTGCATGAGATCACGTGAGATTTTAATTTCCTTAGATCTTTTAAAAAATTAGCACATTTGTTTTAAAAATAATAATAATTTAATATTGACTTAATTAAATATTTTCCTTTATTTATGAAATTATCGTGTGAGGATTCAGTTCTCCTCGATTACATGAGATCACGTGAGATTTTAATCTCCTTAGATCTTTTAAAAAATTAGCACATTTGTTTTTAAAATAATAATAATTTAATATTGACTTAATTAAATATTTTCCTTTATTTATGAAATTATTGTGTGAGGAGTCGGTTCTCTTCGATTGCATGGGAATATGTGAGGTTTTAATTTCCTTAGTTCCCTAAAATTAATATACTTCTATCTAATAATAATGATATAATAATAATAAAGAAAAAATGATCATAATTAAATATTCATTCTAATTAAATATTTCCCATTATTTACGAAATTGTTGTGTGAGAATATAGTTCTCCTCAAATACTTGAGGTCGTGTGAGATTTTAATCTCTTTAAACCTCAAAATTTAGTACATACTTGTTTGAAAGATAAATAATAAGAATGATGATAAATAGATAAAATAATAATAATGCAAAAACGAATATTTTAATTGAATTATTTACAAAATAAATAAAGTCAGGGTTTTATGCATTTAACGAATTAAAATGCCACATTCAAAAATTCCAAAGGTGGTTTTCTGTTATATTTTGTTCTGAGTTTAATCCTGACTTTAAAAAAAGAAATAAAAAATAAAAAAATAAAAAAAATAAAAGATAAGTGAAACAAAAAAAAAACCAAAATCCAAAATTAAATAAATTAAAAAACCCAAAAATATTCCTTTCATTTCAAATTTCAAAGGAAATAAAATAGAATATAAACTTCCCAAATCCCAAAATCTCATTCCGTAATCATTTCATTTAAGTTTCAAAATAAAAATAAAAATTCCAAAAACAAACAATAATTAAAAGGTTGAAAAATAAAAAGATCAAATGAGCTAGATTACTTAGGTTGCTGTATATTAAAACATACAAATCCAAATTCCAATCCTATTTTGTTTACAAAAATCTATTTAATTTGAACTCTCCCGTTCTCATTACAAAAATTATAAATCACCAACCAACAGACACGCCTTTTGGGGTCGAACTACGTGGACTTTGATCCCTATCACGGGGTACGTAGGCCCTAGGTTTTCATCCTAGGTCAAGTCTGCCTTTGTAAATATCCATCTGTTTGTTTCCACTATTGTCGTTTTTGTCTTCTTTGTTTAATGGGTATGCATGTTAATAAAGGGTAATTGAGATAAATTTAAGACCATATTCTATTTCAATTGGCTAGTTTAAGGTAAACGTCCTTATGGACGGGTGTTGTGGGGTGCTTAACACCTTCCCCACACTCAAATAGACTCCTGAACTCATCTCTGATTTCGCAAACCATGTTGCCTTTTTCTTCTTTATTTAAATGGGTTTTCCAAAGTTTTCCGTTAAAAATTTTGGTAGCAACTCCAAATAAATTGATTTTCAAGATTCGTTTTTGGGAATTAATTTAAAAACACTTTTGATTTTATTCCGCCGAAAGGTCGGTTACGACCGCCATTATGTCTTAATTTGGATGAATTTTCTCAATTTATGAATGTGTATCCTTTAGCAAATAAAAGCATCCAATATAATGCGTGTTTATGTATATGTATATTGTTTTTAATGAAATTAATTCATATATTGATTGATCTATCATGCAAATTCAAATTTAATTGGTATCACGCCATTGAAAGTCAATGGATGGTATAGGAAAATTATATTAAAATTCTAATTTAATTAATTTGAGAATATTGAGATTAAAGTGATCATGTTAAATATAATTATTAGTTCGTATGTTTATTTTAAATGGATTTATTATATTTATGTAAGTATAAATTTTTATAATTGATTCACGTATCTCATCTTAGAATAATATCAATTTGATGGATTTTATTATTAGTTAAAGTATTATCACCAAGTAAATTTAAATTTATTTTTAAGGTGATTCGTTAGTTATCAAAGTTGCCAAATTGTATGGATAATAAATTCCAACTAAAGATAACCATTATGTGATTATATATATACATATATATATATATATATATATATAAACATATATTTTATATTTAAGTAAATATCTATTATTATTAATTAAGTTGATTTTCATTAAGTAATTTGAAATTTATTTTCAAGATTATTTGTTAAGTGGCCAAATCATAAGGATACTAAATTTTAAATAAAAATAATCATTATGTGATAATATATATTTATACATTTAAATAAATGTCTATTATTGTTGATTAAGTTCACTAATTATTAAACTTTTAAGATTTACTGAAAGGTTAGTCAATTGTTCTAATAAATAGCGAACATGAAAATAGTAGTCATTTGCCATAAAAAAAATAATTTCTTTAAAAAAAACTAGAGAACATAATTTTATAATAATATCATAATATCTTGAAAGTGAAATATAATTTTTTAAAATGAAAGTGATATCATATGTAGTTTAATTAAACCTCAGACAAAATTAAAGTACTTTACACCAATAATTTTAATTTTTAAAAATCATGATCTCCCAGGGCTAGTATCACCTCCCCTGCAAAATCCTTGATATAAATTTAAATTCACATAATCTATTCAATATCACAAGAGAATATGTGGTCCTCAATAACATGTTATTTGACCATTATGTGATGAGGCCATTTGTTTGGACCATTTTTAAAAAAGTCATTAACCATATCTTATGAAAATGTTTCTTGTCAAAAAAATATTGATTTTTTCTTCAACTAACTACTATATATTAATTATTTCATTTAGCAATGAAGTATACATTAACATGTGAATACATGACTAAATATGGTGCTTTCGCTGAATTCAGCTGTATAGTGCAATCTTTTGAATGGTCTTCTTATAATATTGTATCACACCGTTCATTCTTGTTTGGTGTATTCTCTATTAAAAATTTGATGGCATAAATTATAGGATGTAGTTTAATTTTATTAAATATTTGATGTACATGTTATACTATATGACTTTTTATTGTTAAATTCAATCAATTCTATATATATTTTTTATTCACTATTACATGTTAATTTATAATATTTGTTTTTATTAATATTTAAACTCAAAATCACTTGAATAAATGTGAAAAGTTTTATTATTGAATTATTTTTATTATGCTCATTTATATTATTAAACATGCTATTGGGATCAAATATGAGTATCGATAATAAATATATAATTAAAAAAGGACCCACAAATCAAATATTTTTAAGTTCCCTATTAGATAGAATTGAATTAAGAAAGTGATAAATAATTAAAAAGGACTCATAAACTATAAATGTTTTAAGGTTTTAGGTTAAAATATAATGTCAATAAATACTCTATTCTCTGTTCAAGTATGATTATAAAAACCCACTAAAAATATCTTTTGGAATGAAATGACAAAGAATGTAATAACGGAAGTCCATTAATTAGATTATTAGTTTAAAATTTAATTTTGAATGAAATCAAATGACAAATAATATTTTTTTAAAAACTCTTCTCTATCATCCAAAAAGTTTATTTTTCTTGGTGGAGCCAACAATGAAATGAAATGAGCTTCTTAATTAAATTACCCAAATAAAATAATATTCACGTGTGTCGTCGACCAAGAGTTGTAATCTAGACTCGAAGGGAAAATTAAGCTGTTAAAGGAATATATTTTGTAAGCTAATTTTTTAAACTTTTTAAGCCCGGTCTCCTTCTACTCCAGTAGATCACTCAAACCTTGACAAATATTTTTCTCAATTCCTTTACATCAACCATAGAATACTCGGATATAATTTTAATTTTCTCTAATCTACTATAGAGAACAAATTCAAATTGTCATCGTTCTAGAAGAAAAAGAAGAAAGAAAATGGTTTTTATACGAAGGAAATAAAATAATAAACACATTTATAAATTTAGAGTAGAAAATTTACATATTTCTCTTAATTGTGGACATTAATCGAACTTTGGTTAAAATTATTGATCAAATAAGATACCCACAGTGTATTAAGTGTATCTCAAGTTTTCACAGTCTAAATATCCTCTCGAATACAACTGTAAAATACTTTAAAGATATTCTTTTCAAAACATTTCAAGTCTTTATAGACTTTTGATCTCAATTATCTATCGTATAATAGTATAATTCTATTTATAAAAAGTTAGTTACAATTAGTGTTAAGTAATAATTCATATAATTACTATTTTATCTTTACTTAATGAAAAATCCTCATGATAAATTTTGTATAATATCTTAAGAGATTTAACTTCTAAATATTATACGATATTCTAACATTTTACAACATGATATTTATAAGTTAGAGAAAGCGGCAAAGGAAATATCTGTATCCACTTACTAACAATAATCATTCTTGTACATGAATTTAATCTCTACTCTACCTTTTTTTTTTCTTTTTTTAAAAAATTAGGTCCTTGATCTCTTTTACTTGGAAATATTATTTCTTTCCATTATATACATAAATGATCACCGAGAAAAAGCAACTTGTTGCAACTTGCAATTTGGTTACTCATAGTACGAGCCCTTTGCTCACGTGGGGATCGACATATCATAAAGAGGAAGAACCAACTTCAACTAAACTCAAATTATTGGCAATCTATATGGTTTTTATTCCCATCACCTTTTTTTAAAAAAATTCATTTTTCTTCTATTTATTTCAGGCATGTTAGATTTTGGATTATCCACTAACCACTCAAAGAGCGTAGCAGAAGGAAGGGGATGCCTTATTCTATTCACGTGGCACATTTGAAGGCTCAATCCCAATAATGCTCGTTTTGTACGTCCTAGTTGTTCAGCCCCACCACAAAATTTCCCCCACTTTTTACTTGCAAGCTTTGATTTTGAATTTTTCCCAAATTATTACTATTTTTTTAATTTTATTTAGTCTAGTACGTGTAAGCATATTTATCAAACTTGCGAGTTTATTATCTGAGTTTACGAGTTTGCGATTGTACATAAATAAAAAATAATCAACTCGTTGTAAACTTGAACTTAGTACAAATTCGGGTAAACTTGTGAGTTAACATATCGAGTTTACGATTTTAACGTATCAATTAACTTGTAAAGTCAGGAATATAATAATTTAAAATCAAGATTAAATAAGATATAAACAATTTGTTTTTCATGAAGCCTTTATAATTTATTGTATTACAAGTTTGAATATGTATAAAAAATAATAAAATTACATTTAATATGTACTTATTAAATAAAATAAAATAAATATTATTTAATTAGTTATATTGAATAATTATTTATGTATGACCATATTAAAATATTTATGTTGAGTATTACAAATTATAAAATATGAAAAACCTTTGTTTGATTAAGTACAATTTGAATTACATTTAAATGTTTTTTTAATGTATATAGTGTTTAAACTATAAAATTATATATTTTGATAACTATTTATTAATCGAGGCAAACTCTTACCAGTTTACATTACGAATTTACCTATCTATTACGAGTTTACCTAAACTCACGAGTTTAACAACCTTGTGTGTAAGATTTTAGTTTCTTAGAATAATCCAACTCAAATGAATAAGGTGTGTATGTGTGTGTATATATATATATATATATATTAAAATTTATACTTTTAGTTTCTATAATGTTACTCAATTTTTAATTTAATCATTATAATTTATAATTGGGTCTTTATGATTTATACATTTTATCAATTAATTTTTTTATTAGAGTTATATTAAATTTTGTTCATATTATGAATACATATAATAAAATAAAATTAATTAAAATTTATTAAATAAAAAATGATATAAAGTGTAAATAATTTTAAAATATTTAGATTATAAAAATTAAGTAAAATTATAAGTAGTATAATTTCTTTTTTGTTTTATGCCAAATTCTTTTAACCATTGACGTGTCTCTTTATCATGGAGCAAATTGACAAGTGTATCCATTCAATGAGATTGGGCTTTCTCTGCCAGACACATTAATTTCATAATTTTGTTAGGTAAAGGGGCAATCCGTTATCTATCTGCTTCCACCTTCTTGCCATTATCTACCTTTCACTGTCATAGCTATCTTCTCTTGCATATCAATGGTGAAAAATAATACTAGAATATGATGAAGCAGAATTCAATACTCAACCAAACATGCTTCTTCTGGGGAAGGTCTGAAATTGCTCTTAGACACTACTGCTGAATATCCAGAAGCTAATTTGTCTTGGAAAAGGAAGCTCATGGGAAGGCACATTGGTTAGTTTCCAACATTATCTTTGACGAAAGAAGAAGTAAAGGATTACATTCATTTGGTATTGAATTAGCAGGCTCAATTTAATGATTGAAGATCTATGATTGTTAAAATTGATAGAATAAGAATGAGAATGAGAGTGAGAATAAAAATATTAAAATATTATTTGATTAAGAATAAATGAAAATAAATATATCTCTTTCTATTTAATTTAATTAATAAATTATACATAAAAATTAATTAAGTAATGTATATATTTTATTATATTATTCTTTATTATCAAACAAAAAAAAAAATTAGACATTTGTTCGAATTATTAATTAATAATATAATTTTATATTAATATATATATATATATTTAATTAATAATATAATATATATTTACTAAATTAATAATAATTAATAATAAATCAAAAAATAATAATAAATTAGGATTTTAATGTATCACATGAGTATTTTTGTTCGAAAATTATTATAAATGAAGATACTTTTGTCAAGTATATTTTCATTATTAGAAAACTAATTTCATTCTATAACTTGAGTGAGAGAGAGAATTCTCTCTTATATGAAGAACAACAAGTTTCATTAAAAATAAAAATAAAGATCCAATCTATCAACTAAATATAAGAATCGCATTCTCTCATATTAATTCTACCAACCAAATGAACCTTGAATGTGTCAAGTTTTATTTTAAAATAATTAATTCCTATTATTATGTTTATATTAATTTATTAGTTTTTAAATTTCATATCGTTTCTAATCACTTGTTTTCAAAACTAAATAAATATCCTTCAACATATAAAATTATAATACATTATATGTTTTTACATTTTAAAGAATCTGAAGACAACCCAATTTGATCTCTATTGTCAACAATTTCGGAGAACAACAGTTGTTTTGAAAATGAAAGGAGCAGATTTTTTCCACTATAAATATCTACGGAGCGACTTTTGCTCTCACCGAGCCCATTGGCTATGATCTGCAGTGAGACAGGATACTTCATTGGAGATTCTCGAATAATATTTGAAATGATTGGCTCTAAATTTAAAAGTTTTAAATTTAATAAGTATAAAAAATTTTAAAATATAAAAATAAATACTTTTAAAAATAATAAAATATTTTATTTCATTATACTATTTCGTTATTAAAAATAAAATAATTTTTAGTATCTTATAATTTATTTTACACATCTTATAATATAATTTAGAGAGACTAAATTACCTTCAATAAAATTTAAAATTTTAATACATCTTATTTTTAAAAATATTTATAATATATTTTAAATTTTTTTTATATCTATTAAATCTATAGCTATTAGATCTGAATTTATTGGCTTCAAACTTTATTGAAGAATCTCTAATAATGATATTTTATTTTATTATTAAAAAATAAAATAATATTTAATATTTTACAAAAAAATTTTAATATTTAACAATTTATATTATACATCTTATAAAATAATTCAAAGAGATTAAATTGTTTTAAATATAATTTAAAATTTTAATATATTTTATTTTTTATTATTTTTAATAATATTTATTATCCAATCTCCTGCTTTTGTACATTTACAATGATATTAACAGTGTTTTAAAGTCAACAAAACGTACATCTTCTGGGAAAGATGTTCTGAGAGGGCACATAGTTTTCTAACTCATCTTTGATACGGAAGAGTAGTGGATATTGGGTATTGAAATGACGGGTCCAATGAAATAGCCTATCTATATGTACCAAAAGTGTATGATTGCAATTTGGAAGAGGTGGCATATATTGTCGGCGTACTATAATAATTGATTGATGCTAGTGTAAATGACATAGTGAAGATGTTTCGAGCAATCCACCAAACTATATTATATATAGTTAAACAAAGCAGAGACTAAAAAAGGAAGCTAGTAAATATAGTTTAAAAGATTAAAAAATAGATATTTAATATAATTTTACCATTTTTACTGTATACTAGTTGACTTTAAAATATCAATGGTAGTGATATCCAAGAAGGATATCATTTGAAATGAATGCCATTAATAACCTTTGATGTATGAGAATATAAAGCAGTACAGTATTAGAATATTTTAATATTATATAGATTAAGTTTAATTATGTTGTTAGATTAATATTTGTGATGATTAATTAGATAATTAATATTATAATTGTAAATTAAGTATAGATTGAGTTTATATTCATTATGAATAATTATATATGGGTTGAATTATTCACAAGTTTATTAGGTAGGGACCCCAATTTATAATTCAAGAACATTAGTAATTATTCTATCAGATTATTAATTAAGAGTTAATAACTAAGAGAGAGTTAATGAACTTTCTTTATTTAAAATAATGAAAGATAAAACTATTTCAATATATATGAGGGTTTTATTTTATTAAATATTATTATTAAAATAAAACCTTATAAGTTATTATAAAATAAACCCTAATTTCAATTTATACTATAATTCTCTTTTTTATGGTTACCTACTCTGATAATTATTTTTTATATATTGTGAGTTGATATATCTCTGTAAAATTGCACTACGTCTTTTTTTACATCAGTTGATATCTTTCTTTGTTAAAAAATAATTTATACTATGTCATTTTTATCAAGTCAAATTTTAATATATTACAAAAAAAATTTTATTTTGTGTTCATATATAATGGTAAATTTATACATGACTTCATAGAGGAGATATGGGTTTTGGGTAGAAAACAAATTAACATTGAATAAAAGCATAACAGAGCTAAATATCTGAACCCTCTGAACTAATATTGTATATTTCTTCCTGGCCTTTGTCCAGCAAATGTGTGTGTGTATTTATGAGTTTTAAATTGCCAAAAAGCGTGTATCAGCTAGCTTCCTCTGCTTGTATGGTGATGATCTCAAAGAAAACATACAGAAACAACTTCACGTAGTTCTCTACCTCCAAGGAGGCGAATATTAATATTCTCAAAGTTTTGTTCCATCAACTTGAGTGTCAGTATTCTCAAATGCAATGAACGTGGTCGCTTCCTTTTTTAAACTAGGAAAGGGAACAATTAAAATCTTACACACACACACACACATAGATATATATATCCTGCAAGTACAACTAAATTTCCCTACTCTTCAGGTGGGGAATCAAAGTTGCCTTAGATTGTTTAGTTAATATTTATTGCCAGCTTCCTTCATAAGAGATAGCGCATGTGATCAACCAAGAGTTTATTGTAGTTATATAATAATTTATCATAATACATGAACATATAACAAAAAAGTTTTTGTAATAGATTACGATTTGATTTGATAAAAATAATATAGTATAGATCAATTTTTGACAGAGAAATATGTCAACTTATAATATCTAAAAGAATTATTCAGATAGACAATCACAAGAGAGTTTTCGTATATTCAATTTTAGGATTTTTTTAAAAATAAGCGATTGATACTAATTAATAATTGTTAGGGTTATTTTATTTTAATAACAATAATTAATTATAATATTAAAATAAAATAACTCTAAGATATATATACATATTTAATATAGTTATTATTTAAAGAAAATAAATCTATTGACTCTTTCTTAGTAATTAACTTTTAATTAGTAATATAATAAGATAATTGCTAACACTCTTAACCAATATATTATGGTTTCTGTCTGGTGGGTTTATTGATAATTTAACCTATCGCTGATTACCCACAATAAATATAAACTCAATCAATTCTTAGTTTACAATGATAATATTAATTGCCTAATTAGTCATCATAAGAAATTAATCTAATAATATAATTAATACTAATTTATATAATATTAAAATATTCTAACAATATTCTAACATTAATTAGTTCAGCATTTTGTAAACGAGAGGCTGTATTAATTGCATACCCAAATGGTGACTTTATTCCCCCTCGAGGATATATGTTTTTAAAGTGAGTTTGATTTATTCAATATAAGCGCAATATTTGGTTTGGTGTTAAAAAAGTTGAAACCTGATTGATTTATCTTGCGTACAACATCGCTTGATTTGATGGTATATTATCTTTCGCAACTCTTGCTCGTACAAAAACTTAAAAGTAATATTTATTTCTACGGTAAATGAGATAATAGATTCATTTTTTAAATAAAAATTATAGTCATACAGAGTCTTTTTCAATATAATTAAGATTCTATAATCAATGTTGTTAAATTTATAAGTTTAAACAAATTTATAAAAAAGAAGTAAACTTATAAGAGTTTACTTTGATTAATAAATAGTTATCTAATTATTCAAATGTAATTTAAATTATATTTAATAAAATAAAAATTATTTATATTTTATAATTTGTAATACTAAATATAAATATTTTAAAATAATCATATAAAAATAATTATTTAATATAAATAACTAAATATTATTTATTTTATTTTTTAATAAGTATATATTAAATGTAATTTTATTATTTTTTTATGTATATACAAACTTGTAATAAAATAAATTGTAAAAGCTTCATAAAAAGAAAATTTATCTATATCTTATTTAGTCTTGAATTTAAATTATTATATTATTAACTTTACAAATTAGTTGATACATTAAAATCGTGAAATTGATAGATTCGATAAATCAACTTACGAGTTTATTCGAATTTGTATTAAGTTTGAGTTTATATTGAGTTGATCAATTTTTTTCATATACAATTATAAATTCGTAAAGTCAAATAATAAATTTGTAAGTTTAACAATTGTGTCAGTAACTTTAATTTAATTCACGCTAAATGAATTAAGAATAATTAGAGAGAGAGAGAGAGAGAGAGATTAGGAACGTAATTTTGTTTGTTTCTTGGCAAAAACAAAATTTTATGAAATTGTGGATATAATAATTTTCCATAATTCGTAAGGGTTGACCGTTGAATTGGAAGTGATTCGTGAGCCACAAAACCGTACGACACGAAGAATGTGAAATGACTATAATAACCAACAAGGGAAGAATTTTGCTTTGATTCTGAATTCCTATTTCTCAGTGTAGAGTTGAAATTTATTTTGCATAAAAAAAAAAAAAAAACAAGAGAGCATATTTAGGGTTGAATATCAGGAACGTGAGTAACCAGAAAACGCGACAGTGGGTCTCCTCCATGCGAGAAGCCTGCACACTATAGTCACTTATAGTGACATTCTCTCCCGTGCAACTTATGTTAAAACGACACACGTGTATCGGCAGAGAGCAATGGTTAGACTGACTTAGGGTGATTATTGAGATATAATTAAGAGGTAATGTCAAACCTACTTCAATTATTCATTCCTCAAACTTGGGAAAATAGAGTATTTTAGTACTTGGAAACTTTGATTTGTTGTTCGTTATGGTAAATTTATAAATTTTTAGGATTAAGGAGTAATAGAATAGTGACTTAAATATATATAAAGATTAAAATACGTATATATTTAAAAATATTAGAGATAAAAAGTAAATTATATATATAAAAAAATACATGTATTTAGAGAGTTGTCTAATTTTTTTGTCTTAACTTTAAAAGTTGATTATAATTTTTTTAAAACTTTTTATTTTGTCTAATATAATTTTCTTATTTACTATTCTATCTAAAATTGTAAGACAGGCCCAGATGTAAAACAAAATTTCGACTTGTAATTCTAAGAAATTCTTTTGCTGAAAAGATTCATTATTTATGATTTAAAATAACATTTCCAATGTAATTTTTTTGTTTATTTGGTTTCTTTTGATTTATACAGACAAGTGATGTTAAAGTTTTAGGTAAAAAAATTAACCGAAGGATTATATCAGATAAAATTAAAAATATAAACGGTTACGAGGAAGGTTGTTTGACCCTTGGTAAAAACAAGACAGCTTCCTCACGTTATATTTTGTGCTAAAACTATAAATTCCACGTGTTCTCATGTGAACCCCATTTCACGGAATGCCCATAATATTACGGAACACCTTATCGTTGTCCAGAGTACTTCATTGACTCACCTCTTCTCATCTCTCTAGTACAGTGGTGTGGAGCCCAGTGCTGGACCTGTGCTTGGCTGGCTTCAATCTCTCCATTGTTGTGGTCTTTTATATGGGCCTTCGTCTGATGAGAAGAGGGTAAAAGGGAGGGTTTCAGTTGGTTCAATCCTTGACAGAACAGTCTCCATTTTGAATACATCCACGTACCTCTTCTTCTTCAACAGTTCCATCATACGCATACCCCCAGCTAAGATACGGAAACCAGAAAATTAACTATAAACCCACTTCTATCTCTTTCCTCGTTTTATTGATGGATCCACAGATCTAGTGTTTTGATACACGCTTGACTTTCCCTTTCTTTCCAGATCATTTTCTTCTTCAACCGGGGCATTCGATATATCACCATCTATAGTCGAATTGTTCGGTGAGATCTCTCTTCTGAATTAATATATTGCTATGTTTCTGTGACTGTATGTTTGATGAAAAAAGTTATTTGTGGTCAATTGCTGGCTCCTATGGAGATTAGCGCAACCTGGAGGTTCTGTTTTCCAATGTGAATGTGAACACTAGATGTTTAAAGAGCTGACCAAAAACTTATCTGAGAAAAAGTGGGTTTGACCTCCTCTTTTGGGAAAAATAATTTATATAAATTAATTGTATTTCTTCTTCGTATGTTGATTATTTCGTCGTTAGGGGTTGGCAAATGAAACGGAGTTGAGTATTTTGGGGTGAGGGAAACTAATTTCTGCTTCTGGGTGTGATTTATCACATAAAGTCCTATTAAGCCCTTGTTTAGGGCATTTCTGCTTTATGACGGTTGCATGCGAATCATAATTGATTTTTCTCCCATATTGTTGGTAGTGAATCGTTGTTGTGGCGAGGAGTTCAGGACTGTTCTGATTGTGACTGAAGATTCTGGGGGTGAGGTATTTTCGGGGCCGTTGATAGATGAGGAAATTCTGGACGGTTGTTTGGTGAGATGAGGGATGTTATCGAAGTTAATGAACTTTTTGAGGGCCTGCTTGTGGCCAGGTTCGGATCAAAATGCACGCACTGGTTCAGATGCTGGAGGTCGCCAGGAGGGACTCTTGTGGTACAAAGACTCGGGGCAGCACTTCGGTGGTGAATTTTCAATGGCTGTGGTCCAAGCCAATAACTTGCTGGAGGATCAGAGCCAGATTGAATCAGGCAGTTTGAGCTCCAGTGAATCTGGTCCTTATGGTACCTTTGTTGGTGTCTATGATGGGCATGGAGGCCCTGAGACATCGCGGTTTATTAATGATAATCTATTTCACCATCTCAAGAGTAAGTGACATCTAGAAGACTGAATTCTTGAAGCTTTTATATATTCATATGGACTATAATTGTCATTTTGTTGTATTTCTCTCTGCCTCTTTTGTTACCATGATTTATGATTGCTTTTTAATTTGACCAAAGGTAAATGGAGGATGTCTTCTGTGATATATGATATATGGGAAGAAAAGCAGTCATCTTCTCCATTTCTATGAGTTGATATCTAGACCTTGTTGTGTTAGAATGTTTCAAGAACAGAAGATTTTGTATTCTGCTGCTTGCTTTTATTTCTAATAAAAAAAAAAAGCTTTTTGCCCCGGTGAAACTAAGTTGATGTCAATAAGGGACTGTCTCTTTTCTTTTTTTATTTTCATCTTTCTTCTGATCCAGTTAAACTGTTGGAGCATGGGTATGGAGCTTTCTTTCTTTTGGGTGGTGGCAGTGAGTGATTTTCCTTTTTAGGTTTTTGTTTTTTAAATGTTTCCATCATTCTATATGCCATACAATGAATTAAGACTATGAAAATATGAGAAGTGTTATGCGTACAATGAATTGAGACTATGGGAATTGTGAATTCCAATACTTGTGCTAGTTTTGGGCTTGTTTGGACCATTATTATATACGATTGCTAATTGAAATTATCATGCTCAACTTTTAATTGCAGGGTTTGCTGCAGAGCAACAATCAATGTCAGTGGATGTAATTCGCAAGGCATTTCAAGCAACAGAAGAGGGATTTATGTCCCTTGTTGCCAGACAGTGGCCAATGAAACCACAAATTGCAGCTGTTGGATCATGCTGTCTTGTTGGTGTTATTTGTAATGGAACCCTTTATGTAGCTAATCTTGGTGATTCTAGGGCTGTTTTGGGAAGAGTAGTGAAGGCAACTGGGGAGGTTCTAGCTGTCCAATTGTCAACAGAGCACAATGTGGGAATAGAGTCTGTAAGACAGGAGCTGCATTCTCTGCACCCTGATGACTCACAGATTGTTGTTTTAAAACATAATGTATGGCGTGTGAAGGGCCTTATACAGGTGCGTCATTTATAGCTCATAATATTAGTTTTCTTGTGGCTAGAGCCAATTAATTATCTGCTTTTGCTGCTTCATGAACATGTAAGTACACATCATGAGGGACGCTTCATATCTATACTCTAAAAGCATCCACCACCTAATGTCTTAAAATTGTAGGAGCAGTAATACTTGTATTACCAACCTTCATGTCCTATTGTTTGGACAACTTTCTTTTTATCTATACACTTAAATGTCCTTAGTACCATTTGGGTGTATTGGTCCCAACGCCATATATTATCACATAGATGAAATAGAATATAAATTATAATGTAAGAAAAAGAAGTTAAAGTGCATGTGGGAGAGTGGGAAGTTAAATAACATCCCACTAATTCTTTTTATTATATTTAAAATATAAAGAGTAACTACCATTTAATATTCAAAAAAATTATCTAAAAATAAATTAAAGAGAAAAATTGCATGTACTGAGCCTCTAGTAATATATAATTGGAAACGAATTCATTTTACACTAATTAAACCCACATATTGAGATCCTTTCCATAAGATTCTGTGACACTTTCATTATCAATGCCTTTGCATCTTTAAATTTTTCCTGAAACTTGAACCTGGAGTTTGTCTTGTCCAATCGTTGTCCTGGTCCCTATAGATAATCACTGTCTTCAGCTTTGTGAATACCCTGGTTTCAATAGATTTATGTCATATCTTAATTATTTTTCATGCTCATAACTTATAAGAGTGATACTGAATAAATTTATTAGATCATTTTGCTGCCTTTCATCCATCTTCTGTCTGCTCATCTGCATCTAGGGCATTCCAGCATTTGAACTCTTACCCTTTCTGATCCTATAAGAATGGAAAAGCAGTTTTAGTTTTAGTTCTGAACTGGGGTCATAAACCTTCAAAATTCATCAGCATAGATTGGTTTCACTTTGATGGAGCTTTTTCCTTTTCTATATTCTCTATCCCTTTCTCTCTCCATTTTTTTTTTGTGCATTGCTTCTTGACAACTGGAATCTTAACCTTGCAGGTTTCAAGATCTATTGGTGATGTATATTTGAAAAAGGCTGAGTTTAATAGAGAACCTCTATATGCTAAGTTTCGACTTCGTGAGCCATTCAAGAGACCTATACTAAGCTCAGAACCATCAATATCAGTGTACCAATTGCAGCTGCATGATCAATTTATTATATTTGCATCTGATGGGCTCTGGGAGCACCTTCGCAATCAAGATGCAGTTGATATAGTTCAAAATAATCCTCGCAGCGTAAGAAACACGTTTCAATCTTAGATTACATAGATGAATCATGGTTATGCGTGACTCTAAACTCAACAAAAATTGATGTTGAATTTTTTTGACTTTAATCCTGTTAGTCCTTATTCCTGGGTACTTTTTTTTCCATTGAAACTGGCATATTGTTTTATGAAATTGTATGATGGTTGGTTATTTCAGTTCTCCTGATTATTCATTTAATCATGATTTGCATGTGTTATAGCTTTTACTTTGCTTATGGGAAGATTTTGCGAGGACCATTTCAGTATAAACCATTCATGTTGCAAGTTAGAGCTCATGTAGAAGACAAAGAATATATATATATATATGTTTTCTTTTTGTAACTTTTCTCTGTAAAGTGAAATGCCCAATTAGATGCAGGCACATGCACATTCACCATAAAGTTGCCAGCCTTTAGGAAAGGAAATTGAATAGTGGCCTTTATTTGTCCAGAGATATTTTTGGAGTGCGCTCTTTCTACATTGTCTGAGCATGTTATACAGAAGTAGAAGTAGTTAAAGTTATCTCTGCTTCAGTTGGAAATAGAATTTATATAAAGTAGTGAACTCATGCCCACTGTTTAACTCATTAAGCAAATAGCTTAGAGATTGTCTCATAAGATAGTGATAGAATTTTAGAAAACGCCTTCCCTTGACGTGGCTAACTCCTGCACAACTAACAATTTATTACTGACATTTTACTTCAGAGATTTCTGATATGCTGGTATTAATGATTTCTAATCTGATTAACAGTCCTTTTATGTATGGCTTTGAAACTTGAGTAATTTTTTTGTGATTGATATGAGCTGCTGATGAATATCAGTAAGCAAACAGGGTACAAAATTTATTTATGCTTTATCTGCTATCTCTTTTTCAGGGAAGTGCAAGGAGGCTGGTGAAGGCTGCCCTTCGAGAAGCAGCAAAGAAGAGAGAAATGAGATATTCAGACCTAAAGAAAATTGATCGTGGGGTTCGCCGACATTTCCATGATGATATAACCGTGATTGTTGTGTTCCTTGACTCGAATCTTGTCAGTAGGGCAAGCTCTGTGAAGTTCAATAGTGTATCTGTTAGAGGTGGTGGCATGAACCTGCCTCCTAACACGCTGGCACCTTGTACCACACCAGCAGAGGCCGGTAGTACCTAATTTAAGTTGTATCTTATGTTTCTTTGTTGTATCATTCTCTTGTGTGAATACCAGGTATCTTCAATTAGCAATGAGAGGAGCAGCATTTCAATTCTTTAAATGTGAAACTGTAACTTACTAGAATACTAATACTTATGTTACGCCTCCTTCCCACAAATCGAAAGAACAGCTGAGATCTACTTATGACCATTATAAAAATTGCCTTGGCACCAGGTTTACCCTCTTCACAATTTCCCCTTCTTTTCAGCCATTATCAGTGTTTTATTTACGTGTAACTATTGCTGAAACTTTAAGCTGTAGGGTTCTGTGTGGCAAAGGACTCGACGATAAGTATGGTTCTCTAGGGTTTAGTTTGAGTTCTCAAGTGAAACATAATGCGTGGAAGATAAGTTTTGAGAAACTTATTATGTATTGTTGAGTTATAATATATATAGATAACAAATATCTTGAAACTGTTTTCTGGTCCTGTGAGAAATCTATTGAAGCAGAGCCGCTGATGAATACTCATCATTGTCTGAAGTAGTCGTTAAAGTTCAACATACGACACATCCAGGTAATTGAATATATTCTTATAGGTAGATTAAACAGAACCAACTCTACAATTTAAGCCCGCGGACGAGTGTCGTCCCAAGGGAAGTAGAGTGGGAGAAATGCTTGTTAACATTGTTTACACTAGTTGTGACGAGTTTATTAATATACAGGCGAGTCAAATGTCAAACTACATATATTAATTTTGTTAATGCATGACGAAGTCTAGATTTAAACTTCGCATTTTAAAATTTTTCACACCATTCTATTAGATTTAGTGGCTTCACCCAAAATACCAAACTGTTTATTTTTGGGTGGTTGCATCATAAAACACCCGCTTTGGTGAGCACTAATTACATTAATTTAGGCAGCGAACTTAGTACAATCACGATTGTTTATCATAGTATCCTATTATTTGTTTTCATTTATACAAACGCGTTGCCTTTGTACTGAATTGACCAATGCTGATGATTTCCATGTTTTCCGTATCTTGCTGGTAAGAGCCCAAAGAAACACAGGAAATTCAAGTTGTCTTAAAAATGCAATAAGAGATAACAGTGAATCATGTATGGTACCGTGGTTCAAAATCTGTGAACAACAAACCTGCGCCTATCAAGTGTAATTAAGTTTATAATTTACATAGCTACTACAATCTGTACAGAGTTTTGTACGACATGCAATAATTCTAATCGTAAAACAGCTTGGGGTATGATAGGCTGCATTACATTTAAATATATGAACATCGTGTTCTCCTTGTCTACCTTAGGTACAAGGAAACCAAGAATTGAGAGATAATTATGATTTCACTTACAACAGTAGCAGGGGAGTGTATGCCTAGAAGTGGGACAATATCTACCTGCAACCAGTTTTCTATAGCTGACCCTACTGCTGCACCAGCTATGAGCCCTCCTATGGTTATAACAGTGGCCTTCCCTGCAATAGCAACAAACAGAAAACCCATATAGATTTTAAATTAAACTCGATAATATAGAAGTGGAAAGCAAAAGGAGGACAGAATATAGAACATTCTATTGAACTCAGGCTAAAGAATGGACATGCATTAGTGCGTTTGAACTTTGGCCTATTCCCGTCAACACAGAACCTCGTGAAATTAGAAACTACTGACTTGCATAATTTGATAAATTATATGAAGTAAATATCACTGAGTCATTACAATACTCTTTTTAACAGTAGACATTTTTTCGCTTGAAACCAATATAGTATGCATGAGAAAGCTCCTTACCTGGCTTAACATTCTTTTTTGACATAAAGTACAAGGAAACTCCAAAGCTACCAGCCAAGATGAGTCCAGAAACATTGGCCGCAGCATATGAAGCAGCGGGTGTCGACGCATCAGTAATATAGGTTAAACCCATTAGAGCACCATACACTCCAGCTTGTATACCTAAATCAGTACTTGAAGGGGTCTCTATCGAAACTGGTGAATTCTTCAACGTAGTTTGGAACCACTGAGGCATTGATCCCAAACCAGAGGGCTTCGCAGGTTTGACGTCGGCATAACGAATTTTACTACTCACTACTTTCCCTGCTCGTCGCTGAGTTAAGCTCTGCATAAGTAACATGTCATATGCAGCCTCAACCTAGAAGACGTTCAGCAATCGCATCAATCAACAGCGGCATAGAGTTTATCTAGAATTCAAAAGGAGTTAAACAAGGATTGGTAATATGAGATAACAAGGCATGGCACTGTTGACCAGCATGATTCACCAAGTATTTCCATAAATCAAAATCCAATCATATCACTAGGTACTGAAACTGTTTTTAGCTACATTTAAAAGCATCAAATATGGATGATCAAATTAGAGTAATACAAATTTCAGGGACCCATAAAATGGGTATTCCTCCCGTTTCCAATTTGATCCAAATATCTAGCCAGATAAGAAATACCGGATGCAAGACATAACTCGACATGACATGGATATGGCAACACAGTAGAATACGCAGCGTATAGTACAATTTGAAGAATAAAATATATCGAACACGTTCACCTTTGAAGTATCGGTCAGCATGTGGCACCAAGACTTCAAATTTAATATAAAACTAAAAACTCGAAATCAACTAGATTTACTGACCTCTGACCCATCTCAGAACCAAAATTCAATTTAAAGTTCCGTATCAGGATATACCGAGTGGCAAATTCAGCATAAAGCAAGGCCCAAAAACAAAAAGTCTAATCTTTCTGTATGGGTACGTTACCTATGATTGCAAGTTCTCTTTTTGGGCTATTAAGATTTTTTTCTTTTAAAAAAGTAATTTACATAATCTTCAGTCGAACGTCTGAATGCAAATGTGGGATCATCCTTAATAATTAAAAAACACAACCAGAATCTAGATTACGTTCAGACTCTCAGATACTCTCAGAAATTGAAGTAAGCGTGGAGTGCCAAGAGTAGGATAAGGAAACCTGCGCAACCGCTTCCTGGTCATCCTTACAAGAGGCGAGGATCGACTTCTTGGCACGGAGTATTTCGTCGAAGGAAGCTCCCTCAGAGACTCCGAGAAGCTTCAGTGCGTTTTCCAAAGACATCTCGAACGGCGTCGAGTCATCGGCTCTCGAGCCGGCTTGAACCGGCGAAGCAGTCCTCGTTAACGTACGCCTAGAGTGTAACAGCGCGCCGCGCCAAGGTTCCTTTACAATTAATTTCCTGATCGAAGCTGCGTCGAGAATTCGAACCGGCGGTCTAGTGAAGGGCGAACCGGCGGAGAGACGGTCGGGGCGAACGGAGAAGGTGGCAGCCATTTCTGAGACAAAAATGAGAGGCTGGAGTGACGGAAGGGAAGGGGTAATTGTAACCGTAAGTAACATACAACAGCGCCGGAATCTGACGAAACTTGAAACCGTATCTAAATTCTAACCAGTGGGTGTGAAGTAGATTAGCAATTTTTCATTCTACGAGGGCCGCCCTTGCAAAATATCTAGTGAGAAGCTCATATTCTCTCCAAGTCTCCATAATTTATACAACTTCGGCTTTTTTATTTGTTTATTTTTTATTTTTTGCATACTATGGTTGAGTTAATAACTTCTCATTTGAGGGCCCTTTTATGGGAATAAATATGTAAATATGTTTTGGGTTATGTGACCAAGTAGTGACAAATAGAAGCAAGACTATGATATTAGTGTGCCAAATTCTTAAAGACATCCCCCAAAAATAAGAGATAAATCAAGGAAGGATGTCAAGCTTTAGGAACATAAAAGATCTAATCCTTGTTTAATTTTATTCTTTTTTTCTTATTTTAGAATAATTTTGAGAAATGATTTTTTAGAACAAATTTTAAAAATAAAAAAACTTGAAAAGCTTTTTTTTCTAATCTTTTGTATTTAAAAATATAGTCAACAATTAAAAAAAAATTTAATTTGTGCCTGTATATATATAACATATTTATTATATATACATTTGAATTTATGTATCTAGGTACATATGTGAGTGTTTATATTTATATTACTTATTTGTCATATGTATTTATGTGTTTTATATATTTATAATATATATATTTATGTGTACACTTATGCACGCACTTGTATGAATATGTGCGTATAATAAATTTATTAAATATATATTTGTATTTGTACATATAATTGTATTGTGCGTGTTGGTTATATATTTGATATATAAATATGTGTATGCAAGTATGCATTTTAATTAGACTAAGTTAGGTATCAAATTCACTGAAAATTCAACTTTATTGGTTCTTTAATTTTAAATCTTAGTTTTTTTAATTTTTTAAAATATTATTTTCTTATTAAACTTTTAGTTTTTTTAAAATTAGGTAACCCGCATTATTAACTAAATAGGTTGGGTTTGAAATGTTGTTCTAACCCAATTTACAACTCTATCCAAATTTCTCTTGACAAAATTATAGTTTTATTACTAATAAAAATAATTAAAAAAAAGAAAACATTTAAAAATTATTCCTGTATTTTATTTTTAAAATAATTTTTTAATATTTTAGAGCAGTTAATAAAAAACGTATTCCCAAAAAAATTGTTTTATAATTTTATTTTTAGTGGAAGAATCACTCTCTACAATCGAATTTTTGATACTGCAGTTTTTATTGATAACATGTGGTTGCTTAAATATTTTTTTTTTGTTAGTTTGTGATCATTTACATTAGTTCATTTTTTAAATATATGGTGAAAAATTATTTTTTGATTTGATCACATGCAAATTATTTACATCCAAAGTAAAAGAATTAAATAAAAAAAAAGTGAGTATTCTTCTTGTCAACTATATTTTTCAGTCCCCTCAACTAGTCACTATCTTTTTTTTTTTTTCTTCGTAACATAATTTTTTCTAATTTTGTTGTAATATTAATTGAGGCACAGACGTCTCTCGTTTGGCGGTTATTGCGATATACAATGAATCTCTTGAAGGAGCCAGCGAAACAGTTTTTATACATTTGGCGACAACAAGACGGCACTGTAAAGTGTGATGAATGGTGGTCGTCGAGCTCCCAGGAAAATCGTCCGCAAGACAAAAACAAAAATCTATTTATACAGACAAATTCTCGACACTCCAAAAAAAAAATCTAAGTACACCGGCATCCATTATATCTTATATATAAATAAATTAGAAGTATTGATTAATTATATTATTAATTTTTTATACAGTAATTTTTTTATTTTTTAATATATATATTAAAAATTTTTAAAGTATATAAATTATTCGTAATTAATAAAAAAATTATAAAATAAATAATTAATTAACTACTTCTTAAGTTGAGAAATTTTTAAAAGTAATAAAAGATTAATAAATTTTTTGTAATCAATAAAAAAAATTATAAAATAATTCATTAATAAATTAATTAATTATATTTTAAATCAATAATTCTTTAAAGTTTGAAAAATTTTTAAGTGAATAAAAAATTAATAAATTGATTAACTGTCTTTTAAATAAAGAATTTTTTGAAGTTTATATATTTTTTAGAGACAATAAAAAATAATCAATTAATTAATTAAATGTGTTTTAAACTTTATATTATATAATTGAATGATTTATTCAAATCATTATTATATAATATTCAAAATTAAAAATTTCTGATATTTTAGGATTATTGAAAAAGAACAAGAGCTATTTATATAAAAAAATTATAGTGCCCTTTCAATATATAAATTTAAAATTCGTCTACAGTAAAACAAATTAATTTTTTTTAAGGCAATCAATTTCGGTGACGGACTACAAAATTATTGTGATAATATTTCATTCATGTATTAATAAATAGTGATTAATGTTAACAATATTCTTTAATTGACATTATCAACATAATCACTATCAAGAAGCTAATAAAAATTATCACTTAAAATTTTTTTTTGGTTCTTCGGATATTTTTTAATTTAGTTTTTGTGAGAATTACCAAATTGATCGTCCACTTTATACTTGAGGACAATTTGATTTATCACAAACAATTATGTTAAATTAGTTATTCAGAAATTATTTTTTATATAAAATTAGTTTTCTATTAATATAAATAGAATGACTAATTTTATATAAATTTAAATTTATGAATGCCTAGTTTTATACAAATTTAAAATTTTAAAAAATTAATTTATCACAATTAATTAATGAGGGACCACATTGTCACAAAATATAAAAATAAAAAACTAAATGTATACTTCACTCTTTAGTCTTTATAAATTTGGTCCTTAATAGATAAAATATATTTTTTATTTTATTTCTTATAAATTTTTTTTATTAATCTCTCATATATCACATTTTTTAATTTAATATTTCAAATAAAATTATTATTGATAATATTTTTCTATTAATGTATTATACATGCAATTGATAACAGAAAGATAATTTATCAAGAAATCACTTTTGGTAATTTTATATACAACAAATTAGTAAAATAATATTATTGATAACAATTTTATTTATTAAATTTAAATTTAAAAATATTCATATTTATAACCAAATTGAAAATATAATTTTAGACCAAAAAAATAAAATATAATTGATAAGGAATTAAATTTAAAATATTTATTTATATAAATCAAATTAAAAATAATATCAAAGACTGAATTATAAAATAATCACGGAAGATCTAATAAGGTTTTATTCTAAACATTGGTCGCTAGATATTAATGACAACACCTTTCAACAACCGTCGTCAAAAAGCATCGTGAATATTTGTGACCAACGGTGGATTTAATTCTCTAATATCCATGGGATGAGCGACCCCATTTTGTCCGTTAATTTATTTTTCTTTTTCTTCCCGGCTATTCAGTGGAGGAAATCCTGAGTGGTCGTTGAAAGCCGTTGGCCATAGTAGCCGAATCATGCTTGCTTGCGGGAGGATCGCATTCCCACTGTACTTGCCAAACGCTGGGAGGAACCGAAGAGTGTTTCGCTGCGGAGCTGAAACTCCACAAGGCTATTCCAATGGAGGACGCAGTAAGAAATCGAAAGTAGTCATCGTCGGCTCTGGCTGGGCTGGCCTTGGAGCAGCTCATCACCTCTGTAATCAGGTCTTTTATTTCGTTTCCCCAGTTTTATGAGTACATTTCGTTGCTGTTTGGTAGTTGGTCCTATGATTGAATCTGGAATTCTGGAATTGTGGTATTGGATTCTGCTTCAGGGTTTCGACGTCACCGTTCTTGAAGGTGACAACGGTTTTGGATATCCTGACACTACAGCAATCCGGGGTAATTCATTTCTTACATGTGTTAGAAGAAAAACCAGAAGACCCAAATTTTAATCTATTGAGGCCTTTTGTTCTGCAAAATGTGTGACTCAATTGTGCTGATTATAACGGTTTTTACTGGTACTCTGCCAATTACTATCTTCATTTTGGAAGGGATGCTCATGAAGTTGAAATATTCATTTTCGACCAGAGGGCAGTAAATTTCTCCCTCTGTATTGAACACTCGAATGCTCCTTTTCATAGGACCATTGAAGGAGATCAAATTTTTTTTTTTTGGAGTTGTTGCACTTTTGAGTTGATTAGTGGTTGCCATCATTTGGATATTTACAGCAATTCATTTATTTATTTTCTCTTAGGTTATTTTCGCGCCTTTCAAAACATATTTAGCCTTGTCGATGAGTTGGACATCAAGCCCTTCACAAATTGGACAAAATCTGCGCAGTATTCTGAGGAGGGACTGGAGGTGACTATAATGTTATACAATTAAAGACATTATCCACCACTTCTTAATGTGCGAAAAACTAAACGTAACAGTATAATCTGATTCACTTGATAAATGCCTTTGCATGACTTAAGAGAAACATTGTCTTCTTGTAGGTAGAGTTTCCGATATTCCAAGATTTGCCTCAATTGCCTACTCCATTGGGAACCTTATACTACAGCCAAGTATGCAGCTTATTTTCAGCCTCATGTCTCATTTCTTGGATTTGTAATCCTCATATCTGCATGATTTTGTCTGCAGTTCTCTCGGCTTCCTTTGTTGGATAGGTTGACTTTTCTGCCCTTAATGGCTGCAGGTATATTCATGATGTATCTTTTCCTTGTTAAGCTGCATCATTGGAATTTTAGAAAAGAAAAGTGAAATGCCTAGGGATTTATATCCTCCGGTACATTTGGGTATCTTGTATAGAAATGTATAATGCTAAAACATTCCCTCACGTTGGCAATGGGACCTCATTGTGTAGGATTGTCTTCTTCGTAGCATAATATGTAAGATAATTTGTTTATCACTGTCTTTTGTTCTAGTATTTCCAGTGCGCACAGTGATCCCTGAATTCTCTCCACTTACATTATATGAAAAATTAATAAGTACAACAAACCAACTATTTCTTAAAAGCAATTAAACTTTCTGTAATTCAATGCCAATTTTTTCATGCTGTCTACTCCCTCAAGTTTAATGACACATTAGTTTAATTGGATGACTCACTTAGTATACATAAACATACACAATTGTACTTACGCCAGTTTTACAGTTCTTCTGAGCCATTGGAGTGTATACCTTAAAGGTATCGCAAATCTTAAGAATTACAAATTCACCTTTGCATCTGCTCGTGCAGATGAAACTTCAATTGAGGTTTTTCTAATTTACCATTGGTATAGTTAGAACTTAATCCATTATTTTTTTGAAAAAAAAGGTTTTAACGGCGAATTTGCTTGGTTGACTTATACAATTTGTTCCCCTTTCCTTAATTTGCATATGTTTATGTTCCATCTTTTTCCCAAGCCATTATTGTTCTTGTCAATAAACAAAACGGAATTGCTTTATCTTAAATTTAAGCATCGCTTCTGGCCAAAAGAACACAGGTAAATTATCACTCTACTATTCTTATAATCTTCCACTGACAACACATCCTTTTTCCAGTGATTGACTTTGACAACACCGACACAGCCTGGAGGAAATATGATTCGAGTAAGCTTTATCAAATTTAAAACAATCAACTATGTAATTTTCAAGTGGCTCATTTGGAAGTTCAACTGGTAGTTACTGCAAGGGAGCTTTTCAAACAGTTTGGCTGCTCAGAAAGGCTTTATCGGGATATACTTGGGCCCTTAGTTCAAGTAGGTCTGTTTGCCCCAGCAGAGCAATGTAGTGCTGCTGCAACACTCGGACTGCTAAATTATATTATCCTTGCTCACCAGGTTTGATGATAGTTCAATTTCCTTCGCAAAGAGCTCTGCAGACATCAATGTGTTTGAAAATTGCAGTTGGATGCTGAGGTTATCCTACAGCAATTTCATGAAGTTTGAAGTTACTCTACTAGTTAATGAGAGATTGGAGCAACGAAGACATACCCAAAAAAAGTTAGAAAATTGAAAAGAAAAAGGATGGAATTGGAAACAGAATAGAAAGCAACTAAAAGGAAAGGTCAAGTTGCATGAGGAAGTTTTCCGTTTGTATCGACTTATTATTGATTCACCAAGTGCTAAAGACTCTTCTGTATCTTTCATAACTCTTGAGACTAGTTTTTAAACATGTTTCATCAAGAATCTCTATTTCATGATTAGTCATCTGGTTAAGGAGCCTATGAATCACTAATAACGTAAAATAACACGAAGAAAGCACACTTCTAATCTGATCATGCAGAGATTATTACATTCTAAATATAAATTATTTAATTTCTATTGTTGCAATATCATTTGTTATGCTACACTGATTGCCATTGCTTTTTGTTGTGCATATTGTCTACCTTTGCATTTACCTTTTCAGATTGTCTGAATAGGTTTATCTGCTTTTGTGGATACAGAAAGATTTTGATGTGGCATGGTGTTGTGGAGCTGTAGAAATAAAAATTCTTAAGCCGTGGCTGGATTTATTGAGAGCTAAGGGTTGTGAATTTGTGGAAAATGGGAGAGTGACCAATTTAATCTTCAATGAGGAAACAGGTTGTGTTTCAGATGTAGTTTGTGGCAGAGTGACCTACAAAGCAGATGCAGTAATTTTGGCAATTGGAATTTCTACTCTACAAGAGATTATAAAGAACAGGTATGCTGTTTCTGAATTTAATTGTTGTTAATAATTTTTTTAATACGTATATACTAATCCTGCAGTTAATTCGAAGCTTTATAGGTTATATTGCAATTTTTAGTGTATTGGAGTAATGATGACTGAGTATATTAGTTCTTTACTGTCACCAGTAGCAGCCAGTTAGATTGACTTACAGCGGATTGGATATCTTTTTTTACCTCTTATAGCAGCAAACCCAAGTTAATGATTTCTTCCTTCTTAATTGGCAATTTACTTTTTCTTTAGTCCAGCATTATCTACGAGGGAGGACTTTCTGAAGGTTCTGAACTTGGGAAGCATTGATGTCCTTACTGTCAAACTCTGGCTTGATCAGAAGGTTTGGGAGGAAATAGTACCTTTCGTTTTACTGCTTTTTATTTTATACAGGTATCAGAATATGCCATTAAAAACTGTCAATCTTTACTACAGGAACCCTACAAACATATCCCTCATCTTTCTCAACATAGTTATAACTGGTGCACTAGGCTCAATAAATGATGATATACCTTGCATTAGTTTTGTTGTCTTGTTCAACTATCATTTATGGCTTCTGCTGGTCCTTTTGAACTGTATCAAACTGGTTTTCTGGTCACTATGGCCCTGATTTTTGTCATCAAATCCATATTAACCAGGTGAATATTCCAAATGCTAGCAATGCTTGCTCTGGGTTTGACAACTCATTTGGATGGACATTCTTTGACTTGAATGTAATTCAAGATGAGCATCAAAGGGATTCTGTGACAATCTTGCAAGCTGATTTTGTAAGTTTTCAGTTCTGTTTTGCTCATCTGATGTATAATAATTTCATGGTTCTACGTCAAGTTCAAAGATTAAGTCCTGTGTGTGTGGATGCCCCCCGGTTTTGATTACATCCTATGATTAATTGTGGTAGTATCATGCAAATGAGTTGTTGCCGCTGAAGGATGAGCAGACGGTGATGAAAGTAAAGTCTTACCTCTCCAAGTATATTAAAGAGTTTGAGAATGCTAGCGTCGTTGATAAAGAGATTGGTAGATATCCCAGCTCTTTGACTCACTTCTTCCCAGGTACAATGTAATATGTAGTGCATGTGCGCGTGAGTATATAACAATGCTAATAAAGACTAGGCAAAAGCCCTTGTTCTAAATGAACTGATGATATAGTGAGCCGCTGACCCCATTTAATAGGTTGGGCCAGATCAATTTATTGGGCTTATCTCATTGTAACACTTCTACAAAGTTACATAATCCATCTATATCCCTTCATAAAAAAGATACATTAGGTAAATTTTATGATGCATTTAGTTATACTAGTACAATTAATAATGTCTTCTAATGGTGTTTGTAAGATTTACTTCTTAAAAGGACTAATAATTATACATTGTTATCATTAGTAGTCGTTTAATAGTACATTACAAAGTCATTATTGGCATGATATAAGGTGTTACTAATTGCATTGGTGCACTTAATTCTTTAATGTTCACTGAAAAATTCACCTCACTATTATCCTATACGTTGAAGCAATGTTTTTAATGGATTAGATTATATAATGGAAGGGTTATAGATAATGGATCTAATCTGCCACTCCTATGTGAATTTGATCTAAATAACCCCTACTACTTTTGGTGTCTGTTTCTCTCAAAGGTTCATACAAGAACATGATGCGTGGGTCCACATCCTTCCCAAACTTGTTCATGGCAGGTGATTGGATAGTCAACCGACATGGCTCATGGGCACAGGTTGAACTTCGATCTCTTCCTCCTTTTATTGTTTGCATTAACTACAAGAAAGGAAGCTTCGTGCCTGTAATATAATTTTTTACAGGAAAAATCTTTTGTGACGGGACTAGAAGCTGCCAATCGAGTGGTGGACTACCTCGAAGAGGGAAGCTTTGCTAAGATACTACCAGTAGAGGAAGCTGAACCACATATTCAGACTCTTCGTAGTGTCAATAGAAGCGTCAACGATGTCAGGGCCCAGCTTCCCCTATCCAATTATTTCCTACAGTAAACTGAGCATCGGGCCATCCATGCTATATCTTTCATCAGATATAATTACACTGAAGAGAGGGAATCACAAAAGTTTAACATGCTTATAATTAGTCGTTACAGCCAATTATTACATAGTTACAAATATGGTTTTCCAGCTGCAATCATGAGTTGCAGAACTATCTTTTTCTGCTTGTTCCATTGCTAAAGGAATAGTAGTAATGGTATTTTTGTGTTAGTTTTGAAACTGAAAAAGGAAGAGAGGTATTTAGTTCAATATCTCTATCTTTTACTGAATATGAAATCTGTTGAATTAATTTAATATGGATTAATATAAAGTATATCTACTTGTTCCATTGCTACAGGAATAGCAGTAATGGTATTTTTGTGTTAGTTTTGAAACTGAAAAAGAAAGAGAGGTACTTAGTTCAATATCTCTATCTTTTACTGAATATGAAATCTGTTGAATTAATTTAATATGGATTAATATTAAATATGCTCAAGCAAACTTCAAACTCTAACCACAGATTTTCCCATTTCCAGAACCATGATATGAAATTGGTTGAATTAATTGAATATGGATTGATATTAATTTGATTATAATTCAATTACTAGTTTAAATTGAGCATTTGGTCTATTGCATAGATTAAGTCTATGTCAATTGTGGATAATTGATAATAGATTTGATTATCTATAAGCATGTTTAGTAGAAATTCCAACCTGAATCTTGCTTTTGGTCCTATCAACCGAAGAAATAAAGGGTTGAATTTATTAATAATTTAATGAATTATTATATTTGTAAATAAATTAAAGGAGTGAAAAGATGTAATTTAAAATAAAAATAAAAAACTATTATTATCAGATAAAACTAATACACTGAGCACATTAACCTCTCACTCTTTCTCTCTGGAAGAATACTGAGTTCAAGTCTCTGTTTTTGTTGAATTAATATGGCTATTTAAACATCTTTTGGTTTAATTTTAATACTCTGAGAATATTTTCAAAATCAACATCCATTTGATCATTAAATAAGGATACATTATGACAGCTAAGTTGCATGCATCATTGTAGTCGAAGAAGGCCAACAACACTAAGGCGACTACTAACATTAGCTCCACATGCCTGACTTGGGTGCCTGTTTGAATTGAGATTTAAATGCATGCTTAAGTTGGAACGGTATTATGGTTAATATTAGAAAAGTTCTTCGATTTGATGAAGTTTTACAAGTTTCTACTGTTAATCATATACAATAATTATCTTATAGTTCATATTAAATCAATAACACCATTTGATAGCTTATATTAAATTAAAACATACTGATTTCAATAATTTTTTATTACCAAAATTAATAACTTTTAAAATTTGATCTAACAGGCACAAATAATTTAAAACCCTAAATTGACAGTTATAGTTAAAATTACAGCATCTGTTGTAAATATCTAAGAAATCCAAATTTGATGTTTACTAATAATTATATATCGGAAACACTTACTAAGTTTAATCCTCCGTATTATTGTGTATCAAGAACTAAAAATATACACATAATCATTGAATATGTAGATTACAGAATAATTATGTTGAAATTACAATTATTTGATCCAATTAATGTATATTTTAATTTGCATTAGGAAAATTCTCTTGTAAAAATAGATTTTATTTGGGTTTAATTTTAATTCAAACATGTTTTACTAATCTTAGTCTCAATATTATGCATACCTTATAGATGTGAAGGTTTCGATAAGAAAATTGCATAAAAAAATGATAGACTCGTAATCGAGAACCTCGTGTCACCGTCACAGTCTATAATTCACGAGGATCCAACTTTTCTCTTCCCACCGTTTAACGACTTGGAGATTAAAATTAATAAAAGAAAATCTAATTACGACCGATAAAATAGTTACTCTTTTATTTTTTTATTGAGATAAAATATACCGACTGTTGATTTTATAATAATATAATCTGTAATTATTTGTACTGACAAATTAGTTATTTCTTTCTCGTTTGTTATTGTAGTCCATTAGATCTCTGTTTATCCCTACTACTTCCCTTCATCTCTCTTCTGCTTCAGATCAGAGGATAAGTAAAGAAAAGAGGTAGGTTTCTGTCTCGTCGGATCCAATTTTTGATTTCCAACTAGTTTTCGAAAGCATCGATGATGATATCGAAACAGCTTGAATCGGTTGATCGTGCAGAATTTATAGTTTCAGTTTGATCGGATGTTTATGTTCTTGTTCGTGGAATTCTTGTCCATTATAAATTTTGCTGATCCGAAGTTCAGGGATTTGCGGAAATTTTAATCTCATTTATCTATATTTTGAGGCTTTAATATGCCTCCATCACGAAGAAGTTTTTTTTTCTTTTTCTTGGCAGTACAAAGTTTGGTCACTTATAGTGTCGTAAAGAGAGTGAGTCGAAATTGAAGATCTGCTCCAGTTATTGCTTCGTAACGGGGGAGTTTTGTTGAGTTCGGCTGCTTAATTCTTTAATAATTGACTTGATTTGAGTAGAAGTTTTTGAAATCCTTTTTGCGTACTTCACGTTCTCAGCTAAATTGAATGTAATATAATTGATAAGTTATTGGATTATTGGACTCGAGATTATATATGAATTGTGTTCTTCCACTCAAAATTAGTTCTTAAACTGGTTATAGTAACGTTATTTTCATCTTTCTTTAGTCATAAATCTTCACTGAGTCAGTATCAGTGTCCTTATAATGATGGCTTTCGTTTGTATTTATGATTTGACATGTATTTTTATCACCAAAAAAAAAAAAAAGGTTTGACATGTATTGATTTTCATACGATTCTTCTGTTGTCTGATTGTTTGAAGTTCAAACATGGGTCTGGCTCAAAACAATCTTGATTTGGAGGAGGGAACCTTGGAGATAGGAATGGGTATGTATCATATCAATTTACTTGTTAATTTTCTATATGTTATTGCCTCTGGGTATATTAAGCACTTTTTAAATATTTGAAAAACTATAAAATTTATTTTTTATTATTAAAAAAACATAACTACAGGACTGTTGGACTGATTGATCAACATTGATAAGTTGTGGCTTTGTATACTTATTCCCGTTAAATTAATATATGTTCTTTTGTGTTTCAGAATACAGAACTGTATCTGGAGTTGCTGGACCGTTGGTCATTCTTGATAAAGTTAAGGTAATGAATTGTATTTTACTGACTCTCATTTATCCTTGTTGTAAATATGTAATTGTCGGGCTTTATCAATAAAGATGCCTCTTTTTCTATATGCCATGATTGAGTTTTACATTGATCAATTACACCAGGGACCCAAATATCAAGAGATTGTTAACATTCGTTTAGGAGATGGATCTACTCGACGAGGGCAAGTTCTAGAAGTTGATGGTGAAAAGGCTGTTGTTCAGGTGATTTCCTATGGCATTTATAATCATCCATTGTGCTTCATTTGGGAGGATAATTGCGTACAAGATGACGATATGTGTCCCTTATATTTGGGTTGATTGATGTATGAAGTATATATATTTTCATAGAACTAAACTCTGCTAAGATTCCTCTCCTCACCCTCTCAATGGTTGTAAATATTTTATTTTGTTGTGAAATGACTCAATTGTTTTGTTACCCTTGTGTTACCCTTGTCATTTCACTTATGTTAGTAGAAAATGACTTTGTCACTGTTTAGTTATGCAATCTTCCGATGGAGTTAACATTTTAATTTTCTTTTTTTACACTATTGTCTAGGTCTTTGAAGGTACATCTGGGATTGACAATAAATTTACAACTGTGCAGTTTACTGGAGAGGTACAAACAATATACTGTATCTCATTAAAAAAATGCGTAGAATAACTTGTGCTTCAATGCACATTATATTGTGAGATTTTCCTTTGATATATCTGTTCTGTTGCCTTACTTTACTCAGAAACGTTAAATCCTATTTCTGCAGGACCTAAATGTGTTAATTGATAGCTTAGGAATTGTATTTGGTTGTAGAAAATTTTAGTTTATCAATGGCTATTCTATGAATATATGCTGTCTATTAGATTATTATCTAATAAAAAACAGAAATCTTACTATAATTATCCCATAAGCATATCATAACTGCAGGGGGAAAAGATATACAGATTGGTTCCTGTTAGCATCAATATAAATTACATTGTTTATCATTTAATATATCTAATTGAAAGTTTTTGTATTGTTCTGTCATTGCTGGCATGGTGGCTTCATATATTTGAAGGTGAGTTCAATTATATGACATAACATGGCAAACCTATCTATTGGGGAAAAAAAAAAAAAAAAAGAATTTAGGCAAAACCAACTTTCAAAAAAAAAAAAAGAAGAAAAAATGCGGTTCACATGTATTGTGCTGCTGGTTTAATTCTATTTTTTTAAATTTCTTTTGTTGGTGAACATACTATAGTATTCAATTTCTTCTAGAGGGTTGGTTCCTAAAGTTTACATCTCTTCAATGTGATTTACTTTATTTGACTAGGTTGTCCCCTCCTACCAATTTATTACAGGAACTGAGACTTTCCTCTTTACTCTTGACTCATTTACTTTGTTTTTCTTTTTACTTAAATATAATTAGAATAGTTCCAATTTTGACCCCCCCTCCTTTTCATTTTTTCTTGTCTATGTTTGCAGGTGTTGAAGACTCCTGTCTCACTGGACATGCTTGGGCGGATATTTAATGGTTCTGGAAAACCTATTGATAATGGTCCACCCATATTGCCTGAGGCTTACTTGGATATATCAGGTAATTGATTTACTTATGGGACTTCTTTTATTTGTTCCCTAGTTTTGTTTTCTTTCTTAATATCTCCCCATAATCCAGGAAGTTCTATCAACCCTAGTGAGAGAACCTACCCAGAGGAGATGATACAGACAGGAATATCTACAATTGATGTCATGAACTCCATTGCTAGAGGTCAAAAGATACCTCTTTTCTCAGCTGCTGGTCTTCCCCATAATGAAATTGCTGCTCAGATCTGTCGTCAGGCTGGCTTAGTCAAGCGCTTGGAGAGGTCTGATAATCTTCTTGAGGTATAGCTGATGTGTTAAAGTGCATTTGCTCCAACATTTTTAAATGCCTGTCACTGACTTTAGATTAATTGCATTTTGTTTAGGCCTTCCAAGTTTACTGTATTAATGCTTTCCTGGCTAAGGAAATTTGGTTACTTGCTATTGCAAGTACTTAAAGGGAACCTTTGGGTTATATTGTAATCTTATACTTTTGGTGCTCAACTTGCACATGCATAGCTTTTATTGCTGGACTGGGTTGTCTACTTGTTGAATCGCTTGTTAGTCTTGATTCTTTTGTGAACAAATTTGTCAGAAATGAAATTGGATTGTGCTAGATGATGATTCAACACTTCTGTTTAGCAGACCTAGGCCATGTTCTAATGCAAGGGGAGAGTATTGTTACCCTTAGGGTCTTTTGTAGGATATGGGGTTTTCTTATATCATCAAATGACAAACTGAAATTGTTAACTTAAATTGAAGATCTCTTTCTCAAGAGTCATACTGCATTTATTGCCAGCACTACATCTATTACTGCTTGCTTGGTTGTCAAACATCTGACTTTTGGGAGTAGCTAGCTTTCAAGTTGCTTATAGGGATAATTTTAAGAGTAGGTGCTATTACTATTTTACAATTCACGAAAGTTGAAATTGTAATATTAACTGGGAAGGGTTGTTTGTGATTTGGGGGTCTGCATTTCCTGTAATGAAGGTGCTGACACAAAAAATTTGAAATTATGTAGTCTTCTGGTATTATTGCTTGCAGATTATTTGGTTGTTTTTATTGCCTTGAAATTAATATGCCTTTTTGTTTCTTGCTCATTTTGTAAAACTCGTTACTACTTTTTGTATGATTGAGACATTGGTATACCATAACAAAATTAATCATTTTATAGGGTGGGGAAGAGGACAATTTTGCCATTGTGTTTGCAGCTATGGGAGTTAACATGGAGACTGCACAGTTTTTTAAACGTGACTTTGAGGAGAATGGCTCAATGGAGAGAGTGACTCTTTTTCTTAATCTGGTAATCTTTTTAGACCAGAATGCATAATTTAACTTCCCAATTCTTTTTCTGCAGTTTTGTCTATGTAGTTTCCAAGCTAAAGATACAATTGGGCTTGAATCAACATTGTCTACTTCTTGAAAATATATATATTTTTAATTTGAATTTTAAGGATGCTATTTCTATATTGCGATTAACTATTACAAATAACAATATACATGTACAATCTTATATATCCATGAATTTTTAAGAACTGACACTGTTCCTTGTTAAGCTGAAGCAAGTATATATATATAAATGTTAGAAAAAGGAGTATAAATTTTTTAGGATGTGCCAACTGGCGGTTTTAAACTGATGGGTGTAATTTTTTCTTTCTAAAATTATGATCTAAAAGAGTTGTGAAATATACCCCATTGTAATCTGAGAAGTATAAGGTTGTTAGTTGAGAATGAAATTCAACTGAGGCGTGTGCTTATAAAGTTGGAATTCCAATTTCATAGCTTGCATAAGGAGGTGATCCTTACATTGTTTGTTCTTTTACTGCTGCAATCAATTGCAGGCAAACGATCCTACAATTGAGCGTATTATCACTCCTCGTATTGCTCTTACTACTGCTGAATATTTGGCATATGAATGTGGGAAGCATGTTCTTGTGATACTCACAGATATGAGTTCTTATGCTGATGCTCTTCGTGAGGTAATGCACCTTCAATTTTTTAATTTATCAGAAAAAAGAGGCCAGAAAAGGAAAGTTAATAAGATCATGCGAAAGCTGTTACTGTCTTTCCCCTCGGATGATTTTGATTCCTCAGAATGTCTATATGAACTCTTTGAAGCTTTTAATAATAATTAGAAACAACATTGATCACCACTTTTTCTCTTACTCTTGAAGGCTGAAGTAAGTTATAATTATTGAAGTATTTGTGGGTAATATGCATAACACAACTTGTTGGTCACTTCTGGATCCCATAGGTATCTGCTGCCCGAGAAGAAGTGCCGGGAAGGCGTGGATATCCTGGGTACATGTATACAGATCTTGCAACAATCTATGAACGTGCTGGAAGAATTGAAGGGCGAAAAGGCTCTATTACACAAATTCCAATTCTAACCATGCCAAATGATGGTAAGGAATTTAAGTAAATCTATCTTCATCAGCTAGATTGCATAATATGCTTTTAATGCTGACATCATCTTTCTTGAACTTCTTTTGTACAGATATTACACATCCAACTCCTGATCTTACTGGATATATTACCGAGGGGCAGATATACATAGATAGGCAGCTGTATAACAGACAGGTAGGTTAGATTGAAGCTTTGGTAATAATGAATATTACATAACACAACATGCTGGACTAGTCATTGGAATTAACTACTAAAGAGAATTTGATTTAGAATGCATCTCAACGTTTAACATGCAAAATTATATAAGATTATTGGCTTGGTACCGAACTGAAGTTAGTATTCTCGATGTACTAAATTCTTTTATCATATTGTAGCTTTGGTGAACATTCTGACATGATTTATACATGTCAAGGTGGAATGCTGTGACATATAACTCCTTTTTCAGATCTTAATATATTGATCATGAATCGTGCTTTTTCATAAAATGGAATCTGCTTTTTTGGGTCATGATTATAGAAAGTAGGCGTCCTGTTTGTATAAGCAACCTAGTAAATAATGTACACATTATATTGATTGGTTATGTGGGCTTTGATGTTTCTCGATTGAAATTAAACATTCAAATTTTGTGACTTGTGTAGATATACCCACCAATCAATGTCCTTCCATCGCTTTCTCGGTTGATGAAGGTAAAGATGATCTTCTTGTTTGTTTGATGTCAAGATGCTGTCGGGTGACTGGTTTGTGTCTTTCATAAAGAAAAGGGAAAATTATACTTTAGTTTCCTATAGTTTAAAAACTTGTAATTGGGTTGTTTACAAATGTTTTAAGTTACTTCTTACTGTTAAAATTTTATTAAATTTTACTAATATAACTAATTATATACTATTAACACACTGAATATGTGTAATTTATGCTAATAAAAGAGATAAAATAGATAGTAAAGTAAAATTAATTCTCATTTATGACAAAAAAATATTGACATATTTATGTACTATAAGGACCAAATTAAAAATTAAGTGAAACTATAAGAACCAAAAATATAATTTTTCTCATTGCTGATGACCTCTGCAGAGTGCCATTGGTGAGGGCATGACTCGAAGGGATCATTCTGATGTTTCCAACCAGGTCTGATTGTGTTTGATTATCATAATTATTTCTCTTATTATACCTATCTAACTGGTGTTATGTTGTTTGTTTTCAGCTCTATGCGAATTATGCCATTGGAAAGGATGTCCAGGCAATGAAAGCCGTTGTTGGAGAAGAAGCACTTTCATCTGAGGACCTGGTCTCTAATATTTTTCTCACTCTGGCTGTTTCATTTGATAAAAGTGAGTTTGTCCTCGAAGTGGTATTAATGAGATTTTCTTTTCTAACAGTTGTATCTGGAATTTTTGGACAAGTTCGAGAGGAAGTTTGTTACTCAAGGAGCTTATGACACCCGCAATATCTTCCAGTCACTAGATCTTGCATGGACTTTACTTCGGATTTTCCCTCGCGAGCTTCTTCATCGTATACCAGCAAAGACTCTTGACCAGTATTATAGCCGAGATGCCAGTAATTGATGGATTAGAATAAGCTTAAATACCTTCATCTCCTGCTCAGGCAGCTCGCCATGACCTTGGCAATTAATTTATTCCTTTGCTTTCTCGCCAAAAGTCTGTCCAGAATAAATAATAATGGTTAGAGTCTGTCTTAGTGCCTCATATTTCAACATCCTCAGGTAGTCAGAACGAAAACCGAGTAGAACGTGTAATTCCAGTGCCTTTTTTCTTTTGGGGAGGAAGCTTTAGTTGTGTTGTGTCACTCAGTTCGTGGATGGCGTTATTTGCATTTCGGGATTTTCCTGCAGTTAGGATTTTTGGACTGTGAAGCCTTTCCATGTATGTTGCTTGTTTCACAATATGATACTTGGTAGTTTAAATCGAGAATGTTATTATCAGTTTGACATTCCCTATGTATTCATCTGCATTAGACTTTTAAAGAGTGGAATTCTTTTTTAAATAAAGTCAAAAGAACTGACCTAGTGGTAAAAGAAGGTTAACTTTTATTCCTATTACTCAGATTTAACTTCTAAAATTAGTGTTTTAATTTTTTTTTTTTCTTTTGACATGAACTAAACCAATGTGATTTTAAATTCTCTGGAAGGGGTTTATTTTCGTGGTTAGGGTAACAATTTGAAAATAATAATAACCACAAAAAAGAATGAATATTATCAAAAAGTAATAATATACCTGGCCTTGGGTCGAAACTCGAAACGTAGGTATATCAATCTTCCTGTGGTAATTTAGACTTATATCATGATTACATTAAAAATATTATTTTGGTATTTTAATTTGTCAATTTATTTATAATTTAATCTCTAATTTAATTTATTTTTAATCTAATATCTTATTTATTAGTTAAATTTCAAGTTAGTCTTTTCAGTCATTAGAATGCGAATTTTTGATTAATTTGAACCTTAACACATCTAATAATAACTAAATATGTTAACTTCTAGATTGATAAAAAATAAAAAATAGTAACGTTTTGAACTTCCCCACATAGACTAACAATTGGGACCTGCCCACATTAATGAGTCGCTGGATAGAGCGATCTGTAATGTACTATGGAATGAGCTGCTCCTGAAAGTCCAAGTAATTCAATTGGAGCAATTTGGATCTGATCATTCATCTTTGATTCTTTATTCAAATTATTCTGATACTAGAACACCTTGGATGTTCAAATTGAATTAATGTGGATAGAAAACTCTGACTTTCTTGATGTGGTTAACTGCAATTGGAGTAGCATTGAGTTTGGGAGCTTGGGGGCGTTATATCATTTCTTGAGAAATTTGAGAAAAACAAGACATAATTTGATAAGATGTTGCGAATCTGAATTCCCAAACAATAGAAAGAAAATTGATAAGCTTCTTATTGATTACCAGAACTATTATTGTTCAGGAGAGTGGGACAAGGAAGATAAAGACAAGGTAGATCTATTACAGCAGGAAATTGAATTGTTGTAGGCAAAAGAGGAAAAATATTGGGCACAAAGATCACATGTGCAGTGGTTATAGTGTAGGGATAAAAATTCAAAGTTCTTCCGCTCTGTTACCATTCAAAGGTGACAAAGGAATTAGATTTTAAGAATAAAAAAGGATTATGGCTCTTGGATTGAGGAGGAAGCTGCTATTGTAGGAGAATTTAGTGGGTTTGTCTCTAATATATTTGTGTCAAGTGATAATGGGAACTTCTGTCATGTATTGGATTAGGTGCCAACTACGGTTAGTGATGCGAATAATAACTATTTGATGAGGCCAATAACTGTTGAGGAGATTAAAAAGACTATGTTCGATCATAGGCGCCTTAAAGCCCCATTTCCTGATGGATTCTCAGGGATTTTCTATTAACACTCTTGGGATATAGTGGGAAAGTATGTGTGTAGCTATGTTTAAGCCTTCTTTTCCAATGGATTCTCACTAAGAGAGCTAAATGAGACTAGTTCGGTATTAATCCCAAAGATTGATTCCCCAAAACAAGTGTGACAATTCATACCAATTAGTCTTTGTAATTTATCTTACAAAATCATATCTAAAGTATCTACAAACAGGTTGAAGGGACTTCTGCTAGAATGCATTATCGAAAATTAAAGGGTCTTTGTACATAGGAGATTGATTACTGATAATATTTTGGTGGTTCACAAAGGTTTCCATTATTTGAAATCCAAACGAAGAGGTAAGCATGAACTAGCATTAAAGTTGGGTATGAACAAGGCCTATGACCAGGTGGAATGGGTCCTGAGGAGTGTTATATTGAAAATGAGATTCTGTAATTTGGGTAAAAAAGGTAAAGACAAATTTGGAAGTTACTTTTTGATAATGAAAAAAAGATTGTAGAAATTTTATTACTATTTTTTTACAAAAATAAAGTTGTTGAATTTGGGTTGTCACTTTTAACAAGGTGGAAGATAAAGTTGATAACTTTTGATAAAGTAAAAAATAAGGTTGACACCTTTTGACATAGTGGAAAAAAAAATTGACACCTTTTGACAAAGTAAAAAATAAAGTTAGTAACTTTTGACAAAGTGGAAGATAATGTTAACAGTTTTTGATAAAGTAAAGAATAAAGTTAGTACTTTTTAACAAAGTGGAAGATAAGGTTGTTGATAATTTTTTAAGAGAATGTCTATAAATATAGTCTTTCCCTTTGGGGTTTGACATTGAAGTGTAAAGAGTTATAAGAGCAGTGAAATCTTTTTTGTTGAGAGAGTGAGTAGTTGTTTTTCCACTTGAGAGAGAGAGAGAATTGTGTGTTTTCTTGTTTTTGAAAGAAAGAGTTTGATTGTTCTATTCTCACATTCAAAGGAAGGTTGTACAATCTCTTGGGTTAGTAATGATTTTTCCCATTCTTGTCTGTGATTTTTTCCTTATACAATGAGTTTTTCACATAAATATCTTGTGCCAATTCTTCTTTTCTCATTCTTCAATATTGCTGTCTAATGCTGTGATTCTTAATAGTTGTCGGTGGATAGAATAATGGAATGTATCTCCTTTATGGACTTTGGTTTGCTTTCTTGGGCAAAAATATTGCTAATGTTAAACCTCAAAGGGGACTCAGAAAGGGAGATCCACTCTCCCTTTATCTTTCCATCATTATTGCAAATGTAATGTCACAGATGATTACGACTGCAGTGACTAATGGGAGCCTTCAGGGAATTAAATTGGTTAGGAGATGCCCAATTATCTCCCACTGTCTATTTGCTGATGATTTCCTTTTCTTCCTAAAGGTAAGTTTTGCTAATTACCAGGTTATGAAGGGTAATGTACAAGATTATTATATAGCTTTTGGCCAGATGGTTAACCTAGATAAGTCATATATGTTTTTCTCAAGGAATTCTCGCTTGCACCTTAAAGAGGAAATACGTCAACTTTTAGGAATTTCCTTGACTCTCTCTTTAGAAAAATATTTAGGCTTACCAGTTCTATGGGATAGGTCTAAGTCTGGAGCCCTTAAGTTTGCAAAGGAAAGAATCTACAAAAAGGTGTAAGGGTTGGAAGAATAGGTTACTATCCCGGGCAGGAAGAGAAGTGCTTATCAAAGTGGTGGTGAATGCAATACCAACCTACCCAATAACTTGCTTCTTATTCTTAAAAAAAGTTTGCCAAGAATTAGATAACATGATTTCAGAGTTTCAATGGGGCCAGAAATAGAAGGAGGGATGTATTCACTGGCTTGCAAGGAAGAAATTGGCTCGAGCTAAAAGTAATAGAGGTTTAGACTTTAAGGATTTCTGATATTTTAATCCAGCTTTTCTTGCCAAACAAGCTTGGAGGATGTTAAATTCTCCTTATAAGTGGTGGGCTAAGGTACTTAAAGGTATATACTTTCTAAATAATTCTTTCCTTAAAGCAAAAAAAAAAGAGGAAGAGCTTCAAAGGCATAGTCATGCATCCTTGAGTGCAGGAATTTTCTAGCCAAATTCTTATGTTGGGTGGTAGGAGACGGGAGGAAAATTAACTTCTGGGAGGATCCATGGCTTCTTGGGATGGAGAACTATCATTTACCTGGTGGATTGTGTAATGACGAAATGAATTGGATGTTGGTAGCTAACTTTATAGATAGAGGAGTATGGAACCTCTTTGCAATATTCCAGTGGCTCTCACGTGAAGAAGTTGAGATGATAAAGAAGATCCCAAGTGTCCAATGTGGGTGACCATATCTATTGGGCTAAATGAACAGATGGAAACTACACAATTACAAAGAGATACTAGCTAGTGATGACAAGACAGATCTGATGATGTTAATACTACTGAATCATCACTTAAGTTGTCTTCTCGGTTTTGGAAGGTCATTTGGGAAATTAAAGCCCTACAAAAAATTATTCATTTTTTATGACGTGTATGTTTTGCTGCATTATTAACTAATGAAAGTTTGTGCAAAAAGAAATGTTCCCCCAATCCCATATGCCAGTGTTGTCTTAAAGAGACTGAAACTATAGAACATATGCTCTTTCTATGTGAATGGGTAAAAGTAATATGGTTTAACAGCCCTTTCTCCTTAAAGAAATATGTATGGAATAGGCAAAGCTGAAGAATGGGTGGCATGAATTTTCTTTGATATAAACTTTTAATACTTTGATGTTACATTATTTGCTTTCTTATACTGGTAGATATGGAAAGAAAAGTACTCCTTTATGTCTGAATAGAAAACCGTTGATCTTGAAAGGACTATTTAAATTGCTATAAATGGTGCTTATAAGTACAAGTTCACTAACAATCTATTTCTTATTGAAGTTGATGGCATTGGGGAGATTCACACACAAGTATATAGCTAGAATCCCCCCACCCTTATTAGGATCAAGATTAATGCTTATGCATACTTTATTGAGAATTCAACTTTCTTAAGATTGGGCATTGTTATAAAAAATAACAATAGTGATGTACTGGAAATGTCTGGTGCTAGATGCAGTGCTTCGTCTGTCTTCATAGTAGGAACTCTTATTGCCAAAAAAGTTGTAGCTATGGCCATTAATTTGGGGCTATGGGATGCAACGTCTGGGTCTGATTGTAAGCAATTGGTGGAGACTATAAAAATGTAGTGACTGACAATGTTATACCATCATATAGGAAATATTTCAGTTGATGACTTGCTTTGGTTTTCATTGGATTGGATTCATATAAATTCAAACTTGGTTGCTGATTATATTGCCAAGCATGCTAGCAGGGGAATGTGCCCTTCAAATTAGGAGATCTCTCCCCCATCCCCCTTGGTTCAATTTTTAATGCTGATATTGCAGAGTAAAGGTGGAATGATAAAGTTATATGGAAGTTGTTGATAGTCCTTTAAGATTAGTGTAATGTATTTTCCTTATTTTATTTTTTATTTTTTGTTTTTATGTCTTGTTTTATTCATGAATGTCATCTCTATGTCAAGTTTTAGTAATGACATTGTTTTCTTGTTTGAGTCTATTTTAGTCAATCTAAGTTAAGTGTTTATGTTTTGCTGTCTTTTTTGTATTCGTCATTGACGAATTCTTGTATTATTGCTGTCTGGAATGAAATGGATATTATTGGTAAAAAAAAGAACAATAAATTAAATTAAAAAAAATAGTAATGATGGATCAAATAAAAATGCAAATTAAATTAAAAATAAAATAATAAATAAATAATAATATATTTTACTTCATGACATTATTTTTCATCAGTAAGTTGACACGTTTTTAACTTTACACACAATGCTTTATTTTTTTTTATTCAAAGCATTTATAAACATATATATAACATTTTTTTAATTTATATGTGTGTGTGTATGAAGTCATATTCATAAAGCAGAAGTTGATATAATAAATTCTTATAGAAAATATATTGACTCATGTTTACCAAAGAAGAGAGAGTTAAAACACAAGAATAAATTGAGATATCCAAGGAGGAAGATCATCTAATTTAAGAGTCATAGAGTAAAGGTAAAAGTTGAGATAAACAAAGGCCTATTCATAGATAACAATTTTTCAAGACTGTTGTTATGACTCTATGCTGTTAAATTAGCTATCTTCGCCCAAGAGACATAAGGCTTTATACTTGTATTATAACTCTGATCTATACTTGGATCATGTGGACAAATCCTTTATGATATATAGGATCTTCAAAAGAGGCAAGTGTAGAGCATATTTTTTATCTCTAGTTGAAAAGAGACATTTACAAAGTATGAATGAAGATTTCAAAAGAAGATAAGATTTAGAAGGAATTCATACACATGAATTTTATTGATAAGGAATTTTCCTCAAACCTTCGATGGTCTTACAAAGAGAAGTGAGCTCTTTATATAATCGTAGCTACTGACACACTTATGAGACTTAGTACGTAGGTGGACAAGACTAGGACAAAAATACATGCTTTTTGTACAAAAGAAAAAGTAGAAAAGAACAACATTTCACATCCTTTTCGTACAAAAGTAAAAGCTAAAAATAACCACACACTTAAAGATATTTAGGCTTTAATAAAAGTAGCATGCGATATGAAAGACGAGCAGCTAACATTATCACTTTATGATTGGCTCATGATTATGAGAGATATTAAAATCATTGAGATGGGGGTTGTTAACAAGAGTAGTTTCTAAAGCATCTTCTAGTCCAATAGTAGGGTCTTGAAAGTCTTAGAATTCTGGCCTAAGATAGGGATTGTTGAGATAATACTCTCATTCTTGAGCTTCCTTCTTGTTCAATTTTTTCATATTCAAGAGTGATAAAGGAATTAGTTAGAGGTCCTATTAGTGCTTGTTTTCTAAATATTTCTTGTTTTTCTTCAGCTCCATAGCTGTAGTGTGGAATCTTGGAGGATGAGGGTCTTGAATGATGTGGATCTAGAATAAGATAGACTTGATCAGGAATATCAATCTCAAGATTCTATGGTTCACCGAGAATGAATTTTTCAGGATATGGTCCAATAGTAATACAATTAACATTAAGTGGTCCTTAATAATTATTAAGTTCACGAATAAACATTTAATGTGAGATTAAAATATTTTTTATAAATCTTTTGAAAATTTGGAAAGATATTCCATTCATATGCATGGTCATATGGGATCAATAAACCATTATTGTGCCTCTAGTAAGGTTTATGAATGATAAAGATTGATGATGCTGTTGAACGCAATTTTGGATAGTTCTAAAGGTCTTGTTGTCTAATGGCAAAGTTAGTTTGTTCTCTTTACAAAGAGATAGAAGAATACCATTTCATGAGTGTCCAAATGAGGGAAACATGGTTGGAATCATTGTTAAGATGGCGAAACATGTCCATATGGGAGAATTCAATTGTAGTAGTGTGAAGAACTGAGAGGCACTAGAGAAACCAAAGAACATATTCATTAAATGAACCTGCATAAATCGTGAAAGAGTTAAGTAAAGGGTGTTAGGATGGAACATCTTGTAGAATTTTGAAAGAAGGGTGTCTATAATGTAGTGATGTGGGTAATAGAACATGAATGATTTGCCCAGTTCCTTGACTTGAGAAGTTTTGGTGGCAACTTCTACAGAAGAAGGGTAAGATCTTTTAGTGGTGGCTGGTATGTGAATTGGTATAGAATAGGTTTGACTATGAAGATTAAAGGGATGGAAGCTACTAGTGTGATAAAAGAAATTGTGTTTGGATTAGGACAATAAAGAAAGTCAACTAGGTGATTGGTGACTCCTTTGACATCTTGAACATGAAATTTATAGAGGGCAAGCCATGCTTGCCATTGAGCTAACTATTTATCATGAAGTATTTTATTTTTGAATTCTAACATCTTTGGGAGTGCCAAGTTGTCCATTTGTACAATAAATTCTTGAGGTGCAAGATGAAACTCAAAATTTTGAATTCCATTTCCATAAGAATCTCTTTGTAAATGATGTGATATTGTAACTCAGTTGGCTTCAAGGATCTACTAGCATGACCGCAATAGTATTTATTTCTTTTGTCTTGTTCAAGCAAGATGGCCCTTCAGTAATTATCACAGGCATCTGTTTGCAGATAAGGATAGAATCTTTGGTTGGGATTTTCAATGGTGTAGGATTTTTAAACTTTTTTTTAAGGTACTAGACTGTTGCAGTTTGATCAAGACCCCAAAAGTATGGTTCATCATTTTTTAAAAGCTTAGACAACTGATTGGTGTGATTTGAACATTTTGAAATAAAGTCTTTGACAAAGTTAACTATTCCAAGAAACTATTGAATCTATTTTTAAATCAAGTTTTTATCAGGAAATTTTGGCAGCTATTCTGCTAGTTGGGGACTTGACTTATACCATCCATTTTGAAACGTCATTCCTAGAAATATAATTCTCCATTGGCCTAATTGACTTTCACAGGCTGAGAGCATAAATTTATAAGATTTTGCAAAATTTGCAAACTGGTTAAGAAATGTCTAATGTTTTGTTTTTTTAATCTTTGAGAATAGGAGAACATCATCAATGTAGATCAATGCATTATCCAGAATAGGCTTGAATATATGGATCATGACCCTTTTAAAGAATGATAGAGTTGCTTTAAGCCTAAAAGGCATTACTGTCCATTGGGATTAGACCATTAGGGATACAAAAGGTCATTTTGTGTCTTTCTTGAGGGTGTATACCTAACTACCAAAAACTTGCTTTAAGGTTAAACTTTGAAAAAATCTTGGCACCCCTTAGTTGAGCTCTCAAGGTAGAATAATTAGGAATAAGAAACTTGTCATTTTCGAGAAACATATTTAAAAGCTTGTAACTTATGACAAGTTTACTTTTTCTTTTTAACTGTTTAGACTTCTTCTCGACATAAAAAGCTTGGCATGCATAGTCAAACTTAGTTGGCTGAATCAATCCTTGCTTTATATGAGAATCATATTCTTTTCGAGCCAACAAGAGATCATTTCGATTCATTCTAGGATAGGTAGCCTTTGTAAGATTGATATCCTCAATTTTTTTTTTTAAAAGGGAGCTTGATAAAAAATTGTTTATTTTTTCAAAGAGGGTGATTATGTCTAAAGTTTACATATGATTTTAGACAATATGGCAATAGTTGTTGTTTAATCTCTTCATACGATGGTGGAGCAGAATGAAGCTAATATAGCTTTGGCACTTTTGTGAAAAGGATTAAAAAAATGTCATGTAACACACACTTTGATTGAATCTGGAGCTTATTTGCTTGAGTAAAACATCAATTCCAATCAAAATATCTTTATAAGGAACATGGTTGCCAAGAATATGAGTTCATATAACATAATTAGGGAAAAATTTAATCCTAATTTTATGTTTGGTGATCAATGAGATTTTGAAAATAATATCATTAGTGACTTTGAAGTATTCTGAGTGTTTCTTCCATATTTTTGGTGGTAAAGAAGGAAGGATTCATGACTATTATTTGAGAATTAGTGTCAAGAAGAGCAATTACCAAATAGGTTTAGCATACCTCTTAGGCAGGATGTGTAAATGGTGATATGGAAAGAAATAAAGCTTTGAGATGGATTATTGTGGATGAATAGTAAAAAGGTAGCCAGGAGACAAGTTAGAAGAAGTGTCTATTTTAGAGTCCGATGACAAAAAATAAGGTAAAGCAAAGATAATATTTTTATTAGGTTGACTTTGTTCGAAGAGGACGTATTCAAGATCTTGGTCCTCAAGAGGCATTGTAAAAAAACACTTTTGTCCCTTAATTATACTTAAGATTATACTTTCCTCACTAACTCAACCTCTTTTCCACTATCTCTTCACTAATGCCTTATTGGTCGATTGATTCTCAAACCCCATCCTTTGATGAAGTCGAGTGACTTTTGTTCGTTACCTGGGTGGGGATCGATCACATCCTTCTTGCCCCTATCTTTGATGATAGAGATTTAGTTTCACAGCCCCGCTTTCAAACTTCATCTTTATGACATACCCGCATCCCTTGCCCCAGACAAGCCTTACTTATACTCTTTTTAGTTGTTTCCAAAAGAAAGAATTGATTGATGAATATCTGGGTGTAACCTTACTTTAAGTTTTGTTTTTGTCTTTCAACTTTATTTGATTCTAATTTTATTCCTTAATTTTATCTCAAGATTTAATTTTGTCTCTTAAATTTATTTGATTCTAATTTGATGTGTTAATTTTACTTTTGTTCCTTAATTTTATTTTGTTCCAATTTTGCTCTTAATTTTTAAAAACTTCTTAAATGTTTTTTTTTCTCTAACACCATACAATTAAAATGCTTTAAATATTTAGATTTTGTATGGATTATGAATTATGACCATTAAAAAAATAAATTGGATAAAGAATACCAATATGAAAAAAATAAAAAATAAAACTAAAACTAATTCAACTACTAAGTACCAATCAATTTAGTTTGTGAAAAAATAAAACAAGAATTGAATTTTAAAATAATAATTACTATAAATCATGGAATTTTTGTATATTGATAGATAAATGAAAAAATAAAAATGAAAGATTAAAAAAAAATTGAATGAAATTTATTGAAAATTAAATTCAAATTAAAATAAAATAAAATTAAAAGACTAAATATAAACAAAATAAATTTAAAAAATAAAAATAAAAATAAAGAATAATATTGTAAATCACGAGCAATCAAACTCCTTACCCTTGCAGACCAATAAAAGGGCCAAAAAAACTCCCTAACCTTTCTTGATTTCATTTAAAAAAAAGAAAATCCCTTTTCCCCTTCCTCTGCTGCCACAAACCCTCGACCTCAATCTCTGCCACTCCCAGCGGTGTTCGGATTCCTTGGTTTCTCAGATTTCTTGTGCAATAGATAATGGACGTCGATGTCGACCACTATGGCGTCCTTGGGTTGCCTTCCGGCGAGGAAGGGGCTAAGCTTACAGAGAAAGAGATCTCAAAGGCTTACAAATTAAAGGCTTTGGAATTACACCCGGACAAGAGACCAGATGATCCAAATGCCCATTCCAACTTTCAAAAGCTTAAGACTTCTTATGAGATCCTCAAGGACGAAAAGGCTCGAAAATTGTTCGATGACCTCTTGCGAGTTAAGCGTGAGCAGCAACGCCGACTGTCTGAGCGCGACGGCAAGCGACGAAAAATGGTTTCTGACCTCGAAGATAGAGAGCGGGCTGCTTTTGCCCCTGATCCATCTGTTAAAGCACAAGAAGAGGAGGAGAGGATTGCTAGGCAGCTAAAGGAAGAGATTGCTAGGATACGGGCTATGCACGCCAATAAAGGAGTTCCGACCAAGCCTGATTTGAAGAAAGAGTCTACGGGAGTTGGGAAAGAAAGTATGGCTAGTGGTGGCTTTGGGTTGGATAAAGAAAAGGTTCTCAAAGTTTCGTGGGAGAAGGTGGGTGAAGATTACTCAGCAGAAAAGTTGAGAGAACTGTTTTCCGAGTTTGGTGAAGTAGAAGATGTAGTCATTAAGGGTAGTAAGAAGAAAGGTTCTGCACTTGTTGTAATGGCGACTAAAGAAGGAGCTGTAAGATTTTTCTAATCTGGTTCAATGTTGTCTTTTTACAGGGATTTACTGATTGTCAATTACTTATATTGCGTATTGTTTTGTCTAGGTTGCTGCAACAGGAAATGTCAGTGGTCATCTTTCTAATCCATTGCTGGTTTTACCTCTTCAACCTGCTGTGGCAGCACAGCTTTCAAGTGTCCAAAAACCCGTGGAACCTGAAACGACGCATAATCTGGTTGGGGCTGGGTATCAAGCTTTTGAGAATTCTGTTTTGAAGAAACTACAAAAGGTCAGCCTTTTTGCTTTTGACTTTCTATGCTATGTAGCGTTATATAGCCGCTCTGTTAATTTCCTTCATCTGGTTAACGCATCATCTTATTAAACGTAAATTCTTTTCGTAAAATTCCGTTATGGATTTTGATACCGTCTTCTGTCATCTGCGCCCTAGTAGCATTTGATTTAAATGATTAAAACATCTTATTCATATATAAAGTGGATGTATTACTATGTTTTTAATATTCTGTTTCTGGATATGAACTTGACCATAAAGTTTTATGCTATGGAAGGATAATGTTAGTACTATCGTCCGTTCTAGTAATAGGTTCATCTTCATCTATGATTACGAATTCCTGTATGGAAGTATAATGTCTGTTGTTTGTTGCTTTCACAGTACGTTTCGATGTATGGAGCAGAATTAAATAGAATATACTCATTAAGGAATGGAGTAGAGTGGATAATTCAAAATTCTTCTCCTGTTTTGATAGTATACCTTAGCTTAAGGAAAGGAAAAGAATTGACATATGAATTGAGAGCAAAGGGAAGAGTTATTATATAATATAACCATTTTATTTTATTTTCTTACTTGATATCTTTTTGTTTGCCAGTGCTTGGTGAATAAATTTTAAATCTGGAAGTTGATAAAATTCAATTAAACTTTTTCCACTTCCTCTGCTTTTTCCTCTTTTTTGGAGGTATTTGAAACAAAGGAAATGTGTGTTTTGCAGTGATGCCTTTTCCCTCAGCTTTCTGATGAATATAAGACATCCAAATAAGGCATAAACTGTTTCTTCCATTGTTTTTCATTCTATGCCGTTCTGTTCCGTTCTTATCCCTTAATCTGTGCTGTTAGTATATAGTGATAGCTAGTTCTACTTCTTCAGTTGATGCCTGCCACATTTTACAGTAGGAACTTTCTTCGGGCCAGGTTGGAGATATAATCAGCATCATATTCCTTTTCTGATAATCATGCTTGTAAGCGTCATAATGTTAGTTTGTGGTCTTGGGAGACCTATTTATCTGTACAACATAAAGGTTTTACCTTTTAAGAGTAAAAAGGAGAGTAAGGTGCTTTGGCTGGAGCATAATTACTTGAATTATCAGCCTCTATAATTAATTAATTAATTTTTATTTGTAGGATAGGCTTATTTTCTTAGCTTGATGGTTTCAGACTTCAGTTCATGGGATCTTAAACTTGCATGTTTATCTGATATACAGGGGGGTTGGGTTGCTCTTTTGAGTTGATTTACTTTCTAGTTTGCTTTTTCATTTTTTCAGGAGGACTACAGGTCCACCTCCATTGTATCTTTTTTCTCTCTTAATGAACTCTTTATGAAAGATAGGATAGTTGTCTAGTAGCTGGATGTCTTTTTTTCCTTAAATCACTTTTTTGTTTAATTTTCAAGCATTGATAATTTTAGTTTGACTCTTTAAGAAGTTCCTTTAGTTCAGGTGAATTGTCTGCTTTTCCTTGTATTATCTGTGTGCTCCTTTATCTCATTTTTTTTTTCTTGGACATCTCTTTATGTCTTACCTGCTTTGTTGACTTGTATATGTTTGCAGGCTGCAGAGAAGCAAAAATGACAATGTCATAGGGGAAGCATAAGATTGCACCATTTGGCTAATGATCTGCCCAAATTCTTTAGGTACCGCAAAGTATAGATTGTTGTCTACAACGATCATCTTCCATGTCTTACTTTTTCTACCATGACAAGTTGACAATCTTTGTCTGTGCCCTGATATGCTGATTAAGGAATAGTATCACTGAACCTTTAAGCACTTTCTACTAGTCTTACTTTAATTTAGCGGTAGTTTATTTCTGTGTCGCGGGTCATCGGAACCTTTTATTCATGTAACTTGCGCAATGAGCATACTTGACATGAGCTTAAAGAGATTGTGGAGATAACCTTCAGACAATAAGAACACTCACTTGTATCACCTTTGTTGGAATTGGCAATTGGTGCTTGCTTGTACAGTATGCTAGATTTTACATATGCGGGAAGGAAGAAATTTTGTTTGTTTATTTCTGATCTTTATTCACTGGTTGTGCACTATTTTGTAATTAATATACTATTATGTAAGGGAACCAGGGGACTTTGTTTTATGGTTGTTGACGGTGTTATAGATTCAACTTGTTACAACTTCTTGGCTTAAGAGTGTTTTCTTTGGAGTATCAAGCGAAGATATGGTAATTTAGTTGAGGGAAAGCTAATATGTAACTTCTATAAACTCTTTTTTCCTTCTTAATTATGGAGCTTGATCAGACCGTGTGATTATTGACAGGCTTGTGTGTTCCTTAAACTGATAATTTTTCATTTTATTATGTGGCTATGTTGAGCATGTCAATTTATGCAAAATGAAAGGAAAGAGAACAAAAAAATAAAGTTTTTACCAGCCTTTTATATTGTAGTAACTGATCTTTTCTGCTCGATTGAATCCCAGAGTCTGCAATCTGGGGTGATGAATTAAGGAAACTGAAGGTTTGAAGAAGTCATGTTTTCTTGTCGAGACAATGACTTGATGATGTTCTCTGGGCTTGTGGTCAACGAGGAAAACTGCTTGCAGATGATCAGAAGCCAAGTACAAAACAGTGGCAGTTCACTCTACAATTCGTTACACAACATGATTGGAATGGAGCTGTGAGATGTAGCCCTTTTCATGAGAATACTTCATTACCATTCCTCGTTGTAAGAGGGCATTTAAGCCATCAATGTTCCTAATAACAATAAGTAACTTGCGTGTTTGTAATTGTATACTATAAATGTTGTATTATAGCTTTAGAAATTACGCTGAAGTATCCAGCCAGAGCATATGATTTAGAAGTGTTGTCTTCATCACGAATTATTGACTTCTTTTCGGTATATGTTAGGGAGATTTTTAGCTTCTCTCGGACAAAGCGTTATGTCGGTAATAAAGATGTATTCTTTGATGGGCAATTATTTAAAGTTTTATTCTTAAAATACTTCTCACGAAAACTGGATTCAAGCTGGTAAGTAAATATATTATTCATTGAACGAACCTGTTTCACGTATTGATGACGTGCTCGATCATTCTCATGATGATATGCCAAGTTATCAAGTCATATATAGCAAATTATTATAGCATTTAATATGGAGGTCTGTTACGGGGGACTGACCGAAGTCAAATCATGAATAAATCATCGTTTATAAGAGTCATCGTCGATTTCTTTGTTGTTTGTGTTTGTGCGTCATCATTAATTTTAGACATAAGAGGAAAAGTTAATGTTCTTTCTAACTCTATTGCATGTGCCATACGAACAAACTTCCCTGCTTAACATGTCCCAACTTTTCCTTCTCTGTCTGTTTAAGTAAAATTTGATTTTTTTTTTTTTGGGAAAAAAGGGGCACAAAACCCGAACTACCAAACAGTAATAATTGAATTTGATTCTTAGCCTATTCAAATAATTGAAAGCTATAAGCTTTTTCTACTTTACTTTTTTAGCTTTTTCATAATGCCTCCAAAATAACATAAAGGAGTCTATTTTTTTCAATTTATTATGATAACTTTTGAAATTCATCTACTGTTTCAATGTAATTTTTTAATTTTATTTCTTGCGAAATTAATCTTAAACTTAAAAGTCTCTTATACTTCGTATCCTACGTGGTCCGTTTCTCGCTTAGATTTTAATTTAACCCATCTTCGTTCTGCCAGGAATTTAACCTATCAATTGTGCCAATTGACACAGTAATTGACATGGGCTTCCTTCCTTCTTCCTTCTCCAATTTTTCAAATTTTCCCAAGTGATTTGAAGTCCAGGCTACATTCCATTGGAGTCACACTTGAAAGTTGAGTGTGACAACCCAGTGAAATGAAAACCCAATTATGTCAGTGACCCTTCCTTTTGCACGCAAAAATTGGTTGTTTTATTAAAAAGGGCTCATCGTCGTGTCTCTGCTCCGCTCACGAAATCCCTGAATAAGTTCGAAACTTGTTTTTTCTCTCAAGACTATATAAAACTAGATATACTCTCTTTGAATTTAGCGGAAGCTATATACGTCTGTTGTGGAATCCGCTAAATATGGCGGCCAATGCATCGTGGAATCCCCAAGAAGAAGGCTTTAAGGAGATCTGTAGCTTATTGGAGCAGCAGATTTCTCATTCTTCTTCTGCTGACAAGGCTCAGATTTGGCAGCAACTCCAGCACTACTCTCAACTCCCCGACTTCAACAATTATCTCGTTTTCATTCTTGCACGTGCAGAGGTAATAGACAATTTCCACTTAACCGTCTTAGAGTACAAATTTTTGTTTCCTGGAATGCTTTTGGAATAAAGTTTTGGAGGATATTTCAATAGTAAGGATGTTTATTGGTGGTTCCGGCTCTATGAGGATACTTACTTCATAAAGAAAGCGGTTATTGTTCTACCAATTCCTTGTTTGAGTTTCAATTTATAATGGTCTTAATGTATGCCTTGCTCCTGTGGAATATTTTTTTTCCTTTTTTTTGGGGTGGGGGGAGGGGTTTCATCTGGTTCCGTGATTCACTTATCAGCAGCAGTGCAGTCAAAGAGGATCACCTTATGTTGTTTTGGTTGGTCGGGAGACTTAGCTCGGCCGAATCCAGAACTTTGTCTTGATCGCATTTCTGATTGGGTTGTTGGGTTGAGTTGATGGCATAGGGTATGATCTTGATTTATACTAAATAAAATTTAGACTGATGAAAGCTGATATTAAATAGTGTGTAGGCAATGTAAAATACTTGTCTCAAGTACTTTGAGTTTATTTAACTTCACTCATGATTGAGAAATCAGTGTTTTACTGAAGACAGGCTATCGAGTTGAGCTGGAGACGTCATAATTGGTTGGAAAATCGTTTTTGGGAACTTATGGTATGCTTTAGGATGTTTGACCAATGACATTAATCAATTAATTTCCACAATTTACTTTGACCATCCTGATCATGGTATAATATCAGAAAAGACGAGTAAAGATCAAATGTCCTAGAGCCATTCAAATGGTCCCAGATACTGAAACAATATAGTTTAACCTGTATGTAATTGCGTGTTAAGACTTATTGTGTGTGGATATGTAAAGCATGATTTGGTCATTAAATTCCTAAGTGAGCTAGCTCTTGCCCAAATGTGTATATTTTAACATTCATTGGCTTATGGAAATCCATATTTCGTGTTGATGACTATGTTGCTATGAAAATTTGGCTTTTTAACAGGGAAAGCCAGTGGAGGTTCGGCAGGCTGCAGGTCTTTATCTGAAGAATAACCTTAGAACCTCATATAAATCTATGCCTCCTGCTTACCAGCAATATGTAAAATCAGAGTTGCTGCCTTGTATTGGAGCTGCAGATAGGCACATCAGATCTACAGTTGGAACTATTATTAGTGTTGTTGTTCAACTTGGAGGAGTTTTAGGGTGGCCTGAACTGTTACAAGCCCTATTAAATTGCATGGACAGTAATGATCTAGATCGCATGGAAGGTGCTATGGATGCTTTATCCAAGGTACGTTGTGCAATCTAGAGTCAGTATTATATGCCTTAATTTGGTTTCTGGGCTAAAGGTTATTATGTTCTTAGACTTTTCTATAAGTGCTAGTGATTTATATTTATACCATGGGATTAATTGTTTTGATAAGTGCATCTTCTTTGATGTTATTACTTGGTTATAACAAAATTTGTTGGTGCTGCTGTCCCTCTAGAGTTACACAGGGAAGGGAACATTGCCTTCAAAAGAAGAAATTTCATTAGAAGGAATGAAGAAAAACAAAGAAAAAGGTGGATAGGGTATTTTTCCTTAGATAAGACAACAAAAGGATAAATGCAAAGCAAATAAGACATAAATGCAGAAGAGTTTTCCTGTTTTTCTACTTTTACTCCAAGATTATTCACTAAAGACAAGTGCTAAGCACCAAAGCGAAGCCTTGAAAACAATCATGTCCCTTAAAATTTTGTGCATTCAATGCCAACTAAATATACCTAAGTGTCGCATATGTGTTAAGTACGTCAAACAAAGAACAGTGCCTTAACACTTTGCCTTCCCTATTCTTGTCAAAACCTTTAAACTTTATCAACAAACAATTCTCCAGTTCTACAGGCATGCACGAGATTCTCCAAAAAGTCTACTCTACAAGCAACTATTAGCTGTGCTTTGTAAAAGTAAACATGCAGTTGTTTTTGAATTAGAGCAGCTTATCACACATTTCAGAAGACAAAGTATTTTGTTTCATGTACAAATCTGCAACATGTCAAGGAACCAATGGTTAACTTTGACAAATCTATTTTATAGTCCTTTTTGTCCCTTTTGGTTTTAGTGTGTTGGTACTGGAAAGAAGCTGCAATGACTTTACAAATTAGAGAAGGACAAATATGACACACAAAAAAATTGTGGCGCAGACTTGCAGCAGGTAAATTTGTAAAAGCATTCCAGATATCAGCAGTTGCTTTTGCTAATTGCTGCAAAGTTCAAGTCGATGGTGGTAAACACTAAAATGGTTTCTTTGATCGGTAAAAAGGAAAAATTAGTACCAAATTTTGTACCAATTAATAGTGGTGCCCTTGGTTTTTCATCTGTTAGAGATTCAGACGCTTTTTTTGTTTAGTATCTTTGTGTTTCTGTGATTTATCTCTTCCTTCAGTTCTCTTTTAGGCCAGGTAGGACCTTAGGTACAGTTGCTGTTTTGCATGTCATGTGTAGAACCCATGAGCACACTGTTGTCTTGGGTACTTACTACTGAGAAATAAAAAATGACATGTATTTCCTTCCACTTCTTTTACTGATCTTCATCTTCCATTCCTTCCTGTCTCCTGTGTTTTTGATTCAAAAAATGTGATGGAAACTTGGCAGCTGGATAATGGAGAGGCCTTATGTTTTGTTTGTCAAACTTTTTTAGTAACTGGTTGGAGATATTTCAAATCCAACTAGCAACTGACACTTTTTAAGTTATATGACATTGGGTTGTGGACCCCTTTTTAACACTTACAGTATTTCTGTGCAATGCAGATATGTGAGGATATTCCCCAAGTTCTTGATTCAGACATACCTGGGATAGCAGAACGCCCTATCAACATATTCCTTCCCAGATTATTTCGCGTAACTTAGTTTTTATTTTTTTTATCTGGTCTTTCGTACCTCCTTGTGTAACTATACTGTTCAATTTTTTCTTGATGTGTTTCTTTTACTAGCTTCTGTACATTTTGTCTACTTCTGGTTTGTTTTACAGTTTTTCCAATCACCTCATGCTTCACTAAGAAAGCTTTCAGTGGGTGCTGTGAATCAGTACATTATGTTGATGCCCTCTGTAAGTATATTAGAGAATTCATCAGCTCCCTTCTCACGCAATAATACTGATGTTTAGAGTTGTAATCATCTACGTTTTTCTTTGGTAGGCTTTGTATGTATCAATGGATCAATATCTTCAGGGGTTGTTTATTCTTGCAAATGACCCTGCTGCAGAAGTGCGGAAATTGGTGAGTTCTTATTGCCATATTGTTTGTGGGCAAGCATGCTTAGATGATTTATTTTTTCTTTTAAATTGTATTGCTGAATTACTTTTAACTGGTTTGAATTGCTAATCATTGAAGTTTGGCCCCACCTATTGTTTCTGGGATATTTTGTTTTTTATGTATGTGTTATTTCATGATCAAGGAAAATATTATAAAGCCAAGATTAGGCACTGTTTACATTTGCCTATTGAGTATGATCTTGAAGATCTTATCATGATCATAACTTTGATTAAGTATTATTTGTTCCATCGAATTATTGCTTTCTTTCTTGAGACACTACGTTTTTGTTTGGGGGCTGGAATATCTTTCTCTTTCACTAATTGTCACCACTAGTGGATTTATTTTGGGGCTGGAGTATCTTTATCTTTCACTAATTGTCACCACTAGTGGATTTATTATGGTTAGACTATAGGATATATTATGATCAATGCTGTAAGAAATTAATATGTGGTTGCCTCTCATGACCAGGTTTGTGCAGCATTTGTTCAACTAATTGAAGTCCGTCCATCTTTCTTGGAGGTAGGCATCTTGTCCAAGTTCATATAGCTTTTCAGTTTTGTATGTTTTAAATGGTCTTCTTCTGTTTTCTTTATGGTTTTACTTTGTATATTAAAATGTTTAAGTCTCTTTGGTCCTTTTATGACATTACACTTTACCAGTGTCTGTTGACATGTTTTCCTTTAAGAGTTAACCTTTTCTATCTCAACTCCCTCTTGTCTAAAGCAATTGATAATTGTACTGCAGCCACATCTAAGGAATGTGATAGAATACATGTTACAAGTCAACAAGGACACAGATGATGAAGTGGCTCTTGAAGCCTGTGAATTTTGGTAATATTTTCTTTGGGATGTGATTGTCTTTATGTCTTATCTAGTAGCTGAAATTCATTGTATAGCTCCTAGTTTTCGCTAGCACAGAATAGTGTCTATCACCTGAAAGGTGGGAACTTGTATTTTGAACCTTTATGGGACCATTTTTTCATTTTCATCCTTAGCCTTAAATATGATCAAGTTCTAGTTTTAAATGATTTCCATCCATAATCTGGTGCAGTAGTTATCCTGAAGATTTTTTTAAGCCTGTCCAAGGCATGCCACTCCAATAACAATTTAAGACATTCAATAGTCCAACTCAGTATACTTTCATTTACTCTTCTGAGAGAATTGGGTTCATCTAATCCAACCATAGTTACTATGATAGTTTATTAATAATCAATTTTCTGTTTCTGAAACCATGAGGTTCCTACAAATAAGAGTTGGATGTTTCCATTGCATGGAATTAATGGGTTATATATTTCTTGTTAAATTTAATTATAAGATTTTAGACAGCACTAGACATTTTTCTTTTCTCTTGTGGCCTCATAAACTCTAGGAGTTTCTGCATTTTATACACCATTTGTAATTTTTTTCATATCAATTAATTATGATTGCAGGTCTGCTTATTGTGATGCTCAATTGCCACCTGAGAACTTGAGAGAATTTTTGCCTCGTCTAATTCCAGTTAATCTAATTAAACTTGCTTTCTTTTATAATTGTTTTACCTTAGGATATTTGTAATCTTAAGCTTTTCTGTTGGATCTTTGTAGGTATTGTTGTCAAATATGGTTTATGCAGATGATGATGAATCACTTGTTGAGGCTGAGGTTATCTTCTGGATTATTCAACATTTGTTTTTTTATCTTCAATTAACTCTGGTTATTCAAATCTATGTGGCTTTATTTTTTTTTCCATTATTTCTTTCAGGAAGTTGGTTCCCTGCCTGATCGAGATCAGGTTTGAATTATTTTTGTCAATGAGTTGCTGGGAATTTTTGGTTTGAGAACATTCTAAATTGGCATATTCTACACTACAGGATCTTAAACCTCGATTTCATGTATCAAGATTTCATGGATCAAATGACATCGAAGATGACGTATGTCATTTTGTATTTCCATTTGTGATTGCTTTTTCAAGTTATTTGATTAATCTAATTGTTCTGGTTATTAAAATTTGCATAGCTTTTGAAAAAAGAGGCTATATGGAAAAGAAAGCTTCCCTAATCTAAATTAATTTTTTCTTGCTGATAATTACAGGATGACGATGTTGTCAACACATGGAACTTACGGAAATGCAGTGCTGCTGCTCTAGATATTCTCTCAAATGTGTTTGGAGATGAGATCCTTCCAACTTTGATGCCTATTGTTCAGGTGTGTTGGAGATATTAACAAAACCAATATTAGGCTTTCCCCTAATAGCTTAGACTTTTGGGATGAATGGTTCTTGACATGGTATGGAAGTCTCTTCAACGAAGTGGTCAAGAATTTGACCCAGACATTGCCCTGCCCTTCATAATTATATTAAATTTCTGCACATGGTAAGGCGGACAGAAGTTGTGGTTTGTTGGTTTGTGTACGTTTCATGGCCAAAGGCCTTTTGTGTAAGGGGGTGTGTTATATTTATAAAACCAAACCAGAGCCTTCTCTTAACATCTAAGTTTGGGGATGAAATGGTTCTTAAAAGTTGAAAATGTGATTTAAACTTCGTAATGCCAATTAATTTCTTGCGATTATTCTTTGAATTTAAAAAGCATACTTTTTGGGTAGTGATAGCAATTAGCAAATAAAAGTGTATGTATGCATGGAAGATAACAATGGCCATAACTTTTGCTTTGTGGGCTGACGGACTCAGTAAAATATGTATAGTATTATTGTAGTGGATCAGCTCCCACAATATGTGGAAGTCTGAGAAGAGCTAAGAGCTGTGTATACAGCAGCTAAAAGAAATGAAAAGAAACAGATAGGTCCCCTGCCTTTCGAGAAGTCAGAGCTCTCTCCCAAACAAGCATCTAGTAACAACCTGCCTCCCCAATTGCCTCTTTCCCCTTACATAATCTTCCGGACTGCTAGCCTCTCTTTCTCTAGACACCTGGCTCAGTTACTTATTCCCCTTGACTCACATGCCTCTCCCCTGTGCTTTCTGCGTTTCCTCTCATATTTCTGATGGATCATAGGCCCATCGTTCCCCAAGGCCATCATAGGCAAACCTAGGAATGCAATGATTAACTTGCTCTATGCTTTTCAAAAGAGTCGCCTCTAGATATGATATTCATTTTTTTCCCCAGGCTATCATCACCTTTTGAATTATGTATTTTTATTTAATATGTCTGAAGGCCAAGCTGTCAACCAGTGGCAATGATGGTTGGAAAGAAAGGGAAGCTGCTGTCTTGGCTCTTGGTGCCATAGGCGAGGGTTGCATTAATGGGCTTTATCCTCATTTACCTGAGGTACTATCTGTTATTTGGTTCTAATTACCTTAACCCTGAAGCAGATGGCTTGTCTATTGAAAAAAGTTGAACTTGTTTTAGAATTTAATCAAGCTATGCTATTGTCAGTATGTTTTTGTGATTTTGATAGTCTATTATACTACCATGCTTGTTTCGTATATTCTTCTCTATGTCAGCTTTTGCTGAGCCCTATTTTATTTCACTTATCATTGTTGTTAAAATTATCACTTTCAGTGGTGCTGCTCCAGTTTCAAGAAATACTATCACATAGTAAAATGCTTTGTGTCATTGGTGTTGATTTCTTTCATAAAAAATTATTTATGCATGCATTCAATAATTCACTTGCTGCTATATCCTTTTGTTAGTTTTCTATTATTGTGTGTATTTTACTATTTGATGGAGACCAGTTGACTAGGCCCTCAAATAGGCATCAGAAAGAGGTATAGTTCCAGATAATAGCCAAACAAAAAATACAAATTCACTAGGAATAGCAGACATTGCAGTAGAATAGCAGATATTGCAGTAGAATAGCTAAAGAAGGAAATCACCGAAAAGTAAAATAATTCTCTGGTATTCGAGAGACCAGAGACTCTCCAAGACTCTTCCAATTTCTCCCTGCCCCTATACACCTTCATCCCTCTGGTTATATTCCGCCTTATTCCATACCCTCTCTCCTTCTACTAGATACACGTGTTTAGTGGGTTACAACTGTCCCTCTCAGTCTCTCCAGCACACCATGCTCTAGATACTTCTCCCCACTCCTCCCCTGCTAGTGCTGGAGCCCATCATTACCTAAGCCCATAGTGCTGGGGCCCATCATTACCCGGCCCTCGAAGCTTCACCTTGTCCTAAAGGTGAGAATTGGAAGTGAGTGCTGGTAGTGTCTTTCCAATATGACTTTGCTCTTGCGTGTCCAAAGAGCCAAATCCTGTGCCTATCAGTTTTCTCTCTTCTTTTCCAATTTTTTGGCTCCCTCTCATTCTAGCCATGGGTATATAAATATCTTTGGTGTAAATGTCTGAATAATGACAGTGAACTTTTCCACGGCCTCCATCACTCTTTCCATTAAAGCTGCTACATTTTGCCTCACTAATTCCGAATGTTAAATGGTTTACTTTTCTCCATTTGTAGATTGTGGCTTTTCTTATCCCTCTTCTTGAGGATAAGTTTCCTCTAATACGAAGCATTTCATGCTGGACGCTCTCTCGTTTCAGCAAATTTATTATTCATGTAAGTATGTAATTTTGTTCCATCACCTTTAATCTTTTAACAGTTATTTACTGGCTCTGGTGCATTCAAGGTTATGCACCTAGCTAACAATCAATAAAGGAACAGCTTGGGGCGTCCTATGTATTAATGAATTAGATGTTATTGTGTGAGATTGTATATGTAGGGTATGTATATATAAGTTGATGCAATGTAAACCTTATAGTAGTATCTTTGTCCTGACTATTGAAAAATGACAAGAGCAAGAGTGGATTTCTTTTTTCCTTTCAATTAAACCTGGCTGTTAAGGATCTTTTTAGTTGAATACTGATCTTTTTATTTGTGTCTATGTTAGAGTATTGGGGATCAAAAAGGCTATGAGCAATTTGATAATGTTCTTATGGGTCTTTTACGAAGAATTTTGGACAATAATAAGCAAGTGCAAGAGGCAGCTTGTTCAGCTTTTGCAACACTGGAAGAGGTTCTGGCTATAATTTTTCTTTTTCTTTTTTTAAATGATTAAGTTAATGCTATTTTTGTTTCAAAACAAGCATATACAGATCAAATAGGGTTTATGTACAACAGGAGGCAGCAGAAGAGTTGGCCCCACGCTTGGAAATTATATTAAAGCATCTGATGACTGCCTTTGGGAAATATCAGGTCATTGTCTGACTTCTAGCATTTAATTGCAATGAAAGTACAGAATTTGTATTCTTGTTTCTTTTAGAATGAGCCATATCTGGATGAATGCTAACTCTTCACTGTTATTTTGTTATTCTCTTGGATCGCGTTTCCTGAATGTTCAGACATCTCTCTGACTGTAGTTTATTGTTCTAAACATTAGAGACGGAATCTCAGAATTGTATATGATGCTATTGGAACTCTAGCTGAAGCTGTAGGAGGACATATAAATCAGGTATTTACATTACTAATAGTGATCCAATGTAGAACAAACCCCTTCCTCAATTTAAACTAATCTCTTTACTCCCGTGTCCCAAGTTATTTGTGGAATTTATTATCAATTTTCGTGATCTTTCCATTTATTGTGAAGATGATTCTGTACCGACTGCATCTCTACTTATTCTGCAGCCAGTTTATCTTGATATTCTGATGCCACCATTAATTGAGAAGTGGCAGCAACTTTCCGATGCAGACAAAGATCTCTTACCATTGCTGGAATGCTTCACATCTATAGCACATGTGAGTATCTCAGTATTTTCTTGAAAACTGTTTTTCTTGTGATCTTGATGATGATTTCATTTCCTTGAAGCATTTACCATATTTGTGCTTGTTTTAATAGCATTGTGCTGGTAAACTCGTAATTTCTTAAGTTTCTTCATGGTCAGTGGATTCCCATTTCTCACATGTATCAATAATTTGATTGTAGCGAGTGAAAAGTATTGAACTGGAACACAAATGGATATAAACCCCCCCTCCTCGCCCCCCCCCCCCCCCCACCCCCCCCCACCCTCCCCAACAAAATGAAAAAAGTATTAGTGCTGTGCCGAAGATTCCTATTTGTCAGAATCTTGGAAAGTTGACTTCATGTGGATTTGCAGTCACACATCTAAGTCTTTTAATAATTGCTTGAAAAGTTACCACACATTTTCTTTGCCCCAGCTGTACAATTCTTATATTTTATCTGATGCAGGCATTGGGTACCGGATTCTCTCAATTTGCTGAACCTGTATTTAGGAGGTGCTTAAATATAATCCAGACCCAACAATCTGCAAAGGTCCTGGAAACTTTGACTGATTTGTTCTTTAAGATAAATTTTTTATTTTATAACTTCTTAGAATGCTTCACTTCTACATTTTGGTCATTTCTTCTTCTCACTGCTTGTAATTTTATTTAATTCATTGCTGCTGCTGCTGCATGTTTTCTACTTCAGTTTCTCTGCTAAGTCCAAATGCTACATTTTTTGGTACTTGAGTCAAAGTGAACTTACTTGCCTTTGGTACCCTTGTAGAGGTGTGTTGCTTCAATCTCTTGTTATGATGTTCCAAACAAGATATTGTGAATGGGATAATGTATTTCAGACTTCAGGTCACGGATGTTGTAATGATACATTAGATGCACCTCATGTTTATAATCTATCAGGGGAGTTAGTTGTGGTGAATTAAACAGCTTAGTAATGCTTGAATGTTCAATTATTGCTGATACATATTTATCCTTTACTTAATCTGTCAGGACTACATCTGAATATTGACCCCTGAAATTTGCAAAACCTCAATAGTATCATGCACTACTAAATAGCCTATAATTTTTATGGATGTCTCTGTGTTTGCCTTTTTTATTATCATTTTATATTTTTTGTACTTATTTAAAAATATTCATATTTGAAGCTAAAATTTTCATTCACTTTACCATCTGTAATGCTGCTTGCTTTATGAATTCTCTGACCTACTAACTCATTAACAGTAGGGATTGAACTTGAGGATTTTTTTTGTTTTTTTACCCTTTGAGCTTGTGAATTAATTTCAGGTTGATCCTGTTAAAGCTGGGGTTCAATATGACAAGGAGTTCATCATATGTTCTCTTGATCTGCTTTCTGGACTAGCAGAGGGTATTGGCATCGGAATAGAGAGTTTGGTACTTCTTCAAAATTTTATTTTCACGATATGAGATGATGCATTTATGTCATTAAATTTCATTTGCTTCTCAAATGCTATTTTCTTGAAATCATTTTCTGTTTTTATTCTGAAATGAAACCACATATAAATATTTAAACCAGCATTTGCATGCTTGCTTGAGGTTGCCTGTATATTTATTCTGCAGGTCTCACAAAGTTCTTTGAAGGACATTCTTCTGCATTGTTGTGTGGATGATGCTCCTGATGTTCGACAAAGTGCCTTTGCTTTACTTGGAGACCTTGTGAGAGTAAGTTGAATGCATGTGCACCTATGTTATACTTGAGAAGCATTCTCACCCGTAGCCACAAACGAGATCTCAATTCATGGACTTTAGTTGTTACTCTAGGACAGAGTGCCCAACTAATCAAACGTTATGTATTGAAAAGGGGGGGGGGGGGGGGGCGAGGGGGAGTTTGGTATTCTGTATTCTGCTGGTATTCTAACTTCCTGTTTTCTAATTTGACTAGGTTTGCTCAATTCATTTGCACCCTCATTTGTCTGAGTTTATTGAGTCTGCAACCAAGCAGCTGGTATGTGTCTCCCACGTAGAATTTTTAGCCACAGGGTTGCATTCATGTGACCATTTTATTGATACAAGATGCATGCTGTACAGGAAACTTCTAAGATAAAGGAAGCTATTTCAGTAGCAAATAATGCATGCTGGGCTATTGGCGAATTGGCAGTTAAGGTAAGTTAATGCTAAATGCTGCATTCTGATCAAACTAGATAGAACTGCATGGCAACTGAATATTGTTGGCATTGCTGGACTCTGGATTCACATATACTTTACACTGTTTTATGTGTAAAACTATTGCTGATTATCTCATTGGTTTCACCAATTTTTATGTCTTCTATAAAAATTAAGAGCAAAAAAGGAAACAAGAAAAAGAAAAAACTGTGTTAATGTTCTAGGTCTTTACTGAGGTTGTGACAAAAGAAAAGAGAGGAAAAGGGGTAGAAACATGCCGAGAATGGTAGGAAAATACTAGACTGAAATACTGAACCAAGAAAAGTAAAAATGCTAGTCTCCTTCAAGCAGTCAACACTCCAAACAAGTTTACATGAATTTTTCTTCCTGTCCTTCACTCTCAAGGCTTCCTAATCAAATATCAGCTATCCTAAAGTCTTAAAATACAAGTATTGAATTAAAATAAAGCGGAGAAATGGGTAGTTACTCGAGAACATGGGGGAGATGAGGGGGGGAATTATTCCAGAACATGAGTTAACCCATAAGATGGGTCAGCAAAATGGTGATGCAGGTTAAAGAGCTGTAACTGCTCTTTCTGATCACGTGTCAGCTTTCTCCTAGAATAAGTAAGCCAAGCCTTCTTTTTCCTTCTTGAATATGTGAGTAACAAAGGAGTTGTATCATAATACGGTGCTAAACTGTGATAATAAAGACTTGGATGGATACTATATTAGTTTCAAAAGCAGTGCTAACCAACAATGAAAACTGAGTTTGCATCTCAAACTTGTGTATGCTTAAAACTACGTTAATGTCACGTTAGAGTTGGTACCAAGAACCACTTAATCCCATAATCTTAAGTTGTTAGGTGAAGGGTCAAACTTGTTTTAATAACACACCCCGTCACATGAAAACTCTTTGAGCTTAAAGTGTGGACAAAGCACACAGCCTATTGTGCTGAAATTCTATTAATTGGAACAATGGGGCGGCTAGGGTGAAACTCTTCTCCAATTGGTCATAAAGGCTTGATACTATGCGAATGACCACTTTATCACCAAAGTTTAATCTATGAGGTGAATGACTAGGAGTGGTTTTTTTTAGTAGAGAAAATTACACTTAAGAAACATAAGTTTAAAATATTTATTATTAAGGATCTTAAATTTTAAAATTATTCTGAAGGACCCATGGACCAAATTTTTTTAACTTTGAAGGACTATGCCCTGGGACTCTAGGAACCTGCCCTGGAACTCCTCTATTATGTGTTCCTAACGTCCTAAAGGAGAGTCCTCTAGATTAAAGAAAAAATTTGGTCCCTAAATCCGGCAAAATAATGTTAAAATTTAAGTTCCTTTATAGTAAATATCTAAAACTTATGGTCCTTAATTGTAATTCTCTCTTATTAATAACTCTAACGGTTGGGTTGCACTTAAGTTAAAGCTGGTTATCTTAAATTTCATATTGTCTTGACTTGCTGTTTATAAATATTAGCTTAGCTGCTGGCTTTGTTCTTTTCTCCTCTATTCTGCCCTCTTATTAATAACTGTCACGGTTGGGTTGCATTTAAGTTAAAGCTGGTTATCTTAAATTTCATATTGTCTTGAACTGCTGTTTATAAATATAAGCTTAGCTGTTGGCATTGCCTTCCTCCCTCCTCTATACTGCCTCCTTATTCCTCTTTCAGCACTAGGTTGTGCAATTTTTTTTTATGGGGACTATTGCCATTTTATTTGTTGAATTTTCCTATTATAGATTGTGAAGATTATTTAGAGCAAGTTCTCAACAAATAGTATAGATACCTTTTACATCTTTTACAGATTTATATATTGAATTTTTTTTTTTTTGTGTTCAAATTTCTTGCATTCAAGAACATATTGTGTAATTACTTGAGCATCATATTTGAAGGGCACTTTCTTTCTGATTCGTTAGAGGAAACAGAGCAATGTTTAATTACTAGGCTTTTGGATGTCCTTGCATAATCAACTTTTTGCTGCATCCTAATTATAGAGTAGATTCATTTCACATGGGCTTGCAGCTTAGAATTTGAAATGACTGACTTAGCCTAGTCTCTGGTTGTCAGCTTAAGCATTGGGGGAATGATTGAATGTTTTTGTTAGAATCACATGATTTTAGCACTTTAAATAAGAATATTGGAGAACGTCGTTCTTGAAGAAGATGTTTAAAGGACGTGATATACTGCAGAGTTATCTAGCAGCATTTTAATATTAGTTTTATCTATTCTAACAGACATTATAGTATTAGGTTTTCATTATCTTATTCTGTTATGATAGGATGGTTATATCTTTGAAAGTTTGTTTAGGCTGTTTGAATAGGATTAGTTTGAGTTCATCTCCATGTTTCTTAGACGTTTATTTTCTTTTGTGTAGATAGGCTTTATCACTTTACCTTGGGAGATTGGTTCTCTTTCTCTTATCTTTTATAGCATGTCAGTTCTATATAATAAAATAAGTTCAGAGGAATTTAAACCCTTCAGTTTATATATATATATATATAGAGGCTTTGAAGTTCCTTTTTATTTAATCAATTTTTTCTCCTGTTCCTGATATATCATTATCGAGCAACTAGCTGCAGGATTTAACTATGCAGTAGCACTATTATGTTTCTATGACTTTCAGGTTCGTCAAGAAATATCTCCCTTTGTTTTGACAGTTATTTCATGCCTGCTTCCAATTCTTCAGCATGCAGAGGTTACTGTCTTATCACGCTATTAGATTATAATTTAGTTTATGTTTTGTTTCTGATTGTCAAGCTGTTCATCAGGGACTCAATAAGTCACTTGTAGAAAATAGTGCAATAACGCTGGGGAGGCTTGCATGGGTCTGCCCAGATCTGCTATCACCGCATATGGAGCATTTCATGCAATCTTGGTGCTCAGCTTTGTCAATGTTAGTTGATGAATATTACTCATTCATCTGAATATCTACTGTTCTTTTTGTGCTTTTGTTTATCTTGCACCATTGAGCATCAAACAAATTCCTCCTGTTTTCTTATTTTCTTTTTAACAAAATTATCTATGGGGATTCGATGATGCTTTGGTAGTCTATGATACATCATGACAAATGTTTGGTAAATAAGTCATTATAATTATTGTTAGAGTTTGTGGCCCCTTTCTTCTTTCCTTCTGTTGAGAAACCTATCATAGTGGAACTCATAAAGGATTAGGAGTTTATTATTTAGGAGTTTTAGAGTATATTATTGTCTAGGATCTTATTATCATGTAGTTTTTTTTTTCTCCTAAGAGGCAGGAATAGGAATTAAATTTCAGAATGAAACATGTGTCACTCTTGCACTGGTGGCATGTGAGCTATTAGTTCTTTGGCTTATGTTGTTAATCTCTGTTTTTAAAGTATTGTAAATAAATGGAAGGAAGGGGTTACCTCTGTGTGTTTGTGTGCAAGCCTTCCCATTCACCACATTGCTGTTTTAATCCCAAGCTTCACATGTTATCAAAGCTTTTATCATCCTCCATCAACTTTTCTCCCTGAATAGCCAAGGTTCATCTGGACCAATCTTATAATGAATCTTATAACATGCCCGTGAGAAAAGTTAGACTGTGATGGTCATAATCACGCAATGGTTTAACTTTGACTCTGACAAATCTATTTCATGGACGGTTAGTCCCTCTTGTGAGCAATTCCTTCATCTTGGTAGTTATTCCATTTTTATTTGCTTGATAACATCAAATGTGAAGCCTGTTTGGTTTGCTGTCAAAAATTTACAGATCATGGCAGCCATAGTTGCTGATGGAACACGGCAAACCCTTGCAATAAGGGCTGTTGGAGCCACAGTGCTTGGCACTGTGCATTGCAACATTAAAATTTGACACATATAGTTATATAATTCCATGTATGTAAGGAAAAAATTGTGCTTAAAAATAACTCCAACAATAATCCAAAATCCAAATTTATCATGCATAAATTCCATTAATTCTTAAATAATAAATATGTCGACGTTGAGATGTAGATTTCCAACTGCTAGAATCTTTCAAGTGACAATGTGATGGGCCCGAGTACTATGAGCCTAGGCACTAAAAGGTGTATCAAGTAAAGAGAAGGGAAGGTGACCCATCTAATCCTAGGACATGTTAGATCAATAAGTGGTTAGAAGTGGTTGAGAGTCTTTTTGTGCTGGAAACCCCATAGCAGAAAGCATTTTTGGGACTGGAACTTTTGGAAGGAGAGGACTGACCTCTTGAAATCCAGCTTGTGTTCGTGTGTGTGTGTCTGTGCAGGTTTTATTGTTGATTTTCCCTGTAATCTTGGCAGCGAGGGAATTGTGTGGGAGCTGGGTTTTGGCTGATCAGTCTTAAGTTGTCTGTGCTGGGCTGATATGGTGTATTTCCTCTGTGATTAATACAAAACCCAGTTTATGTCCCATAATTTCTACTGTGGTGGCTGTATAAAGGTTAGGGATCCAACAATTGGTATCAGAGCAGTTACGATCGGGGGAGGCAATGGGAATCCTCAGTGAAAAATCTAAAAGAATAACTATGGCATGGAGGATGGAGGAGTGCAGATTGGACATAGAGGAATGCATGAGGAATATGAAGGAGATAAAGGAGATTATGAAAGATGTGATGAACAGCTTGAAGAGGATAGCAGAAGGAGAGAAGAACGAAAACAGAATCCTCGAGTTTGGACCTCAACGATGATGCTTAACTAATGAATCGTCCATCATCATCAATATACAAGAAGAAGCGAAGCTTGAAATACAGATGAAGTAGAGTGCACCAGTTTAGGAAGACATGAAGTCAAAACACGTTCCAATTTCAGAGAAAAAGAAAGTAGCTCAAGCTTATGGTTCGACTATGTCCAAGTAGGCGAAGTGGGAAATTGGAGAAGATGAGAAATTTGAAGAAGGAATAATAGGAAGTGTACCAGTTGAAGGAGTTTTGTAGTATTTGTGGGGCTTTAACACACAAGAAGAGGAGAAAGATAGAAGGAGTGAAGATTAGTTTACTTATTCCACTATTTCACTGCCAAACAACCTAGAAAACTTCCATTATTTCAGCTCACCCATGGACAAGGATAATGAACAAACCAAGAGAAAAGCATGGAGTTTGGGTCCTATCGTTGGAACCCTAGTCAATTAATTCCAGTGGGGGAGGGTGAAGATGACGGCAAAGAATTGGTGACCACTTGGGTTTTGGATTGGGTCAGAGAGATTGCAAGGGGGAGAAGCCCAAAACTTAATTCAAAAGGAAGCTGTGTTGGGCTCATACATTTCATAAACTAGCACAAGGGTGGCCCAACTTCATAAAATAACCCAGTTGCTGAGCCATCTAAATAGGAAGTCAGGTAAGCCTAATTCCATGCACCTAAACGTTCTGTTCAAGAAAATAGAATGGCTAGGAATTGGTCCAAGAGAGGTAGACAAGGAATGGGTTTTAGATTAGATCAAAGAAGTTAAATGGGGAAGAAGGCCCAAAGAATTCTGGAAGGAAAAACTAAAATTATATGGCAGTAGTTTGGCCCAACTATTTACCATACCAATTCAACCTGAACCCATTACCCATCTCCACAAGAAGGCTGGTGACGCACCTAACTTCTTTGTTTGCAAAATTGGAATGGTGTTTGCAACTCTTCTCTAGTGTAGGGGTATAGAATCAAGAAGAAACATGGTTCTGTTGCCATTATGGAAGAAAATTCACTGCAAAGGATAGCAGTGGAGATCTTCAATCCAGGTTTTTGCTTATACTTAGTAAAGGAGATGAAGACAGCATGGATGTTTTGTGCAAAAGAGCTGATGTAGAGATTCAAACGCACACTAATATGCATGTCATCAGAGGGAGGAAAGATTTTCACTGGTGTGCTGCCAAAAGTGAATGCTGGAGTTACTCCAAGAAAGCAACAATTACTGGGTTCGTTTCGTCTTTTACTTAGAGAGGAACATTACTATAATATGTGTGCAAATTCTCTTAACATTTGGTCTATCGGTTTGTTTCTCATGATGAGTCATACTCTTCTAGTTGCTACACTGTTGCTGGAAGGGCAGCAGAGATTGTATCTGACACACAGGAAGTACAATGGTGGGCCATGCAGTGTTGGAGAAGCTTTCTAGTGAAGGCTTCAATGGGTTTGCTGGAAGAGAAAATTGGTGAAACTGAAGAAAGGTATGGAGAAGAGGGGTGGAAGAAAGGTTGGGAGGCAGAATAAAAAATAATTCAGTTGAAAACTTTCTTGCATCAACTTGAAGAAGAATTTTCAGGTTCGGAGTTTGAGAACCCAATTTTGTGGTACCAAATCTTGAAGGCATTTGAACACATCTGGACACCTATAGCTGAGCAGCAGTTAGAAAACAGTCACCTTGTTGATGCTCACAATCCATTCATCCAGTTAGCTTCTAGCATTCTAAGACAGATTCTGTTAGCCACAGGAGGTGGGTATTCAGTTCATTTGAAGATTGGAATGGACACATTGACTGATGTAAAGCATTCCCAACTAAAATATGAGATATCATGCTTTGACATAAACCCCTATCGTGAGGACCACAGGAGTCTTATAGCAGTTAGATGGTGGAATGACACAAGTGTCAAAATATATTCTATCCTTTTGGGAATGGCAGAGAAGAAAATTATTGTCCCCAAATCATTAATAATAGATATGGTGAATTCACAGATCCAGATTGTGATCAATACCACCAGGAAAAATGAGGATTAGTACCTTATATTGGTTGGATGGTTTGTAGAAGACGAAGAGGATGAAGCTGTGGCTGTTGATATTGAATGCCATGCATTAAGTCATACTACAAAAACAATGGTTGTGGTTGTCCTGTTCAAGTTATGTCCATGTTCTCCATCTTATTCAAGAAGGAATTTTGCAATATTGGATCTACAAGCAGAGAGTAAGGTCATGGGGATATATTGTGACAATCAGAATGTTGGCTTTATAGTGGAAGAGGAGCCAAAGTTTTGCCTTTTCTGGGACAATGAAAAGGGAACCACCTTACTGTGATTAGATAAACAATTGGCTGCTCTGGGATTGAGAGATGCCTATTTTGTTTCTTTGAGGAGGCAACAGCAAGGTCCTACTAGAAGGATGCCACCAATTTCAACTTCTAATTCTCACCTTGAGGGCAAGGTGGAGCTTTGAGGGCCGAGTAATGATGGGCTAGAGTACTATGAGCCTAAGCACTAGAAGGTGTATTAAGAAAAGAGAAGGGAAGGTGACCCATCTAATCCTAGTACATGTTAGATCAGTAAGTGGTTAGGAGTGGTTGAGAGTCTTTTTAAGGGCAAAGTAAAGCTTCAAGGGCCGAGTAATGATGGGCCCGAGTACTATGAGCCTAGGCACTAGAAGGTGTATCAAGTGAAGAGAAGGGAAGGTGACCCATCTAATCCTAAGACATGTTAGATCAGTAAGTGGTTAAGAGTGATTGAGAGTCTTTTTGTGCTGGAAACCCCATAGCAGAAAACATTTTTGGGACTGGAACTTTTGGAAGGAGAGGACTGGCCTCTCGAAAGCTAGCTTGTGTTCGTGTGTCTTTGCAGGTTTTATTGTTGATTTTCTCTGTAATCTTGGCAGCGAGGGAATTGTGTGGGAGCTGGGTTTTGGCTGATCAGTCTTAAGTTGTCTGTGCTGGGCTGATATGGTGTATTTCCTCTGTGATTAATACAAAACCCAATTTATGTCCTATAATTTCTACTGTGGTGGCTGTGTAGAGGTTAGGGACCCAACACAATGTTTCCTTGTCTAGTCTGCTTTAGCACTCATTTAGGAATTAAAATTGAAACTAAAAATTGAAAATTATTTGATGAAATAATTAATGAAACAATTAGTATAAAAGACAAAAAAAACAGAGAATGTAAGAAAAACCAGAGAAAAAAAGAGTGAAAACAGAGAATGATGAAGTGTAACTTATGAAGGGAGAAGAAAATTGCCAAAAGAAGAAGAGTAAGGAAATGAGAATAATAGGAGAGCAGAAAAAGGAAAAGAGGAACAGAAAATAAAATCCAAAAGATAAAAACAAGATTATACAGACATGGAGCAATTGAGGAACCGAGATGAAGAGAGTGAGAAGCATGAAAATTAGGGAAGGACATAGAGATATGCAACTCTGAAGAAGAAAGAAAGAAGAACTCAAGAAGAGAAGAATTAGAGAGGGAGATAATGAACAAACAGAACCGAATGAAAAAGCTGAGATGAGGGAACTACAGGGGCTGGGAATGCTGAATTTGAGGAGCCAAGTGGACAGATAGGAGCTGAGCTTTGATGGGTTTAAAATAGGCTTCTTTTCATATAGTGTGATTTGGGGTGAGGTATGCTTCATAGCATTTGGCGCATGTAGTGCTCACCAATAGATCATGCTAACTGAAACTTGCAATGCCACTGTGGTGCTGCAACATGCACCACAGTGCGCTTTCAGCAACTATGGTAGTAGCTGTATGTATATATTTGAAACTCGTGGGGAAATATTAATGAGGATAAGATTTCTCTGAACATGTCTTCACATTTTGAGTTAAGCATTTGCTTGCTAGGTACACTGACTTCTCATAAATGACTTGTGGCAGGATACGCGATGATATAGAGAAAGAGGATGCTTTTAGAGGCCTATGTGCTATGGTATGCACCCACTTACCTAGTAAATTTTGTTATATATAGGCTGCTTATGTAATTGGTGCTTTTGGTTTGTTTTCAGGTCAGAACCAATCCTTCTGGAGGTCTAAGTTCATTTCCTTATATGTGCAAAGCCATTGCTAGTTGGCATGTATGTATGCCATGACTATCATCTTAAAATTGAGGTGCTTTGAAGTTTCTTTGATAAAAAGTCATTTATTAATGTCTATAGGAAATAAGGAGTGAAGATTTACACATTGAAGTCGGCCAGGTCATGCAAGGATATAAACAGGTGCATTGCTTCTCTAGCAGGCACACATCTATTTGGAAATTACCCTTCTTTAGCTTATAGCTGCAATTTGTTGTCATGCATGAATTTAAAATCAGGAGTATCACTTTCGGGTGGCCCATTATAGTATGAAATTGCCGTTTAATAATTGCTTATTCTATGCCCTATATTTTAAGATGATTTGAACTAACTAGGAAGGTCTATGTTCAACTCATATGGTAGATGCTGAGTAATGGAGCATGGGACCAGTGCATGTCTGCTTTGGAGCCCACAGTAAAAGAAGCGCTTTCAAAATATCAAGTATAACACGGTTGTATCATCTTTAATGCCGGCAGAACAACCCCAGTTTACACAGCTTGTGAGCTTTGTATCTGCATCAGCCCTGTTCGGTCATTTTGTGCATTTCCCAGCAATATTGGAGTCATGATTTATTCTAGGCAGGTGCCTAGTCATCATCAGTACTAATCCCATTCATTTGAGCTTGATGGTTACAGGCAATTCCTCAAGCCTTCAAGATCTCAGTTGCTGGTCTTTCCCATGAGAAAAACTTGCTGTTGAGGGGTGGCTTGTAATATGAATTTGTGATGTACAGGGCAAAGGCATTTAAGCGTTGAGGGTCATTCATTCTTTGTTGTTCTTATATCTTAAAGGCTAAGATTTTCATCCGAGCCCAATATTAATCAATACATTTTCGCCATATTTTACCCATTTAAATTATAGGTTCCACAGATTTTGTAAAGCGGGATTTCCACAAACTGATGCTCCATACACATTTAGTTATTACATAGGTTGTAACTCGTAACATCTTTTTTTTCATTTTTATTATGATGGTTGGGGATACTTTTGGGAATTAAATATTTTCTCTAGGCGATAGTAAGAACTTGAAACATTTATTTGAAAACGCAGTTGAGCTATATATGCGGTCTTTCGCAGTGCAGACGCATGATTTGTCTACTTTCTTCCACAGCCGTTTTTTACTTCCAGCCGAAGAAAATACATTTGTAAGGTTTTTCTTCGGTTTGTTCTCCACTTATCTATAAAGCTTGCTCAATTACTGTTTTATTTGGTTAAACAATTTAGGCCAAACATTACTTGTAGTCAAAATATCGTTAATAATAGCTTCCATCACATTTTGGCCGAACAAATTCTTTCAATAATCTTCCATAATAATATTTTCACTGCACTAAGTAAAAATATTCTTGCCCAAGCATCAAATAATTAGTAGTTGTTATTTGTACAATCATGTCGATTACTGTATTAGATGAACTAAGGTCAGGCTGACCAGAAATAATTGTCCTTGCCTGTAATATTCACTGTTGCTCCATTGAATGCAACTATCTAGAGAAGTTTGGCCACTTACCTGCATAATGGTGTAAAATGTATTTTATAATTTAGAATAAGAATTTTTTTATCACAAATTTGCATGCATTGTTCGTCAGTGGGTGACACGTACATTTTTTTTTTTTTTTAAATATTTAGTTTTACCATAGGTACATCATACGCAAATATTGTTCTATAGCTCACACGTGATAAATTGATTTAAAATGCTTTTTTCGATTGTAATATTCTGACAGAAGATGACACACTTTAGTAATGTGTTGTGCCATCTAGAATGAGGATTTGGTATCTCAAATTTGCATGCAATAATAACGCTGTTCAATGGGAGACACAAATATAAGGTTGGGAAGTGAGAAACTGATTCTGGGTTGCTGCTAGTTCTATTCTTTCCCATCTCTGCTTTCTCTTGATATCTTCTTCATGTGAAGCTAATTCTTTAGCTTTCAGGTCTTGGAGACCCTTGGAATATAGAACAGGATCCATATCTTCCAGCATTACCTTCACACTTTCTGTTAATTCTCGAACAGTTTTGTTCCAATGCCACTTGAGGTTCTTCTCCATCCCTTCTACTATCACAGGAAACACTTCCACCATTGCCGTTGACACCATTTTCACAAACTGCTGATTGTTCCACACATACAGTGCACGCTCCGCAACCTAAAAAGCGTACATTATATATATATATATATATATATATATATATATATATATATATATATTTATTTATTTATAAAATCCAAAAGTTGACATAAACAACACTGCAAAAATAGGAAGCATTCTTGTATAGGTTTAACTTATATGCATAAGTTTATTGATCATTGTTTATCACATATAATTTAGGAGATTTGACTAGATTAAAGTAATTTATTTAAAGTTTCTTTTATATAAGCTTAGTTTATTATGCTATTAATGTATATTACTTATAAATGAATGAGAGTTAATATATAAAAAACTTTTTAAATTATGCATGATAAATACTAAAGTTATGTAAATTGAAAAGCTAACTCCAAATCCTTCTGCCTCATTAAATTGAAAATTTATACCATGCCTCGTGCATGTACAATTGAGCTTCAGGATTGCAAGTATAGTGGGTTTCCTTTACAAAGCCAATCCCCATGCTTCAATATACTTGCGAAGGCACCTAGGAATTGGTTTTATTAAAATTGTGTTTTTTATTATTGATTTTCACTCATTCACAAAAAATAACAATTTCTTTTTAGAGATACTATCATTGACCATTACTCATTTAGGAATAAAATTCATTAACGACATGATACGTTGACCTTATACTAGAAAATTCACAAATAGATAAGAAAGATAACTTCAAGGAAATCAAAGTGTAGGGTTTCAGCCTCTTGCCTAGGGTGAACGTAGTAAAATGGAAGGGGAAATGAATCTCAAGCAGTTTAGCATATACGTCCTACAGTTTGTGCATACACTAAAAAAATTATGTGAAAATGTAGTAATATATATATGTTGTACGGTGTGTGATCTGTATTCTATGGAAGGACACTTGCCCACATATATTGAGCATAGAAATATTTACGCAAATCTACTACTGTACAGTAGTAGTAAAAAAAATTTAACAAGTAAAAATTAAAAAAAAAAAATTTTTGTGTGTGTAAAAGCCGTACAACAGATCAACTATATGACCATTAATCCGGATTCATAGAAATATAGGCTCAGCTTATTAAACGAATGTTATGTTGATTAAGTCCATTAAACTTTGAATCAAAAGACATATTAATCCAAAAAAGAAAAAAAATGATATTGTGCATATAATCTTTAGATAAAATACATAAAAAAGGCATATATTTTGATAACAAGTAACTATTATATAGTATCAATAAGAATTCAGGATAACTTACCTGAGAATTCCAACTGTTTATGCATTTAGTGACCTGTGTACACAAGGGCAAAGCCAACTTTCTATACTGATCAGGGTCCAAATTCTCCACCAGATCTTCCAATTCCCCAATCATCAAAAGCTCTTTCTGACAATTCGTCACAGGCCAATATCTCAACAATCCTCTGACCACAACCCCTCCAAGCATAGGCTCCTTCTGCACAAACTGCACCATACAGTAAGCCAACTGCCTATGGTATACCTGCACTCCCTTGGGCTTGTGCAGATGAATCAGCACTCTCATCAGAAACAGCTTGTGCTCTTCCTTCAATGGCACTGTAAACCCATTGATTATAGTTGCCCATATCTCAAGCAACTCCGCAATCCCACAATTGTTCTGTGTCTCAAACACGTAGTTCAACAACACATAGTTCATCGATTTCCTCATAAAGGAACGTTCACTAGTGAAATTCGTGTATATCTTGTGGTACACATTTTTCAGGCTTTCGCGTTCTCTTCTATCTTCAGATTGGAATAGTGTCAATAGCTTGAGAAGAAAAGAATGGTCTATGTGATTTTTCAGTATGTTGGGGTCTGTGGTAATAACAAGTCTTAGAAGGATTTCGTATACAATTTGAAGGTGTGACCATATGGGTGGAAAAGCAGAGGCGGGGTCGTCTTCTTCGGGGAAGTCTGACGTGGAAGAAGGAGGGAGTGGACGGAAGAGATTCACAGACACCATGGAAACCAGAGGTGAAAGAAGTTTCTCAGGAAGTGGCTTTTTGGAGGACTTGATGATGGAGAGGAGGCGCGTGAGATGGAGACGCTTTAAATCTTGCTGTGATGGAGATTCTGAGGGTTCAGTAAAAGTGAATACGAAGTTGCAGTATGAGATAGCAGAGAGCATTTCTTCGTGTCCTGAAGTGGGAGATGTGATGAAGCCATTGTTGGGGGAGACAACCTTGTCTTGCCCGAAAAGGGTCTCAAGGGAGGCTAATTTTGTGTCGCTGTCCATGTTTCCTCCTTCTTCTCTGCTTTCTTCCCCCTGCAGATTGAGATGGAGTTGTTTAGAAGTGCTCTGCTTACATATATATATATATATATATATTCTTCATACTTTACTGCTTTGTTCGGGTTCTTAAGAAAGCTAAGAAGACAGCGATGCTATATGCTAAAAAAGGCATTGAAATGTCCGATGGATTGTCAAGCATCTAGGAAGACTCTGAGAATTATCCATCTGTTGGGGAGTCTGTCCAAGTACAATTTTTCAGTGATTGGTGTTTTGTCTCAGAAAGTTATTTTTATTAAATATAGAAAATACGTTGTTAAATAATTATTTAGAATATTAACTTATTTAATAATTAATAATTTTTAAAATAATTAATAATTTTTTAAAATAATTAATTTTATTAATATGTGATTATAAAATCTATTTATGTAATAAATTTATTAAAATACATAAAACATTGTTTTATATTTAATAGTATTTAATAATTATTGTATCATAACAATGTGCTCTTCATCATCACTCAAAATTCTATGGCTTAAATTAATTTTTAGTTCTTATGAAAGGAATTATCTTAGGTATTATATCTTTCATCATTCCAATCCACAACCAAATTATTAAAACTCAATACATTGTGTTGGCAATAACCAAAAAAAAAAATTTTTTTTTAAAGTTTTGAATAGAGTGAATTTTCGAAAACATATACTAAACTAAATTATTGATGTGTCTATGTAGGTATACTAACTATCCAAAAAGATATAACGTAATATAGTCAGATTGTATGAATACAATATGTCACCAATTATAACTATTAGTTAAAACACAATTTTGTTTTCTTAACCTAATGCAACTAACTTGCCAACAAGGAAAATAAATAATTCAGAATAAATAATCATAATAATAATGACGTGGCCTTACAATGCGTATTTTAGTAGGATTTAAACAAGAAACAAAAGATACAAGGCAATCTACTTGCTCCAGCAAAGAAATCTGGGCATTCGCGTTGCTATTATTAAATTGGAATAATGAAAGAGTTAATTAGTTTTCTTCGCAAATCCTATTAACCACGCGCCAGATACTTCGATGCTTTAGAATTGATATATTATATACTTCAGTATTTGGCAATTTCAGGTAAGTTTCGAGTCTTCTAATTCTTTTACTTCTTGACCTGGAATGAGGAATATTCCAGACATTCTGTAAATTAAAATCTAGTTTGGAAGCATTAATTGTCCATATAACTGCAGACAAACCTAAGCCAGACGGCCAAGTTCTTCTTGGCAACATGGTAAAATCTAAAAGCTGCATATGTATGATCACAAACTAAGCTTCACATGAAAGCATCAAAATTCATCAATTCTTACCATTTGTCCCAGAATGCATACGAGTTTCTTCGATGGCAGAGTTTCAAGTAGGCTAAGAAAGAATGAGAAAAGTTAGGACAAAACTTGGAACTCGAGAATTCTTAATGCTCAAGTAGAAGCTATCATGATTGCAATCATGATGACACTTTCAACAGTAATATATATTTATGGGATATGAATATCTGGAAGTTCAGAATTCACAGAGAATTTGAGCCACCTTTTCCGCTCCATATAGTTCAGACAAGGCTGAAAGAGAAGGCCTATCAGAATGGCCGAGATGCTTATAACGAAGACCTTGTAAGAAGCAAGAGCTAAGACTACAAAAATGAGAAGTGTTGGAGGGATACACATCAAGATTGCGCCAATTCTACCGACAGGAACCTTGTAAGGCCGAGGCAGATGTGGGTATTTCATCCTCAATTTCACAAATGCTATGAACTCCATAATCATACCAAAACAGTACAAAAAGTTTTCTGCTGCAACTATCTCTTGGAAGCTCAACCACGAAAGCAAAATCACACCAGAAGCAGAGAACAAAATACCAATACTAGGTGTTCCATAACGAGACCTCTTAGCAAAGAACTCAGGAAGCATGCCTCTCTCTGCCATTCCAAGAAGTTGGAAGGAGTCACTGCTCATCTCAGCCACGAACATTCCCATATTTGAAAATGCAGAAGCTGCTTGAACCCAATATGTTAACCACACACCTCCGAGGATTCTAGAAACTTCTGAGAAGTACCCATCAGACCAGAGCTTTTGATCAACTGGAATGGCTCCTGTACCTATTAAAAGAGGGAAAAAATACCCAAAGACAACCAAAATTAGGGCATAGAAAAGAGCTCTTGGGAGGGTTTTACCAGGTTCATCTACTTCTCCGGAAAGGGTACTGATTGAGTCCCAATAGTTGAGATTCCAGAACAGAGTGTTCAAGTATAAACCCCAATTCACATGGTTCAAATCTACCATGACCCACCTAGATGGTTTGAGCCTGGGAATTGCTATGAATCCCATAACAAGGAAAGGAAGTAGTGAGAAGATTCCTAGGGATATAGCAACCCAACCTACTATGGTTAAACCCCTGTAGTTCATGTAAGTGAGAGCTAGAGTTAAAACTAGAACTGCTATTATTCTGGGGAATCCACCTGCTAAAGCTGGGACAGATGACTTGAGGTAATCCAAGAATAAGACTGGGTATAAGGCATTATCGCTGACCCCGCTTAGCCATTTCATCCAACCTTGTTGAAAACCCCAGTAAGGACCCAATGCTGAGGAAACCCAAACCACATAGCCTCCATTCTCAGGGAACATAGTGCCCAATTCTGCAGTTATGAGTGCCTCTGGAATGCACCATATGAATGGGAAAACTAAGAACCCAAGAAGAGCCAGAAACGGACCAGCTGCCCTCACACTGTCTTCTACTCCAAACGGCCCTCCGGAGACCTCGAAAAAGATTAAGAAAATCAGAGGTATGATTGGGAGCTTCTGGAATTTTTCTAGCTTCGGAGTAGAACCTTCACCCAGACCTACGTATTCAGCGACATTGGACTCCATTTCAGCCGACTTCTGCGCGGTTCTTGTAAATCTCAGTTTCTGCAATGCGTATAACACATTTGAGTATCAAAATGAAAATTTTTAGCAAATCAGAAGTTTCCTACAAGCCAATTGTTTGTCCCAGAAAGATATAAAAAATACTAAATTCATTCTCGCACTAATAATTAATAGCTAAGCGAGGAATTTTTCTTTTTTATCAGCAGAAAGAACAATACATCAAAGCTCAAAGCATGAGAGAGCATGAGAAAGAGAAGCATTACAAGTTGTCGGGTGCTCAATACTGCCCAAAAAAAAATTAGAAAGGAAAGGATAATGAGAAGCGGTTCGAATAAGAGGTGTCAAAACGTTAACAAGTGATAGTCCGAATAAGACAACACGCGTCGTTATGTTCTTTTCACGCTGCTTTTGAGGGGGCAATACTGTAGAAAAAAATTTAGTTTTAATAAAATATATTTTTAATAGTTCTTACTATTGCTAGCCGTATCAAGGACAGGATTACGCAGCCATGTTGTGCTTTTTTCTGACAAACTTTATTACAAGGTGGAATATACATTTAGACAACTGTATAATAAATAATTTATGTATTCTATCGTTTTAAATCAAAATTAATGAAATGTAAAATTAAATGTTTTTAATTTATGCTATGTAATTTTAAGATTTATATTATTACATGATAAATTGTAAAAACATTCTCTTTTAATTACATTACAAGGATTGAAATTTAAATTAAATAAATAAATAATTTTTCACTTTATTAATTTAATTTAGAGTGATAGTGTACAAAATTAATTATTTATTACATGATTTTCAACCTTGTTATGTAATAATCGAACTATATTTAATCTATAACAATAAGAAAAAAAGTTAAATATAAAATGAATAAAAAAACAAAAAAATGAGAAGAAAGACAAAAAAAGAGTGCACAAATCCATTCCAGAATCAACTATGAAATTAAATGAGAAGAAAAAGAAAAGAGTGGACCAATCCGTTATCCAAAATCATCTATCAAATTCGTCGTTTATTAAATTCATCTGACTCACTTGGTCCCAACTCGTGACTAGTATTATGCTCAAATTTATATGATTAATATCAATATCAATGTTAACCTAAGTTGATTAAGTTTCGTCAAGGGATAAGATCGCTTATATAAATAATCAGAAGGCCGAGCCCATCGAAGACTTTATGATAACTTCTTAGAGTTAGCGAGTCTCAAAGAACGTGCCTCCAGGCCTCCAAAGACTAACTATTTTAGTAGGTGAATAATGTAAAAAGGAGGGAATTTTTTTATTTATTTGTAATTACAGTTTAATCTTTTAAAATTGTATTAAAATTTTAGAGTTTCAAAATCTCATTTTTTATAATAAAAAAAAGAGTAATCCTATATAGAGAGAGAGTTGTGAGATTAATATTCTTCTATTAGTAAGAGATATAAAAATATTATATTATTCTTGTTATATAGAAAGAAAGTGAAATTCCTATATTTTTTTATAGTGAAGTCATTTCTTTTATGTCCATGGGTTTTACCCTATTGGAGTTTTCCACGTAAAATTCTGCATCGCATCTCAAATTATTTGTTACAATTTTGCTTCTATCTGGTTTTTATTTTCCCTACAATTAGTATCAGAGTCTACTTGAGTGTTTTATTATCTACTTATCATATACTTTGTGGTTACCACTTATATAATGGATCCTCAATGTTAGAAACTAAGTAAGATTACTTTCACCCATTATAAGGTATGAGACTATTCACATGTACGGTGCACTATTCATGCGTAGGTTACTGTTCATGAAAAATAGTTGGAGCCATTTTTTCTCACAAATAAACTGTGATTGAAGTAATGACGATGAAATTTAAGAATGAAAAGTTCAATGGTAATAATTTCTTATTGTAGAAGTTGAGGATAAAGGTTATCTTGAGATAAGATAATTATATTGCGGCTATCAATGAAAGACTGGTAGAATTCACAGATGAAAATAAATTAAATGATATGGATGGAAATGCGATTGCAAATCTTCATCTAGCATTTGTAGATGAAATATTGTCCAGCATAGAGGTGAAGAAGATGATGAAGGAAATTTGTGATTATCTGACTAAATTATACAAGGTCAAGTTACTTCACAACAAATTTTCCTTAAAAGAAAATTATACATCCTGTGGATGTCAGCAACTACTTCAATGACGGAGAACATCAACACTCTGAATACTTTATTTTCACAACTCACACGGTTGGGTCACAAAATAGAGCCAAATGAACATGCTAACATTCTACTTCAAAGTCTACCATATTCCGATAACTAACTCATCATTAACCTGACCAATAATGTTCTTATGAACTACCTAGTTTTTGATGATATTGCACTAGCTATTCTAGAAGAAAAGGAAATTGGTGCAAAAACACAGAAAACATGTTGATTTGTTCACAACAAGTAGAAGCGTTGACAATGATGAGAGGAAGATCAATAGAATATGGTTTAAGTGAGAGCCAAAATCAAGGTAGATCAAAATTGAAGAGCAAGAAAAATATAATGTGTTTTAAATGTAATAAAAAGGGACATTACAAAAATGAGTGTTAGTATTTGAAGAAGAACGCAAAGGCCAAAGGCAAAGATACTGAGACATCACGTGCTCAAGGATGCGTTGCTAGTACCTTAGATGACGGAGAAGTCTTATACAACAAGGCAACAACAAATACTGAAGGCAGAAAAAGTTTCATGTTTAGTGATATCTGGCTTGTAGACTCAGCAACAACGTGCCACATGATCTCATGAAGAGAATGGTTCCATTAATATAGACCTGTCTTTGGAGGATATGTGTTTATGAGAGATAATTATTTCTTAGAGATTGCTAGAATATACACCATTAAACTGAAGATGCATGATAGTACGACTCACACCATCTAGGAAGTTTGATATGTGAATGGTTTAAAAAAAATTTATTGTCTTTAGGACAATTTGATAGCAATTGGTATAAAACCCAGATACAAGATGACATTATGAAAGTCATTAAAGATGCGCTTGTAGTTATGAAAGCAGAAAAGATAGCAGCCAACTTATATATGCTTAAAGGAGAAACACAACAACAAAGAGAAGTCTCAGTTTATCAACTGATCTAGCAGTTAAGGAATTAATGATATCGTGGCGCTGTAAACTTAGCCACATTTCAAAACGTGGATTAAAGGTTCTTGCAAAATGAAATCAGACTAAAAAAGGTTTCTTTACCTTTTTGTAAGCATTGTGTTACAAGTAAGCAACACAGGTTGAAGTTTAGTAACTCTAAAGAGAGAAGTAAAACTATCTTAGACCTAGTGTACTTTAATGTTTAGCAAGCACCAATTTTATTCCTAGGAGGAGCAAAGTATTTTGTGTCATTCATCAATGACTACTTTAGGAGATGTTGGGTGTCGTAATCAACCTTTCAGTGGAATACGTAAAAAGCGTTTAAATTAATTCCCAAAATGAATCTTGAAAATCAATTTATTGGAGTTGCCACCAAAATTTTTTATAGAAAAACTTCGGAAAACTAATTTAAAATAAAAAGAAAAAGGCAACATGGTCTGCGAGACCATAGATGGGTTCAAAAGTCTATTTGAGTGTGGGAAAGGTGTTAGGCATCCCCTAACACCTGTTCATAAGGATGGTTACCTTAAACTAGTCAACTGAAATAGAATATGACCTGAAATTTATCTTAATTACCCTTTTATTGATATGCATGCTCATTAGATAGAGAAGACAAAAACAACAATAACGATAATAAACAAATAGATATTTACAAAGGGCAGACTTGACCTAAGATGAAAGCTAGGGCCTAGTACCCCATGATAGGGATCAAAGTCCACGTAGTTCAACTAAAAAGGCATATCTATTGGCTGGTAATTGTTAATTTTTGTGATGAGAACATAAGGGTTTAAATTAAAAAGATTTTTGTAAACAAAACAAGATTGGAATTTGGCTTGTGTGTTTTAATTTACGACAACATGATTAATTTAGCTCTCTTGATCTCTTCATTTTCTCTCTTTTTATTTTTTTTGTTTAGCTTTGTATTTTAAATCTTTATTTTCAAATTTAAATGAAATGATTATAGGATAAGATTTTTAAGATTTTTGGGAGTTTATATATTTTTTGGAATTGAAATGTAATTATAATGAAAGGAATATTTTAAAATTTTTGAATTTTCAAAATTGGAATTTATCGTTGAAATTAGGACGAAAATAAAACCATTTTTTAGATTTTTGGATTTATGTATTTTTTGGATTTTCGAATTTATTTATTTTTGGATTTTTAAAATTAAAATTTTTTGTTGAAATTGGAATGAAATTATAACGGAAAGCCATTTTCAGAATTTTTGAATTTATATATTTTTTGGGTTTTTGGATTTTTCTAATTTTGAAAATGAGATTATGATTAACAGGAATTTTAATTAATTTATATATATATATATATATATATATATATTATACTTGTATTCTGAACTTTAAACTATAATGGAAAAATATTTCTATGATTTTTGAATTTATGATTTTTTTATTTATTTTTTATTTTTTAAATTTAAATTTATTTTAATACTTAAAGTAAAACTAAAACAGAAAAATATTCTTAAGATTTTTAGTTACATAATAGGTAGGATAAACCTCCCTATTTTTTTTAATTAATTCATCCCAATATTTTAAATGTTAAGTTGTGAATCTTGAGGAGACTTAAGGTCTTACACGGTCTCTACTAATTAACCTTTGGGTGCCTAAGGAGACGAGCGATCTGACGCGAGAACCTAAAATATGGAATAAAATATTTGGGAATTCTCGGGATTTATTTTCACATTTTTTAAGGATTTTGAAATTAGAATTCTTTTAGTCTTATTTTTAACAAGATTGATTCCCCAGAGCCTACGGAGATCTAAGTCCCACATGACATTTTTAATTAATTAACTTTTATAAAACACCAACTTAATCATTTTGTAAATAACAGAAAATATTTAATTAAAATATTTATTTTTTCATTATTATTATTTTTAAAACAAGTATTACTAATTTTCGAGGTCTATGGAGATTAAAATCTCACATGACCCCAAGCACTCGAGGAGGATAATATTCTCACACAATGCCTTCCTTAAAACTTTACTTGTAATGCCAAAGTAAAAAAAAATGATAATGATAATAATAATAGCATAAAAAAAGAAGAAAAAAGATGAGATGCAGCTTACAACGTGATCTGGTGCCAAATGCAGGAACAGTGCTATTATGCATGCAACTCAATCGACCATGATGTTGTTCCTTGCCCGTAGCATTGCTTCAGCTTCTCACTGTTGACAGACTCCCTCTCCAGCAGTCCTCTTCTTCTCCTTTCTCTTTCTACTTCTCTCTCTCTCTCTCTTCGGTGGTGCCGCGTACACTCTTTCTCTTTCTCTGTAAGTCGAGCTATTGCCTCTGCGCTGCGCCTTTGTGCAGTTCATGTGTGCCTTTGTGTAAAGACTACAACCTCTTTACAATGTTTGGTGCTCAAACTTCTTCATCTTTCTTCGGTACCCCATCTTCCATCCCAACATTCGGTATTGCATCTTCAACTCCAGCCTTTAGTACCCCATCTTCAACACCTGCATTCGGCGTGGCTTCGTCCACGACAGCTTTTGGCACGCTATCTTCTATGTCGACATTTGGAACCCTATCATCCATGCCGACATTCGGAACTCCGTCTTTCCCTAGCTAGCTTCAACTGGTTTTGGATTTCTTTTGCAATGCCACAACCTGCACCGATCCATCATGCGCAATTGACTTCTCACGATTTGCAGGAGGTCTTACAATAGCAAATGGAGGCTATAGCAAGACTTGGAAATGTATCGTGACACCGCTTTTGATATGGGTTTGCTAGTGGAGGATATGGGTAGAGCCCCTCCAGGATGATACACTGGATGAGAAGCTTGGCCAACATGCCACAGTTGGCAGAAGATAATGTTGCCTTTGGTATGAACAGCATCCACTACTCCGCCAGTGTCATAACTTACTCCTCTGTGTGTCAGACTTTTGATACCTTGTTGTTGCTGGCTATGGCCCTTCGATGGTCCACTCTTTCCTTCCTTCTAACTCCTTTTTTGGTTCTTTCCTCTGAATGCTGCTTTTATAGCTCTGCTTAGCCTTTTTTTTTTCCAGCTTTTTCCTATAGCTTTTCACGTGAAAGTATGTTACTGGCAGCCTTATTACTTTTTTTTTTCTTTTAATTTGTATTACTATTACCATTATTATTAATTAATATTTTTTTTGAGTTTTTAATTTTCTATTTTTGTTTTCTTATATATATATATATATATATTATTTTTTAGAATTTTCCTTTTGTTTATTATAATTATTTTAATTAACTAATTTTATTTTTAGGTTTTGAGTTTATTTAATTGTCTCCCATTCTTATTTTCAATTTCAAATTGTCCCCAATTGAGAATGTCACTTAAAGCTTTGTTATTTTAAATTTTTTCTATTTTCTTAATTATCAATTAATTGGTGTGTCAATTAATTAAATAATTAGGTAATTAGGGATGGGGTGTCCACATTGGGTTTATCCAATCAAGAGAAAGAGAGATGTGTTTGAAGTTTTCAAAACTTTCAAAGTATGTGTGGAACATGAATATGAGAAAAAGATCAAATGTTTAAGAACAGACAATGGAGAAGAATACACAAGTGATAAATTTAATACTTTTTATCAACAAGAAGGTATCAAAAGGCAATTCACGTTGGTGTACACTTCACTGTTGGATTGGCCAAGTTAAAGTTATTTTAGGCAGAAGTAGTCAAGACAACTTGCTATGTGACCAATCGGTTACCAGTAACCACAATTGATCTAAAGACCCCAATGGAGATATGGACTAGGAAGCCAATTGATTATATAAACTTTCATATGTTTGGAAGTCCAGTATACGTCATGTATAATGCCCAAGAAATTACAAAGCTAGATCCAAAATATAGAAGATGCTTATTCTTGGGATATACTGAAGGACTAAAGGGGTATTACCTGTGGGATCCCACTGACCATAAGGTTATAGTCAGTAAGGATGTTATCTTTCCTAAAGAAAAGCAACATATACATGAAGATGATAGCACTTCTAAAGAAATAGTAGAGACTACTACAGTGCAAATTGAAGGAGGAGAAAATAAAACAAAAGTACCAGATTCTTTTGAAGCAGCACCAAATTACGATGACAAAAAACAATTTGATATTGTAATTCTATAAGTTTGATGGTCAATTCAAGCTAGAAAAAAATTGGTTTGGCACTCAGATTACATTATAGAAGGGAATGTTGCATACTATCTAATCATAGAATATGGAGGGCCTTTGATTTTTTGAGAGGCTATGGAAAGCTCAAAAGCTTCTTTGTGGATATAGTAATGTAAGAAGATATTGAAGCCCTCCATAAGAATAAGACATGGGATCATGTTCCACTATTAAAAGGATGGAAGGCCAACGTGAACAAATGAGTGTACAATATCAAGAGAACTAGTGATGATCAAGTTGAAAGATATTGTACTAGACTGATAGTAAAAGGATTTTCTTAGAAAGAAGGCATTGATTATTACAAGATATTTTCTTCGGTTGTTCGACTCACAACAATTCGAGTGGTCTTAACAATGTGTGCTATATTTGACTTATATCTAAAACAGTTAGATGTGAAAACTACATTTCTTCATGGAGATATTGAAGAAGAAATTTATATGCTCCAACCAGAAGGGTTTGAATAAAAAAGAAAAAAGAACTTGGTTTGCAAGTTGAATAAATCTCTATATGGTCTTAAATAAGTGCCAAGATGTTGGTATAAGATATTTAATTCCTTTATCATGAGTCTTGGATACAACAGACTTAATGTAAACTTTTGTGCATATATCAAGAGGTTTAGTGGAAATGATTCAATTATTCTGCTGTTGTATGTAGACAACATGCTGGTAGCAGGCCCCAACAAATATCGCATAAATGAATTGAATGCACAATTGACTAGGAAATTTGACATGAAGGACTTCAGACTGACAAACAAGATTTTAGGGATGCAAACTCATCGAGATAGAAAAAAAAAAAAAGATTTGGCTTTCTCAAAAGAATTATTTAAAGAAAATCTTGCGACGCTTCAATATGTAAGATTGTAAGCCAATATTTACCTCACTTCCTATTAATTTCAAGTTACTCTCAATTATAAGTCGTTTATAGTGAAAAAGCAAGAAGGAAATGCCTTGAGTACTATATGCATCAATAGTGGGTAGTCTAATATTTGCTATGATTTGCACAAGACTAGACATTGCACAAGCAGTGGAAGTGGTTAGTTGATCTATGGCGAATCCTGGCCAATAACATTGGAATGCTGTAGAAAGGGTCCTAAGATACATTAAAGGGACCATGAATGTTGCATTACATTATGGAGGATCTAATTTCACCATTAAGGGCTATATAGATTCATATTTTATAGGTGATCTTGACAATATCAAATTCACTAATGGTTACGTGTTTACTCTTGCAGGCAGAGCTGTAAGCTGGGTTTTAAAACTGCAACCTATTGTGGCCACTTCAACGACAAAGGCAGAATATATATTGCAGCTACACAAGCTCGTAAAGAAGCAATTTGGTTGTGGATATTGTTGTAAGAGCTTGGGAACAATATTGGGAAGATTATACTATTCTGTGATAAGCAAAGTATTCTCTACTTGGGAAAGAATCTAGCATTCCATTCTAAGACAAAACACATACTAGTTCAACATCATTTTGTCCAAGAAAAGATGGAAGAAGGAAGTTTGGATATGTAGAAAATCCATACTAAAGATAACCTAATAGATATACTGACAAAGCAAGTAAATACTGATAAGTTCATATGGTATAGATATTCTATTGGCCTAATAGAGACATGAACAATAGGAGATGACAAGGAAGGAAGAATTGTGTGAAGATTGATTGATTCTTAATCAAATTTTTAAGTGGCAGATTATCAAAGGCCAGTGCCTCTAAGCCTCCAAAGACTAATTATCTTGGTTGGTGAAAAACCAAAGAAAACGAGGGAGAAATTTTTTGTGGACATTACAATTTAGTCCTTTAAAATTGCATTAAAATCCTTCATCCTTCCTAATAAATTGAAAGCTTTATAAACTCATTTCTTACAACCAAGAAAGGAGCAACCCTATATATATATATATATATATATATATATATATATATATATATATATGATTGTGAGATATATAGAGAGTTGAGAGAGAGAGAGCGAGGATACTTCAACGGTGCTATGTTATATAATTATTATCTGATGACATATAGTAAAAAAAATATGTGATAATATTGTGTTAAAATATGATGATTGTATATTAATTTAAGATAATTTATTATATTTATATTTTAATTTAATATTTTTACTTTTTATTTATGAACATAAAAATTTTTAAAATTTATCTTACTATTATTTTATGTCTTTAATAACCTCACAAAATATTAGCTCATAAATTAAAAATAAAAACAAAATTAAGGAGTTGTAGAATTATTAGAAAATTTTTAAAAAATATAAGTAAGTTAACAAAGTTATAAAATAATACTTTTGCGTAAATTACTTAAAAAATACAAAATAGAGAGAATAAATTAAAAAATTTTTAAAAAGTTTTAGGTTCATAAATAAAATTTAAGAATAATGAAATCAAAATATAAATGAAACAAATTATTTTAAATTGTTATTTATCAACATAATATGATATATCATTGGAATTTTGGGATTGATCCGGATGAGGAGTACAATATAAAGTAGATGTATATATAAATGCTTATGCAGATAACTTGTAAATAAAATAGTCCATCTGTTACAATAGGTAGCATGATTCATGGAGGACAAGGTGAGATATTCTTCTGGTTTATAGTTTGTAGAGTTCTATTTCCTTGGGGTTTTCGAGCTTTGTATAACTTCATGAAGAATTAACGCTTGAACTTGACTAACTTTCCAGGTGCTAGTTTAGCATTATTCTTGTAATCTCAAATTTTCATTTCCTTTTTCGATAGCTGGATGCTTAGTTCAAAATGACTGCGGATAAATTCTTGTTTAATATATATCCGTCCTGCTCAAGTTCTATATTTTCTTCATACAGATTTTAATCCAATCCTCAGCCTCCTTACTGGTTCTATGAGATTGAATTTTCTCAGCATTTTAAATATATTTTAAATTCTTGTTTTAATTACTAAAAGGAAAATCTCTCATTAATAATTGAAATTTTAATCATAAAAAGTTTGAATTGTATATTATAAAACCATTTACGGTTTGAGCATGATTCAATGTAATATTACTTGTGTCTTTTTAATTGTTCTTAAATTTTAAAAGCATGCTAATTAGTAAAAAAAAGTTTAAAAGATAAAAAATAGTCACCGAAGATGATAAATAGTTATAGTTATGACTACCAAAGTGGATGATGGGATAATATATAGTTTTAGGTCAAATATAAATTAGTTTAAAATTTTTTGACAAAATAGTTATTTTTTTAATCAAAATTATATTAAACATATATTATATATGAATTTAAATATCGTTGGTAAGGCTTCTTCAGTTTGGTTTAATTGAAGTTTTCAATTCTTTATAAAGAGGAAAAAAACTAGCTAGTTTTAAAGTTAATTAGTATAGTTATACTCTCCTTGTCTATTTTAGTGAATCTTATTTAATAGTGTGAACACTACATCTTTAATTACTTAATTATTTAATTAATTGATTCACTAATTAATTGATAATTAAGTAAATAAAAAAAATTAAAAATAACAAAGATTCAAATAATATCCTCAATTGGGGACAATTTGAAATTGAAAGTATATAATAAAGGATTTTAAGACAAGTAAAATAAAAATCTAAAAATAAAAAAATTATCAATTAATAATAATAAATCAAAGTAAAAATCATGAAAAAGATAAATAATAAAAATAAAAAATTGAAAATTGAAAATCCAAAAATGAAAACTAATAGTGATGATAATAAAAATTAGAAAAATTAAAATCAAAATAAAAATATAAACCAAACCAAAAAAAGGAAAATATAATATAATATAAATCATCAAAAACCAAAAAGGGATTAAAAATGGAGTTAAAATTACCAGAGATAAAGGATACAATAAGTGAGAGAATGGAAAATACTAAGATAAAACAAAACAGCCCTTTTTCCCTCAACCAACTGAGCAATACATGGAAAAAGGAAGTCATTCTCATCTCTTGAAGCACAACACAGTCTCGGTAGTAGTATAGAGAAAGACTTTATTTGAAACGGACAAACCAGTGTGCGGTCAAGGCGATGGAGGAGAGAGCACGGATATGGGAAGAAGCAGAAGTCGTCTTCACTGCTTCCTACTCGATGCTGTCGAGAGAAGAGAAACTTAACAAGAGGACGGCTGGAAAGGATCTTTGACTTTGTCCCTCAAGTCTTCGACTGATGGAAATGCTGGAGGAGGCCTTTGGGGAAGGACAGTGAGGATGGACAGAACGGACCTAGAGAGAAGATAAAAAGGAGAGAGATGAGGCTTGAGGGAGAGCTCGGGTTAGAGGAGCTAGGAGAGGAGGAGAAGGCAGCCTCGTTAAGTCTCTGTTTTCACACTTAAAAATAGGGGTGGACAAGGAAGAGGAGAGAGAAAGGGCAACGGACTGAAAAGCGTAAGAGAGGAGAGGGGACAGAGAAGGAGAAAGAGGAAGCAAAATCAGTTTGGAGGGAGAAAAAACGAAGAAGGAAAGAGCTGTCTGAAAGAAAGAGCGAAGCAGTGGCAAGAAGGAACTGGAAAAAGAAGAGCATAAGAGCTAGAAGGGAGAGTTAAACGAGGGAAGAGCATGGGAAAATGAGGAAGAAGAAGGGAGCTCGGGCAGCAAGAGAATGATGTGAGAAGTAGAGAAATGCGAAAACGCGAAAGGGTGGAGAGATACCGAGAGAAAGTAAAAGGGGAGAAACTCACTGATGCACCTGGATGTCGGGCCTTCTTGTTCTAGCATAAAGTAACAGGCCAGAAAATGATGTTGAAGTGAAGGGGACGACACTGTGAATAGAAAGGAGAGGAGGTCCCTGGGCATTCTTTCGGTGCCTCAATGAACACAAAGTGGTGAGATCCCATCGGATATAGTGCTCAGAGGGTGAATACGACAGAAAAGGGAGACTAAAAAAGGGAGCTAGAGGTGAAAATGAAGAACCAGCATGAAGGGAAGTGGCCACTCATCATCCTTGTTTTGGCTGATATAAAACAGAGGGGAACAGTCAGCGGGGAAAGAGGACATCTAGAGAGAAGAAGGCTGTGAACGTAATCAAAGGACCAAAACCTAGAGAGAAGAGGATAAGCCAGCGTCGAAACTGAGAAAGAAAAGAGAAAGAGCGAATGTGACTGAGAGACCAAAAACCAGAGCTAAAAAACGCAGAAAAGAGAAGTAAATAGAGGGAAGGGAAAGAGTTGAGGACTTAGAGGTAAGCTCCCATAGTAGTTCTTTTCTTTTTCTGGTCACCTCGTTCAATTGTTCTTGCCTCTTTTGTTTTGCCAACAACTACATCTGATAGTGGGGCATTTTCTTTGTTCATTTGCTAGTTTATTCTGATACAAGGTCATGCTCTTAGAAGGTGGTAGTTTTGTTTTCTCTTCATACTTTGCTGCCAGAGTTCCGTTTACGTGGCTGTTATAATATTTGTCAAGAAGTTCTATTTGGTTCTTTTTTTTTTTTAGTCAAATTTTTGGGGTGTGGGATTGCTACATATTTTTTCTTTTTCCCTTCCTATTTGGCGTCAAAGCTTCATTCACAGGGCTGTGCACACTTCATTTATTTTGTCAGCACCTTGTCCAGGTGGTAGGATGTTTTCTTTGCTAAAGCTACGTTCATGGCAACAACATTTTTTCTTTTTCCCATGGGCAAGTTGTTTCCATTATTTACCTATTTATTTATGGATTTATTTATGTTTTTGTTTCGCTGTCAAAAAATAAAATAAAATGCATGAACCCATATGATGATTTCAGTTTTACAACCTAATCATGTTGGGGATTTATTCACAGCGCATGGGTAATAATGACGAAGCTCTATGATAGATAGATTGGCTAATGCACATGGTTTTCGAAATACTTCCAAAAAAGATTAAAAAAATACATAAATTTTAAAAAAATCATTAAAAATCTTTTTCTATTATAGTTTCATTTTCACTCTAAAATTAAAATAAAAGTTCAAATTCTAAAAATCTAAATAAAAAAAAAACTAAAAAGCCATAAATAGAAAATCATAAGCAATTTTTTAACACCTTGGATTGTCGCGTGAAATCATTAATCTCTTCAAACACTTAAAAGTGAATTGATTGAGACCACGTGAGAACTTAAATCTCCTTAGGCTGTGAAAGTTGACGTATGACTTCAAAAATCCAAAAAGATATATATAAATTCAAAAATTCAAAAAACATTTTTTCATTATGATTTCACTTCAGGCTCAAAATAAACTCTAACTTGAAAAAAAATACAAAAATCCTAAAAAACATTTTTCACTTCAATTTCAAAATAAATTCTAACTTTGAAAAACCCAAAAATAAATACTTTCTTCTGCATTTTAGATTGTCGAGTGAGATCATTAATCTCCTCAGAAATTTGAGAATTAACTAGTAGAGGCAGCATGAAATCCTTAATCTCTTAAGGTCTTGAAAGTTAATATATTTTTTTTCTCTTTTCAAAAATACAAAGATAAAATAAATTTCAAAAATAAAAAAGTACCTGTCATTCATAATTAAAAATCCTAAAAAATGCTTTCTTCATTATAATCTCATTTTCAAAATTAAAATAAAATCCAAAAAAAAATCTAAAAAATTTTAAGAAGAGAAAAATGAAAGGAGCAAGGAAGTGATATCAAATCAATTTCATAAAGTAAAATACACCAACCAAATTCCATATCATTTTGTTTACAAAAGTAGATTAATTTCAACCATATTATTTTGTTTACAAAAATAGAAGTCACCAACTAACGAACACACTTTTATCATAGGTCAAGTTCACCATTTGTAAATATCTATTTGTTTAAGATAACCATTTTCATGGGTGAGTATTGTGGGGTGCTTAACACCTTTCCCACACTCAAATAAACTCTCGAACTCATCTTTGTTTTCGCAGACCACTTTGCCTTTTCTTTTTGTTAAATTGGTTTTCTAAAGTTTTCTGTTAAAAATTTTGGTGGCGACTCCAATAAATGGATTTTCAAGAATCATTTGGGAATCATCTTGATTTCTTTTTTTTTTCACAAATTTTTACCAAAATGTTGGTTACAACAAACAATAATGGACTCAAATTAAAATATCTGAGTTCAAATGTCCCTTGAAGCCAATATTAGAAAAGAAAAACAAAACAATTCTTGTCTTCTCACATTATTTAAACAATAACTATCATCATAAAGCAAAAGAATACATAGTCACAATAAAGAAGGCTTTGTCATTGTAAAACATGACATGCAGAATTTTGTATCTATATATAACCATGAAGATATCATACAATTAGCAAGTTAATTATATATATATATATATATATATATATATATATATCCTTCTTACTAATTAGATCATTATATTGTGATACTTTTTAAGTAATTTCTTTTACTATTGTGCACATTTAACATAAGTCAACTTTTACCTCTAAGTAGAAGTGTACTGGTAAAAAAAATACGAGTAAGGCATTTTAAAATTTAAAAGTTGTGTGACCTTTGCAATGTCAAGGTTGCAATGTCAAGGATTTTAAAAGTCCCAAAAAATAAGTAGAATTCCTCATATTATTTTGATGAATTATAATTTATAATTATACATAAATCATAAAATCAATATAACTATAAGGAAAAAAAAATGCTTAAGGCTCTTCAGTGATGCTTTTGGAGGGTTGGATTCCATGACTTGTGGCAATTCCTCCTCACTGCAATATTGGCTCTATAAATATGCATTTTCCACAACACATTCAGTCATTGTTCCATTGACGACGAAGAAACTGATGATGTCCTATATGCTTTGCCGTTAATGTTGCCTTTACTCATCATTTCTACCATTTACTTTAAGTCCTTTTTTCTCACCACAATCTTCATCTTCACCACCCCATCTGCTTCCTCTGAGCGTGAAACAACTCTACCCCTCCCAATCGTAATGGCTTCCAATATAATGTTGTTGCTTCTCTTCTTTTAATTTCGAGCTTCTAATAAGCCAAACCCTCTTTTCACGGCCTTCCCTGCTATTGTCAACTCCATCTTCCTAAACTCGTAAATTTCAAACTTGATTAACTATTTGTGGATATCTAAGTTATAGTCCTCTTTGAGCTTTATATATAATTATCACCTATTATGAGGATAAAGATAATAAAAAATAGAGCTCATTTTTAATTGTTTATATGAGATGTATGACTTTAAAGAAAAAGATTAAATGTGTCTGACTTTATCAAAGGTCCACTCATATAACAGTTTATATCTAGCTAGTTAATTTGGTTATTGTTAGGACCTTAGGCACTTTCTTGCTAAAAACTTGGATAACATAGTAACAAGAGAATCTAAAAGTCTTAGGTTTTGTATTAACACATCAAAAGAATACACCATATCACCCCAGGAACCAATCTAAGGTGATATTAGCCAAATCCCAAGCAATCCCCATACATTCCCAATAGTTGCATATTACAAAAGAATGCCAAATATCTATGGTAACCGAGCTATACTAGCTTTTGAGAGGCCAACTCTCTCCCTCCAAGTCCAAAGTCCAAGAAATTGCCTTTTTGGAAGGGTTACTACCATACAAAAAGCCCCCCTTAATGTTGTATTAAATCACTAATTATGGGTTGTCTTAGCGTCAAATTTTTGTCCTTTTACCACATTTCCTTTATGGTTATATACCAACATACCTTGTGTGGGTCCCTTGGTCTTGTGCCTTTTGTGGTATGTTTTGAAGGGAGAGGTTGACTAACTCGTATAGGTATTCCCAACAATACCTGCCCTTAAAAGCCTTACCTTGTCCTTAAGGGGAAATAAAGGGAATTGGGTTCTGATTACTTCAAAGTTTTCCCATGTCTTTTCAAAGTCTGGTAATCCTTCTTATTTCACCAACCTTTATATTGTCCCATCCATTAGAGTTTTATGCTTGTAGATGTCTTAAGGTTGTATTTGAAGCTTTAATTCTTCTGAAAGACCAAGGGAAAGTATATGAGTAGGTGTTGAAGGATGTATTGATTTTTTTAGTGAAGACATATGGAACACCAGGTTGATTCTCGCAGTGGGTGGCAATTCTAACTTGTAAACCCCTACCCCAACTCTCTCCAAGACCTTAAAAAGCCTATATAACCTTGGGCTCAGTTTTTCATTCACCTTCTTAGCCAAAGACTTTAACCTATATGGTCTAAGACGTAAATAAACCAAGTCTCCCAGCTCTTGTTAAACATCCCTTCTATGCTTATTGGTTTATGTTTTCATTCGATCTTAAGCTCTCTTTAGATTCTTTTGTTAGGGCTACAAGGGTGAGGTTTTGATTTTGAATCTATTTATTAACACCCTTTACTACTAAAGACTCATCAGTCAAGGGTGTCATCCTTGTGGAACTATGAAAGGTGGTGTTATACCAATAATTTGCCTTTGAAAGCCACTTAGACCACTGTTTTAGTTTCTTGTAAAACTATGTAGATAGGTTCTTAACCCCCTTTTCACCAATTCCGCTTGGCCATCTGACTCAAGGTGATAGGAAGAGCTGTAGCACAATTTAGTACCTGCCTATTTGAAAAACTCCTTCTAAAATTAAATAATAAACACCCTGTCCCTATTTGAAACTATGCTTTTAGGGAACCAATGTAATTTCACTATTTCATAAACAAAGAGTTCAACCATTTCCTTGGCTGTAAAAAGGTGAGTTAAAGGAAGGAAATGAGCATATTTAGTTAGGCAATCAACAATAACTAGGATAATATCAAACCTTTTAAACTTGGGAAGGCCAATGATGAAATCCATACTGATGTCTTCCCAAAGTTATTCCAATACAGGTAGTGGTTGTAATAAAACAGCCGGTGATAGGGCTTGGTACTTGCTTCTTTGACACATCTCGCATTGGGCTACATGGAGTTATATGTCTCTTTTCATCCCTTCCTAATAGACCATGTTAGCCAATTGTCTGTAAGTTCACAGGTACCATGAATGTCAACTAATGGGAAAAGCATGATATCCTATGATTAAGGTGGGAATTCAAAGGGATGTTCGGGGTAACACCAGTCTTCCTTTGTAACCTTTGGCACCTTCCTTGTTAGTTATAATCTGCTATAATATGCTGGACAATTTTGGATCTTTCTAAATCACATTTTCGCACTTTTCTAACTCACCATATTGCCATAAAGAAAAGGGTTTTAACTCTATCTTTTCCTCACATCCAAAAAGGGCATCAGCAGCCCAATTTTCCTTCTCTGGTTTATAGAAAATTTCAAACTTGAACCCCATCATTTTGTTTATCCATTTTTGTTAGTTTTCCTCAACTATCCTCTGTTCCAGCAGGTGTTTTAATGCCTTCTAGTAAGTTCTTGTAGTGAATTTGTGCTTTTACAAATAATGGCACCATTTTTCAACAGCCATAATAATAGCCATCAGCTCTCGTTCGTAAATTAAGCAATGCTGGGCTTTGTTGGACAGCTTCTGACTATAAAATGCCACTAGTCTTCCTTGCTGCATCAGTACAGTTCCCACCCCAGACCCTAAAGCTTCTATTTCTAACTCAAAGGGTTGAGTGAAGTCCAGCATAATCAATACAGGTAGGGTAGTCATTGCTTTCTTAAACTTTTCAAAGGCCTTTTCAGATTTGGGTGACCATTTGAAGACATCCTTCTTCAAAAAATCTATGAGAGGGGATGCTATTTTTCCATAATTTTTAACGAATCTCCTATAATATCCTATCAGCCCCAAGAAACCCCTTAAGGACTTCATAATCTTAGGAGTTTGCCACTTGAGCATGCTTTCCACCTTTGAGGGGTCTACCTGTACACTGTCTGCAAATATAACATGGCTAAGGTACTCTACTTTAAGCTAGGCAAAGACACATTTCTTCAAGTTTATTACTAATTGATTCATTTTTAGCAATTCTAAGACAACCCTTAAGTGCTCCATATGAGTGGATAAGTCTAAGTTGTAAATGAGGATGTCATCAAAAGAATAATAACACAAATTTACGAAGGTGTTCTCTAAACACTTCATTTATAAGTGATTAAATGTTGGATGAATCATTGGTCAGCCCAAAAGGCATGACTAAGAATTTATAATGCACCTCATGTGTTTAGAAAGATGTCTTGTGCTCATCTCCAACCTTAATCCCTATCTTATGGTATCTTAATTTTAAATCCAATTTAGAAAATATAGAGGCCACCTTCAACTCATCCAATAACTCATCCATGACTGGTATTGTAAATTTATCTGGCATAATGATCATGTTTGGTGCGTGATAATCCACTCAAAATCTCCAACTTCTGTCCTTCTTCTTTATTAACATCATCGGACTAGAGTAGAGGTTGTCGCTTGGCCTAACAATCCCAACACCCATCATTTCTTTCACCATCCATTTAATCTCATTCTTTTAAGAGTAAAGGTATCAGTAAGGTCGAATGTTTGAGGACTGCTCCCTTACCTTAATTATGATAGAGTGATCTATAGGATGAATTAAAGGTAGGCCTTTTAAGTCTTCACAGACCTCAGAGTACTGGTTTATCAGCTTTTGAATTTCTGGTGGAATCCTGGCACTTTCTTCCTCTTCTTTGATCGTCAACCTTAACTTCATCGCATATCCTTGCCCTACTTTCCTTATAGAATGCACCACTAATTTGAAGGAAACTAAGGCCTACAAGAGATTAGGGTCCCCTTGTAAGTACTTTATGGTTTCCCCTATTCCAATCTTCATAGTCATCAATCCCCAATTGACCTTTACCTCACTCAACTCCTTTAGCCACATGATTCCTAACATTGCATCCACTTCATTCAACTCAAATAAATAGAAAGTTTGGGCTACAGTAAGCCCCTGTATTGTCATAGTGACTTGGCGGCATTGCTGGTTCCCTTTCACCTTATGCCCATCTCCCACATAAACCTAATACTCAGCCACTTGGTGTACTGGTAATTCCAGCTTCCTCACTAGGCTAACGAGATGAAATTATGAGAGGCACCACTGTCAATCAATATCATGATCTTCTCTCCATTCAAGTCCCCCATGAGCTTCATCTTGTGCTTGTCATTAAAGCCTACAATAGAGTTAAGAGATAATTTGTTAAGCCCAATACCATAGGGCCTAATATGACTAAAACTTATTAGATGAAGAATAGGCTGGAGAGGGGAGATCAGAAGGTGTAAGTTAGTTAAAGGAGAGCAAAAGGAAACTAACGAATTTATGTTTAATTAGTGGGTTGCATCGGGGTAAACGAAATATGGAAGTTATGGAACCTTGTGGGAGAGACTTAAGCTTCTTGAAAGCCTAAGAGATTTTCTTTCTTGCATTATTTTGCTTGTAACACAAAGCTTGAATACCATTTCATTCCAGAATTCTAACTTCGTTTCATTTCTTAATACTATTAAAAGTTCTATATTTTAGGTCCCATCAATTTTGGTATCAGAGCGATTTTGATTCAATGATGGTCAACACTAGAATGGAGCAGTAGATAGATATAGTAGAGAAGAACGTTGGGAAAGTGCAAGGAGATTTCTTGATGGTTATAGAAGCAATAATGGAGATTCATGACAGTATTTCAGAGCTAAGGAGGAAGGTTGAGGAAGGTTAGAAGGAATATGTGGGAACCTCTTAAAAGACTAGTTTGGAAAAAAAAAAAACATATCTATATATAATCCATATAGAAATAAAGAAATTGAAAGTTGGACAAGAAAATAGAGACGTTCAGTAAAATAGAAAATACTACTTTTCTAATTATGCACTCACTGATAAGGAACAATAGTAGAGATCCTTTATTCTTATAACATAATTCGAATAAAAAGGTTTCTACAAAGCTATCTCTCACATAATTATGAACATTACTTCGACCTCTCCTTCTCATTTGAATGTGAAAATTAAGAAATATTCGTGCTATTTATAGAAATTTTCAAGTTACTATGTAAGTTACTATTTGGCACTTTACAAATAGTAACCACGTGTTTTCAGCCGAAATTTGCACAGTAACCATGATGCCCACATTTACTATGCAAAGGTTAAAATTATTTTTTTATCTCATTAAATATTTTTTTTTTCATCTTAATCCCTAAAAATAATTAAAATTATAATTTGTACCCTAAATATTATTTTCTCCGTTAATTTTAGTCCATGAAATTTTATTTTATTTTTCTAATGTTATTAAAAAAAAGGTTATTACATTCTCTCTCCTTTAAAAAAATTTAATCTCTAAATTTTAAAGAGGTTACTTACTGCTTAAAATAAAAAGTTAAGGGTACTTGTCCCACATGACTTCTTCGGCTTCTCATGTTGCTTCTTGACCTGTATAATTATATTACACCACTTTGGCTGAAGTTATGTCTTTGTTTCTCAGTCAATTGTGTTGTTTGTTAGTTATGGTGATAGGTTGATTTATGTAAGAAAGTTGCTAATCTAATTGTATTGATTACGGTTGAAGGACATGAGAAGGATCGCATAAATATTTTCAGAGCATATATACATGGAAGACAGGATGCATATTCGCCAAATATGGTGGAAGAGCTAGATGAAATGCTACAACGCCTACCCTCTCTAGTATCTTGAATAACCCAATGTATCTAGGATTTAACTTTCCCTTCCTTCCATACCACAGCACACCTTTCATCAGTGATATTCGTAAGAATACAAGGTCTCCAACTATGAACTCCAAGTCACGACTTCTATTATCTACGTATGCTTTTTGCCTACTCTAGGCTACTAATAACCTTTCATGAATTAATTTGACCTTAGTCACTGATTCTTATATTAAGTCTGAGCCTAAAAGTTTAGATTCAGCCACTTCAAACCAACCAATCGGTGACTTGCAATGTCTACCATACAATGCCTCAAAGGTACCATCCATATACTAGATTGATAGCTATTATTATAGACAAACTTCATCAAAGGCAAGTATTTATCCCAATTGCCACTAAGATCCAAAACACATGCACGAAGCATATATTCCAATATTTGAACTACATGTTATAATTGTCCATCAGTTTGAGGATGAAAGGTAGTACTTAGATTTAAGCGAGTCCTTAAGGCTTCTTGGAAAGACTTCCAAAACTTGGTTATAAATTGTGGCCCATGGTTGGAAATAATAGACATTGGTGCACTATGAAGGGAGATAATCTCATCTAAGTAAAGCTTAGTATATTGGGCTACATTATAGGTAGCCTTTACAGGTAGAAAGTGTGCAGTCTTGGTTAATCGATATACAATTATCCATATTGAATCATAACCTTTATGGGTCTTAGGTAAGTCAATAACAAAATCCATTGTGATCCTTTCCCACTTCCATTTCAGAATCTCAATATGCTAAAGCAAGCCTGCATGTTTCTGGTGTTTAGCCTTCACTTGTTAACACACTAGGCATCTAGAAATGAATTCTACTACATCCTTTTTCATCCATTTCCACCAATACAACTCCCTCAAATCATGGTGCATTTTATTAAAACCTGGATGAAAAGTATATGCAGAGTGATGAGCTTCCTCCAACACCTTCTTATGTAAATCTTCCACATTTGGTATACACAACCTATAACCACATCTTAAAACACCTTCATCATCTAGTGAAAACTCATGTACCTTCCCTTCATGGACTTCTTCCATAATCCTTTTAACTGAATGTCTTAGTTTTGTATTGCCTTAATTCTATCCACCAAGGTTGAACAAAACTATACATAAGCTAGCAATGAGCCAAGCCCTGATATCTCAAATCGTACTTCATTTTCAATAAGCTTTTGAAATTCTTTTGTAATTAGCCTTTTGCCCTTAGCTATATGAGCCAAGCTCCCCATAAACTTCCTGCTCAAAACATTAGTAACAACATTGGCCTTATTAGGTGGTATAAAATGTTGCAATCATAGTCTTTCAAGAGTTTCACCTAGATCCTTTGCCTTAAGTTCAGGTCCCTCTGTTGAAATATATATTTAAGACTCTTGTGATCAGTGTAAATTTCATAAGTTTCGCCATACAAGTAGTGCCTCCATATCTTTAAGGAAAATATAACTGCAGCCATTTCCAAATCATGAGTGGGATACTTTTGTCCAAGGTTTTTAAGTTGTCTAGATGTGTAGGTTATCACCCTTCCGTGCTGCATCAGTACATAACCCAATCCCACTCTCGAGGCATCACTATAAACTATAGACCCACCATTTCTTGAAGGAAGAGCCAATACTGGTGCTGAAGTTAAGCATTCCTTCAATTTTTGAAAACTCTCTTCACAAGTGTATGTCCATTGAAACTCCACACCTTTTCTAGTTAAACTAGTTAAAGGAGCAGCAAGCTTAGAAAAGTCTTTCACAAATCTACGGTAATAGCTAGCTAACCTGAGAAAACTATGCATCTCGGTCACTGTGGTGGGTTTGGGCCAATTTCGAATCGCCTTTACTTTCTTTGGATCTACATTAATCCCATCCTTGGATGCAGTGTGCCCTAAGAAAGCCACATTATCTAACCAAAACTTGCACTTAGAGAACTTGGCATATAATCAATTTTCTCTTAAGGTTTGTAAAGTCATCCTCAAGTGTTGCTTATGTTCCTCCTTGCTTCTTGAGTAACAAGGATATTGTTAATGAAGACAATCACAAAATGATCTAAATATGACTTAAAGACTCGATTCATTAAGTCCATGAAAGCTATAGGAGCATTTGTAAGACTAAATGACATAACTAAGAATTCGTAATGCCCATAAATAGTTTTAAAAGTTGTCTTTGAAATGTCTTCCTGTCTGATCTTCAATTGATGATACCCTAATCGCAAGTCAATCTTGGAGAAACATTGGGCCCCTTGAAGTTAGTCAAACAAGTCATCTATTCATGGCAATGGATATTTGTTTTTCATTGTCACCTAGTTCAATTGCCTATAATTAATACATAACCTCATAGGACCATCTTTCTTCTTCACAAACAATACTGGAGCACCCCATGGTGAAGAACTAAGGCGTATGAATCCCTTGTCAAGAAGATCCTGCAATTGCCCTTTTAATTCCTTAAGCTCTACAAGGGCTATACCGTATTTAGGTATAGACACAAGTTGAGTACTAGGAATCAAGTCTATACAAAACTCAATTTCCCTATCTGGAGGTAAACCTAATAACTCTTCTGGAAAAATATCAGGGTACTCACACACTATTAGTACATGTTCTAAGGTTTTCATTGTCTCCCATGTATTTCTAACCATCGCCAAGTATCCCTTACATCCCTTTCTTAACAATTTGCTAGCACTAATAGCCGAAATTAGATTATTAGGTGCTAAACTTTGATATCCTTGAAAGGTAAAGTTTTCTTCCCTATTAACTTAAATTTCACCACTTTGTTGTGACATTCAAGCATGGCATGGCATGAAGAAAGTCAATCCATGCCTAAAATCACATCAAAGTCCATCATATCAAGGACTATCAAATCAACTAGTAATTGATTTCCTTATACTAAGACTTCACATTCCCTATATACATGATCAGCAATAACTGAATCTTCAACAAGTGTAGATACAACTAATGGTGTATCTAAAAGTGTTGCATCCTTACCAAATCGTATTGTAAAGAATGGGGACAAGAAGGAATGTGTAGCCCCAGGATCAAATAAAACATATGTTAAAAGAACAAATTGGAAGTATACCTGCAACTATAACATTAGATGTTTAAGCATCATGATGGGTCATAGCGAAAACATGAGCCTATTCTTTCCCCACATATCCTTGATTCTTACTCCTTGAACCTCTGCCTCTATTTTGAGATCCACTATATCTATGACCAGCAGGACCCCCAATTTGCCTCAAGGTTAGTGCTGGTATTAGAGATGATAGTAGTGCAGTAAGGGCAAATGCTTGACTAGAGAATGGTTGTGTAGATAGCATAGGACAGTCCTTCATAAAGTAGCCTTGTTGACCACACTGGTAACATACCCTCCCAGTCGCAAAACAAATACCAGTATGCATCTTTCCACAAGTGGGGCAAAAAGGATGGGATACAAATGATTACCCTTTACTATTACTTTGCATAATACTAGAAGAATGACCACTGTGGCCTCCCCATTAGTGAGTATCCCTTTGGTGGCCTTGATAACTCACTATGATCTCTCTACCACTGTTGTTACCACCATGACCTAGTTGACCCCTTTAATCACCTCCAATACATTGTCATTTATGATACTTCAGCATATTTCTGCTTCTTCTGAATTTAGCTTTAAAGAGTTTTGCACTATTAACCACATCTTCATAGGAATCATATCGTGGTTTGGCCACTGATATATATAAATAATCTAAAAACCCATGGATAAAGTGCTTTGCATGCATGTCTTCAATTTTTACTAAGTATGGAGCATACCATGATAATTGATTAAATATCACTTCATATTCCTCGATGAGCTAGTCTTTTCTTTATCTTAAGACCTCAAATTCTCTAGCCTTTATGTCTCTTATTGATGGGGGAGGGATTTCCTAAAAAACAATTGTTCAAATTCCTCATATTCCAAAGGAGGCGAATCTTGAGGTCTTCCCTGTGTCATGGTTTCAAACCAAGTTTAGGCTATTTCGAACATTAAGAATTTGACTAACTCAACTGATCTACTTAAGGATTACCTAAATGCCCTATAAAGCCAACCTACCTCATCTAAGAAGTTCTTTTTGGGTCTTCTATTGCTTCTGCACATGTAAAGGAAGGAGGCTTGAGCTTTATGAAGTTAGATAACTGAACCTTAATGCCCATACCTTGTGGACTTAGTTATCCTCTAACTGGTCTAGCCTCTTATTGAGGCTTGAGGTCTACATGATGGCCTCTACCCTGCTATTATTGTTGTATCATCATGCTCATCATTTTTCTCATTGTCTATTGCATATCGAGCATTCCAGCAACTACATCAGCTACTACCACATTTTCTTACCTATTTTTAGGAAACTCATCTCTAGCCCCCCTAATGGTCTCATTTCTTTGACCACGTTCTAGTTTACTGTTACGTCCACATCCTCAGCCTTTGGAAGTCAAAATGATGTTACGAGGCAAGGAGAAAGCCTCATCAAGAACAAACCTCTTAGGAGTCATCCTCTTCCTTGGTGGCATCGTATTTTGGCTTTAAAATGGTTATTGTAACAAATTCTTTAGCTACTTAAATATGGATGACACATGTCCTATGATTGAAGACCCTAAGATGTGGATTTGGTAACAATAGCCTCCTATATGTAAGGTATGCTGGCCAATTTACACAATTAGATACAAGATTCTATTACTTCCCAACCTAGTGTCTACTAGGACCTAAACAAATCTAGACAGAACTAAGCTTTGATACCAACTTTGTCGCGACCCAATTTCATTGGTCATGATCGGTGCATAAGCTAATCAACTTAGCCCAACTAGCCTAAATACCTTTTTTTTTTCTACAATTCTTAAATAAAAATATCGATGATAAACATTAGATACACTTCGAAATGTAATTTCACAATCTATATTTGGTATAATAAGGAAATAGCTCATACAAGGCTTACAATACTTTACAAATTTCTAAACAAATAAACATCTAGTAGCCACCACCTTGGAGCCAGACGTACTATATGATTAACTAAAATAACATACCAAAAAGCTTGAACAATAAGAAAATTTTCAAAGCAACTTCACTAGCACTTACTGATTTGAAAAATATTTAAAAAAATGGGTGTAAGTCTAACATTGACTTAATGAGTGAATAAATAACAAAGCAAATAGAAAAGAAAATAATATAAACCTTAGAATTTTTAACAAATAGCAAGTTTTGATAATATAATTTTATATGAAGCGGGTATCAAGGAAAGAACCAAGATTATCATTCTCATATTCTTTTACCAAATATATTTCAATAATTCATAATGTATCCCTTTATAAAATATATTTCAATATCTTATATCTGTATACCTTCATTGGATACTTCTCAATATTTCATATCTGTATCCCTTCATAAGATACGTCTCAATAATTCATATTTGTATCCTTTTATCGGATACATCTCAATAATTCATACCCGTATCCCTTTACCAAATACGTCTAAAATAATTCACTCCTGTATCCCTTTATCGAATATGTCTTTAATAATTCATTTCAACAAGGTGCACCAAGGCTGTTATTCTTGCTAACGGTTATGGGGTTCTTACATGAATAGTTATCTATTCTTTAAAATATAAAATTCATTGAATAGTGTAAATAGGATATATAGATAAATAATTTTATTTAAACATATTTACTGCTATAAAGTAAATTAAATAAAAATAATCATGGAGATAAAATAAAATAAAGAATGATTAAAAATGAAGTGACAATAATATAAAGAATTAGAATTCAGATCATTTGACAACCTACAGATCATTGGCATCTATATCTTATTTGTTAGATATAGAAATCATAAATCCAATTGGAGTGTCTAGTCTTTTAGAAATAATAATAATAATAACAATTTTAATACTTTTAATAGTTTGGAATCCCCTTTATGTCTTAAATTTACTGAATAATTAGTTTCTGATTTTCTAAGTCTAAATTTATCCAGGAGCCTTTATAGGATCAAACGCTTACCACGAGGATAAAAGCTATAGTTGTTAGTCAAGGTGCAACTTTATTTTCTTAACATTGACCTAGCACAAGCACTATGTTTCGATTGTGTCTCGGCCCCATACATGGGACTCTGCCATGAGATAATTGTTGCCACACACCTTGGCCAACAATCTCCCCCTCAGCAATTGCCTCGCTGGGAATCGAACATGAAACCTTGGCTTTGATGCCAATTGTAGGATCAAGCGCTTACCACTAGACCAAAAGTTATAGTTGTTAGTCAAGGCATAACTTTATTTCCTTAACAATGACCTAGCATAAGTGCCACGTTTCGATTGTGACTTGGCCCTACATATGGGCCTGTGCCATGAGATAATTGCTGCCACACACCTTGGCCAACAACCTTTAACATGTTTAATTCTAAAATGTTCCTAGCAAGAAAATATAACAACCCCACATACCAGCGACCATTTAGGCAATATAATCCTGCTATAGATCTCAGGAGTTATGGGATAAATTATTTTGCTAAGGAACTCATAAAATTTAAATTAGTCATTTAGGCAGCATAGTCTGCCATAGTCTTACTTGTACAAAGTCCATATGGCTCCATAAAAGGTACTATTAAATTTCATTTTAGTGTTTTAATTCAACTCAATCTATTAAAAGGGATCCCCCCACCATTATAAGCATAATATGTAGTAAATTTATGTAAAATAGATCAATACTCTTAAAAGACTAGTTTGACCAAAAAAAAATATCTATATATAATCCATATAGAAGTAAAGAAATTGAAAGTTGGACAAGAAATAGAGACATTCAGTAAAATGGAAAATACTACTTTTGTAATTATGCATTCACCGGTAAGGAACAATAGTAGAGATCCCTTATTCCTATAGCATAACTTGGATAAAAAGGTTTTTGCCAAGCTACCTCTGACACAATCATGAATGCTCCTTCGACCTCTCCTTCCTGTTTGAATGCAAAAATCAAGAAATGTTCGTGCTATTTATAGAAATTTGGAAGTTACTATTTGGCACTGTGCAAATAGTAACCACACGTTTTCAGCCGAAATTTGCATAGTAACCACACTGCCAACATTTACTATGTAAGTTATTATGCAATGGTTAAAATTATACTTTTTATCTCATAAAATATTTTTTCTTTTTATTTATTCCTAAAAATAGTTAAAATTATAATTTGTACCCTAAATCTTATTTTATCTTTTCATTTTAGTCCATAAAATTTATTTAATTTTTCTAATGTTATTAAAAAAAAGGTTACAATTCAGTTCCTGCTACAGCAACAGAGAGAGCTTCAGAGGGTCTTTCAAAATGAGATACAGGAAGGTTAAGGAGATTGGAGTTGCCTTTTTTGTCAAGCGAGGATCCTGTGGGGTGGGTCTTCAAGGTAGAAAGGTATTTTGCTTTAAATTTTATCTTGGCTACCAGTGTAAAGGAAAGGAATATGGTGCTGGATAAGTTTAAGGAAAAGAAGTTCCCAAGAGTGACGAAGCCATTTACAGAAACTCGATGGGTTGGGTTCAAACCAAGTCCACCCAAGTGGACAGCCTAATAGGAGACTTCAAAGCAGACATCAGTAGGATGCAAGGGGAGCGAAGAGAAGAGTGAAGGTAGTGTCAATCTAAAAGAAAATTCTACTAGTTCCAATAGTTCAAGAAGAGGAACTAAGAGACTTTCAGAGGTTATGCTGATATAGCCAGTACCTAAAGACCTGAAGGCTCTTAGAGGATTTCTCAAGTTGATGGGATATTACTGAAATTCACAAGAAATTATGGTAAAATAGTTATGCCATTAATTGATCTATTAATGTGCTTTAAAGAAGTTCATATTGAACAATCCCAAAATACAAATAAATGAAAAAGAAAAAACAGAACAATCAACAATCTAGAATGATAAGTTTGCACACTACACTCAAGAATACTAGGTTTGATATGCCACACTCTAAAATAGAAGAGGGAGAGTGATAAGAATCGGGGATAATTTTGCCACTAAGTTTAGAAAACTTAGATAAGAAATTCGCATATAAGAGCTTAAGCTAATTTTCAGAGCATTCATTGTTGCATTTCTCATTGATAAGTTCTGTATTTATAACTAAGAACAACTTTCATGACATAAGTATAAGATTCACCTAATTCTCAACTAATTTGGAAAAAGCATGCATAGAAATATACCTAACATAGACTTTCAATCCAATGTAGCTTACCTAACTTACCTAACTTAGACTTTCAAGGAAATATAGCTAATCTAACTTAGACTTTAACCAATATTTATTTTAATTTTCATCATATGCATGATTGATTTTTCACAATTTATTCATTATACCACATGATCAAATTGCCCCACTTGAACTTAGGCTCCATATAGAAGTTAGGCTTGGACCCTAAATGGTTTGATTCCATTTTGAGTTATTGGACAACCATGGCTCGAGCTTCTTGGCCATAGAACAGGTAATCGGCTCATATGGAATTCTTTGGCCTAAGTCAGGCTCTTGTTCAACTTAATGCTCATCATTCTCCCTGGGTTTAAAAGCATTTATCCTCATATCCAAGTCTTCATTATCATCCAAGTATGATGTCAAATCTTTTACATTGAATATGGTTGAAATATTGCATTCTCTTAATAAACTAACCTTGTAAGCATTGTTATTTATTTTCTCTAAAATCTTGAATGGACCTTTTACTCTGGGTATCAATTTTGACTTCTATTTATTAGGAAACCTCTCATTCCAAAGATGAATTCAAAAAAGATCACCTAACATGAACTAAACTTGCTTTCTTCCTTTGTTTGTTGCTTTTTCATAAGTTGTATTCTTCTTTTCAATTTGCTGCTTTATATTTTCATGTAGAGCTTTAATTATTTCAGCCTTCTTCTTTCCATCCATGTATAATCTATCACTAGAGGGTAGTGGTACTAGATCAAGCGGTGTGATATGATTAAATCCATAAGCCATTTCAAAAGGAGAATGTTTAGTAGTACCATGAACACTTATGTTGTATGCAAACTTAATAAATGGCAAACATTCATCCCAATTCTTCATATGCATACCAATAATAGCTCTTAAATAAGGAAGAAAATGTTCTATTGACTACCTCAATTTGCCTATCAATTTGAAGATGACAAGTTGTGCTAAAAAGTAATCTTGTCTTAAGCTTTTTCCACAATATTTTCCAAAAATAGCTTAGAAACTTAGCACCTTGGTCTGACACAATGCTCTTTGGAATGCCATGTAATCTCATAATTTCTCGAAAGAACAAATTTGCTATATAAGAAGTATCATCAATTTTGTGACAGGGAAAAGAATGTGACATCTTTGAAAATTGATCTACCACCACTATAACTGAATCTTTGCCCCTATGAGTTCATGGTAACCCAAGCATAAAATCTATGCTTAAGTCAACCTATGTTTGGTCAGGAACTGGTAATAGCATATACAAACCATGTGTAACCACCTTACTCTTTGCTTTCTTGCAAGTTACACATCTCTCCTCCTCTTAATGCACATTTTTGATCATCCTTGGCCAATAGAAATGTTCCTTAATCATTTCTAAGGTCTTCTTTTCACCAAAGTGTCCTGTCAAACCTCCCTTATGAGCTTCTCTTACTAATAATTCTTTGACAGAACGATTGGGAATACATAGTTTGGAACCTTTGAATAAGAATCCCTCATGCTTATAGAAATCATCAGTAGCATTTTTTTCACATGCTAAATATATAGCAGAAAAATCAAGATATTCTACATATTGGCCTTTCATTAATTCGAATCCCATTAATTTGACATTCATTAATGAGATTAAAGCATACCTTCAAGACAAGGCATCTGCAACCACATTAGCTGCTCCTTTTTTATATTTGATAACGTAAGGAAAAACCTCTAGAAACTCCACCCATTTAGCATGCCTCTTGCTTAACTTGGTTTAGCCTTTCAAATATTTCAACGGCTCATGGTCTGTGTGAATAACAAACTCCTTGGATAACAAGTAGTGTTCCTGATTCTATAAGGCTCTGATCAATCCATAGAAATCTTTGTTGTAAGTTGAATAGTTTAGAGTTGTTCCATTTAACTTCTCACTAAAATAAGCAATGAGATGCTTCTTCTGCATAAGAATTGCTCCAATTCTTACACCTAATGCATCACACTCAATCTCAAAAGTTTTAGAAAAATAAGGGAATGCTAGTATTGGTGTTGAACACAACTTCTCTTTAATGATTTTGAAACTTTGTTAGGCAGCCTCACTCCATTTAAAGTCACCCACCCTTTTGATGTAATTAGTTAAAGGCATTAAAATAGTACTGAAATTCTACACAAATCTTCTATAAAAGGATGCTAAGCCGTGGAAACTTCTCACCTTAAAAATATTTGTACGAATAGGCTACTCCTTGATAGCTCTAACTTTCTCTAGATTAACTTCAACTCCATGTTGACTAATCACAAACCTAAGAAAAACAGCTCTGTCTTAGTAGAATTGGTACTTTTTGATATAGGCAATTAATTTTTCTTTTCGCAGTACTTCAAAGACCCTCCTCAGGTGCTCTACATGTTCTTTCTGACCCTTATTATAAATCATAATGTCATCAAAATAAACCACAACAAAATCTCCAATAAAATTCTGTAGGATATGATTCATCAAATGCATGAAGGTGCTTGGGGCATTTAATAAACCAAATGACATAACCATCCATTCATACAACCCATGCTTTGTCTTGAAAGTTATCTTCCACTCATCCCCTTCCTTCATTCAAATCTAATTATACTTGCTCTTGTGATCAATCTTTGAAAAGATTGTAGAGCCATGTAGCTCATCAAGCATGTTATCATGCCTAAAGTTAAGATACCGATACTTTAGTGTGATTTTGTTTATGGCCAGACTATCTACGCACATCCTCATAGTTCTATCCTTCTTTGGCACTAACAAAGCTGGTACCAAACAAGGGCTCATTGACTCTTTCACAAAGCCTTTTTCTAATAACTCATTTACTTGATATTGTAACTCCTTGGCCTTATCTAGATTACACCAGTAGGCTAGTCTATTGGGTAAAGTAGCACCTCGAAGGAGATTAATTTGATGCTCAATCCTTCTAATTGGCAGTAATCCTTTCAGTATCTAATTTGGAAACAAATTAGTGAATTCTTTTACTAACTTCTCAATCTGTAGAGATATAAAAACTACCTCTGTTGGCATAGCTTCCTTCACTATTAGCATCAATATTGGATTAGTTGAACGTAAAGCTTTATCAACTTCTCCTTTAGTTGCAAATAAGTTCTTTTTTTTTTTCATTCTTTATTAACTGATCTTGTAGAAATTGTTAAGGACTAAGAGATAATAAGATAATCTTCTACCCATCCTTGGTAACAGAATAGGTGTTTTTAAACCCATCATGTACGACTCTACTATCATATTGCCAAGGTCTTCCAAGAAGCAAATGACCAACAGTAATTGGTATCACATCACATACGACTTTATCTTTGTATGACTTGCCAATAGAAAATGTTACCTGAACTTATTTAATGACTTCAATTTCTCCTTGGTCACTCAACCATTATAGCTTGTACGAAAGAGGGTGGTTTGTGGTCTTCAAGCTTAATTTCTCTACTAATGTTGTTGAAGCAACATTAGTACAACTACTTCCATCAATAATGATACCACAAACCTTTCTACTAATTGTACCCTAGTATGGAATATGTTCTCACGTTGATCATATTCTACCTTAACTTATGAGTTCAAAATTTGTAACTACAAGTAACTCCCCTTCATCTGGATGCTCTACAGTGCACTCATCATCTTCCTATTCAGTTTCTATTTCATCTTCACTTTCAACTTCCCTTTGTGCTCCTCAAATAATCATCACTCTTTGATTTGGAAATTCAGAAGCAATGTGTCCAAAACCAAGATGTTTGAAGCACTTAATTTCTCTACTCCTCTTTGAGTTCTTTGTATCAATAACCTTGTCCTTTCTTCTGGATGTATCAACATGGTTGTCAAAACTTGTCTTTTCCTTTCACCATTCATTCCACTTCGAGCCATCTTTGGGTGTTGAAGAGGTTAAGTTTGTTGCCTTGAAAATAGTAGATCGTGAGTTTTCTGATTTAATTGCTCCTTTTCTACATTGTCTTTCCTCTTTAACAACAAATTTAATTACATCCTTAAGTGTTACATAAGGTTGTAATTCCACTATATCTGTAATTTCCTTATTCAAGCCTCCCAATAACCTTACAATAGATTGCTCCTGAGGCTCTTGTATCTCACATTGCATCATCAACATTTCAAACTCTTTAATATAATCTTCAACATACATCACCCCTTGTCTAATTTGTAACTGGATGTAGAGCTCTTACTTGTAATAGTCAAGAACAAAGCACTTTTGCATAATCAATAAATTCAAGGGCAGCTAGTTTGCATTTTTTAACTTCAATGGCACTCAAACACCTTCTCCACTCATTGCACTCACTCTAAGTACTCTTCTAGTGAGCTAGTACCTTTGAATAATAGAATCTTCAACTTGATGTTGTTTCCCAAGTCACGCTACTGCCTCCTTTATCTATATGCATCAACTTCATCTTCTATTTCTTCAACACGATTAGAATCAATGGAAGTTTGATGATTACGTTATTGTGGAAGTTGTTAAACAGTCAATCTTGCAATTGGCTGCTTGAGACAAATTAACTGCTTTCTCATTTCTTGTTGACTATGTTGTATGCCCATAATCTGAGCTTGTTCCAAAGAAAGCCCTCTTGGAACATTAGTAACATTGTTTTCAGCTATATCTCACTCTAAACACTCTTCTCATGTGTTTCTCTCTCTGACCAATAAGTGTTTCTCTCTCTACCCACACTTAACTGGAGCTCTGATACTAAAAATGATGTGCTTTAAAGAAGTTTACATTAAACAATCCTAAAACACAAATAAATGAAAAAGAAAAGATAGAACAACTAGCAATCTCGAATGATAAGTTTGCACACCACACTAAAAAATACTAGGTTTAATTCACCTCACTCTAAAATAGAAAAGGGATAATGATAAGAATTGAGGATAATTTCACCATTAAGTTTAGAAAACTTAGATAAGAAATTCACATATAAGAGCCTAAACCAAATTTTAGACCATTCAAGGTTGCATTTCTCATTGATAAGTTATGTATTTATAGCCAAGAACATAAGTCTAAGATTTACTTAATTCTCACCTAATTTGGAAAAAACATGCATAGAAATATACCGAACATAAACTTTCAATCCAATGTAGCTTACCTAACTTATCCAACTTAGACTTTCAAGGAAATATAGCTCACGTAACTTAGACTTTAACCAATACTTATTTCAACTTTCATCACATGCATGATTAAGTTTTCACAATTTATTCATTATAGCACATGATCAAATTGCCTCACTTGAACTTAGGCTCCATATAAAAGTTGGCTTGGACCCTAAATGGTCTGTTCTACTTTGAGTTATTGGACAACCATGGCTTAAATCTTCTTAGCCATAGAATGGGTAAAAGGCCTAGATGGAACTCCTTGCCCCAAGTCAGTCTCTTGTTCAACTTGATGTTCATCATCTATTGAAGAAGGATGCCTTTAAGTGGACTGATTAGGCACAAAAGGCATTTGAAGCATTGAAGACAGCCATGGTGACAGTTCCCATGTTGGCTTTATTGAATTTTACCAAGCCTTTTATAGTAGAAACTGAAGCATCAGGGGAAGGTTTAGGGCTATACTCATGCAACAAGAAAGGCCAGTAGCTTCTTTTAGTCAAGTATTACCTAAGAGAGCTAGGCACTGCTCCATATATGAAAGATAGCTGATGACAATTGCTTATGTAGTAAAAAAATGGAGTCATTACCTATAGGGCAATCCTTTTATTATAAGAACAGACCTAAAGGCTTTGAAATTTCTATAGGAACAAAGGGAGGTAAAACCAGACTATCAAAAGTAGGTTTATCGATTGATAAGTTATAAGTTTGAAATTCAATATAAACCGAGGTGTAAGAACAAGGTTGCAAATGCATTATCAAGAAGGGGGTGGAATTGAAAGGCTTACTCACTATGGAATTACGAGGGAATGGAAACTTTAGATGAAGAAGTGAAAAAGGATGAGAAGTTAATGAATATAATACAATAAATAATAGTTGGATAATAGACACCAAAGGGGTATAACTTAAAAAATGGGTGTTTTTAATATAAGGGAAGAATCGTTATTCCAAAAAACTCCCTACAAATTGAGTTGTTGATAAAGGAATTACATGATTCACCTATCAGGGGGCACTCAAGGTATTTGAGAACATATAAAAGGATGCCTAAAACGGTGTACTAGGATGGCATGAAAAAACATATCCAAAACTATGTTGCTAAATGTCACATATGTTAAAGAAATAAGTATCAAGCTCTTCATCTAACGGGGCTTCTCTAGACTTTACCTATTCCTAAGACTTAAGCATGGATTTTATTACTAAGCTACCAAAGTCAAAGGACATTGTGATGGTAGTAGTTGATAGGATGACCAAATATGCTCACTTTGTTAGAGTGAAACACTTTTTTACAGCCACGAAGGTGGCTAATATTTTCACTCAAGAAATTATGCAATTACATGGATTTCCAAAATCTATCGTGTCAAATAGAAACCTGGTATTCATTAGCCAATTCTGGCAGGAGATCTTTAGATTTGCGGGTACTCAACTTAAGTATAGCTCTGAATATCACCCAGAGACTGACGAGCAGACGGAGGTAGTCAACATAAGCTTAGAGACATACTAAAGATGTTTCATGAGAAAGAAACCCAAGCAATGGGTAGATTAGTTACATTGGGGAATATTGGTTCAACACCTCTTACAAAAAATCAGCTATGATGTCACCCTTTGAAGTTGTCTATGGTCAAGATCCCTTACCTTTGCTAAGGTTGGAAGATGTTGACTCACTAGTGAAAGATGTGAACAAACTTATTAGAGAGATAAATGTTGTCCTAGATCAACTTAAGGAGAATTTAGAAAAATCACAAGTGTATATGAAACATTGGGATAAAAAGAGGATGCATGTAGATTTTGCAGTGGTGGACATGGTTTATCTATGCATCAGGCCTTATAAGCTCAAAAACTTAGCAAAAAAGGCTAATGAAAAGTTGAGCCTGAAGTACTATAAGCCTTATATGGTGCTAGAAAAGGTGGGCCAGTGGCCTATTGTTTGGAGCTACCAATTATTACAAGGATCCACCCCGTGTTTCATGCATCTCAACTTAAAAAATCACTGTAGGCTACTTGCACAACTCAAAAGATACCATCGGAGTTAACAAAGGACATAAAGGTCTAAGTCTAGTCAAAGGAAGTCAAGGAAGCTAGGAAGTTGATAGTGTTAACCTTAAGGCTCAATGTTATAAGTTTTGATGATGACAAATATGTAACAAATGAGTTAGACATATAGTATGAACATATGCCTAAATTGATCATTAACATGTAATACTTTATACTTGAATTATCTCTTATATGAGATATACATATTCATATTATATCCAAAAGGCTATAATATTATAGACAATTAAAATTGGGTATTTATAGGAATCTCATATGCATGGTAAAAAATGTTTACATTCTACTAATTGTTATTAAAATATGCATATTGGGATACATGAATTTGACCAAGTATTCAGTTTGTAAATTAGACTAACTATTATAAGCTCATTATTATTTTGTTAAATTTATTTGGACTTACATTTATTGGGCCAATACATTTTGGTTCTCATAATATAAGTTTGGGCCAAAAAGACAATAAATATATGGATTTTAATGAAATTGTTTTTAGACCTTAGATTACCATTTTTATCATATCTTATAAATAAGAGGAAATTTTGAAATGAAACTTATTGTATATGAAAATAGACTTAAACATCTTTCTAAGCATATATCACATGCTTAAAATAGAGTTGAAATTAAGAAGTTATGATTGTCAACATTTTATGAACGAATATCACACTTTTTCCAGACTATTAGTTACAATTTCTACAATATTTCCCCAACCAATAAGAATTTTGAAATGATGTTTGTTTTATATGAAAATAGACTCATACAATTGTTCATAAATATATCACATGCATAAAATGTATTTAAATGAAAGAGTTATGAGGGTCACAATTCACGGTTACGTATATTAATTTGTTATTAGACATTTTGTCACTCATTCAACAATATCTCAACAACCAAATTGAATTTTGAAATGAAACTTATCAAGATAGACAGTAGACTTACAAAGCTTTTCGGTGATATATATTTTGTCTAAAATAAAGTTGATATGAAGGAGTTATAAATATTTAAAGTTGCAGCTACGAAATAAAGGATGACTACAAAGTTAACAAATGAAGATACTTATTTCCAACAATCAAGTTATACAAGTTTGAATTTCTCCTTGGCTCCAAACGGTTCTCTTGCTTTTTTGGCCTATAAATACATGTCTCAAGAGCTTAGAAATCATAAGGAAAAAAGTGAAAAACATCTTGAGTGATTCATACTCTCAAATATATCTATTATTGCTAGTGAGCTTCAATTGCATTATTTGCTCTTTTGAGAGTTTTTTTTTATTGTTTTGAGTGCTTTCTTATTAAAAAGATTTGTTATTCCAAAAAAAGATATTTCTTGAAGAGAGATTAAATTCAAGAAAAGGTTTTCCTTGAAAAGAGTTTGTTTTTATGGAGAGTATTCTTTAATATTTGTAACAGATTGTAAGTTAGTAGAAAATCTCAAATATTTACTTAAGAACTGGACATAGGTTTGGGTTGGAGCTGAACCAGGATAAGCTTTGTTTGCATTATCTCTTCTCTTACTTTCTTATTGTTACACTTTAAGTGTGTTATTTGTTGCTTTCCGTACTTTTATATTAAAAATTATTTTGCATCAAGTTTTCAATTTGGAAAAGAAATTTTGTTTTTATCTCAAATTTTTTTATAAAACTCAATTTATCCCCCTCTTGGGTTCCAACCTTGCTCAACAGAAGCTACCTGTCAATGGTGAACAATGAAGCTTGAAAGGGGAGGAAGAGATTAAGGACAAAGAAGTAGAAAACCATTTAATGGAATTATGATGGGACCTAAAAAATAGAACTTTTGATAATATTAAGAAATGAAACAAAGCTAGAATTCCATAATGAAATGGTATTTGAGCTCTATGTTACAAGTAGAAAATAATGCAAGAACGAAAGAAAGTCTCTTAAACTTTTGAGAGGCTTGAGTCTCTCCTACCAGGTTCCACAACTTCTATAGTACCTTTCCTTGATGCAATCCACTAGCTAAACATAAGTTCATTAGCCTCCTTTCTTTCTCCTCTAACTAACTCACGCCTTCTGACCTCCCCTCTTTGACCTATTTTTCCTCTGATATGTTTTAGTAATATTAGGCCTTGCGGTATTGGGCTCAACATGACCCCTTATGAGTTTCTCCTTGTCCTCAAGGAGGAATGCTAGAAATTGTTTCCACACAGCATCATAATCTTCCCATGTGCTTTCTGACTCAAGTAATCCCTTCCAACTCATAACTATCTCTACCCTCCCATCTATCTGTAAGATCTAGCACTTACCATTAAGCTAAAAGTTATAGCTGTTAATTAAGGTGCAACTCTATTTCCTTAACAATGACCTAGCATAAGCACTACGTTTCGATTGTGATTCTACCCTACGCTTGAGCCCCTACTATAGGATAATTGGTGCCACACACTTTGGCCAACGGCTTCTCATTCCCCTCCTCTAGTATTAAAATCTACAGTTATTTGTTCTTGCACCTATGGTTGGGTTTGTATTTTTCCTCACACCTAAAGCAGACGTTGATCTCTCTTCGTCGGGCTAATTCTGCATCTAACAGCCTTTTCATAGGGGCTTCTCATCGGGTGGTTGATGTCTAAGTCGAGTTGCTGTTCGACTTGGACTTTGCAACCTTGACGTCAATGGATTTTTGCAAATTGGGGGTGTGGGAGCTTGTGGGCCAAGCTATGTCAGGCCCGTTAGAGACTCTAAAGAAACTGGGCTAAACACCTCCCCATTTGGGCCCTGTTTGACCCTTTTGGACCCTATTGGACTGTACTTCTCTGGCCCTCTCCAAAGCAATGTTCCTCTCTTTAACCCTCAATGCTAACTCCATCAGATCATGAAGTGTCCCAACGTTCATCATCCTTATCTCAGCTCCAATTTCTTCCTTCAGTCCATTTTTGAAAGCTCCGATGAGTACCTCATCAGAAGCGAGAACGGATCGTCTCCAGAAGCCAAGGCTACTGGAGATTCTCCAGTAGAAGCTGGAACCATTGGATCTAGATCCAATGGCTCCATATTTAATAGATATAAAAAATAAAATAAAATATAAAAATAAATATTTTTAAAAATAATAAAAATAAAATTTTAAATTTTGTTTAAAATAATTCAATCTCACTAAATTATTGTGAGATGTGTAAAATAAATTGTTAGATACTAAAAATTATTTTGTAAAATATTAAAAATTATTTTATTTTGTAATAATAAAATATTATATTAAAATAAAATATCAGAAAATCTCTAATAATATCTAGAGATATTAGATCTAGATCTAACGACTCTAAATTTAATAGATATAAAAAATATTTTAAAATATAATAATAAATATTTTAAAAAATAAGATATATTAAAATTTTAAATTTTACTTAAAGTAATTCAATCTCTTTAAATTATAGTGTGAGATGTGTAAAATAAATTATATGATATTAAAAATTATTTTGTAAAATACTAAAAATTATTTTATTTTTTAATAATAAAATATTATAATAAAATAAAATATTTTATTATTTTTAAAAATATTTATTTTTATATTTAAAATTTTTTTATATCTATTAAATTTAAAACCATTGGATCTAAATCCAACGATTCCAGTAATTTACCGGAGATTCTCCGGTAGCAGCTACTGGAGCCGAAGCATCCTTCAAAGAGGCTGAAATTTGTTAGGAACGCTCCCTGTACTCCATAACGCTTCGATCCTGCTTCAAGGTCATCAAGATTTCATACGCATCACCCAGCTTAGAACGGTGAAATCGCCTAGTGAGTTCTCTCTTGAACTCCGACCAAGTATTAATGGGCCGCCTTGTCTCCATCCATTGCACCCAGTTGAAGGCCTTACCTTCCAGGCATATTGTGCTTGCCTCGAGTTTCTCTGCATTAGTCATCCTATTCACCTAAAAATAACGCTCTGCTCTAAATAACCAACCAATCGGGTCTTCGCCCGAAAACATAGGTAGCTCTAACTTCCGGTGTTTACTGACATCTTTTTCACTTTTAGTACTCCCATGTACGCCCACTTCTGGCAGTGTGTTATGTAGGTTTTGGTCTTTATTATTGCTCTGAGTTGGCGATTCCGTGCCCACCCTGTTCCTCTCCTCCATTCTAGCCAAGGTCTCCTTAATTTCTAACATCCACTCCTTTATTGTTCCTACATCTCTGTTCGACATCCCCACATTTTCCTTCAAGTTTGCCACACTCTGATCTAAGCTATCAACACGCCCTTCCTTTCTAGTGCTGACCATTCCCTGATTCGACCTGCTTTGATAACAAGTTGTTAGGACCCTAGGCACTCTCTTGCAGAAAACTCAGATAAAACAGTAACAAGAGAATCTAAAAGTCTTGGGCTTTGTATTAACACTGCAAAAGAATACACCATATCACCTCAGGAACCAATCCAAGATGATATTAGCCAAATCCCAAGCAATCCCCATACATTCCCAATAGTTGTAGATTACAAAAGAATGCAAAATATCTAAGGTACCCGAGCTATACTAGCTTTTGAGGGGCCAGCTCTCTCCCTCTAAGTCCAGAGTCCATAAAACTGTCTTTCTGGAAGGGTTACTGCCATACAAAAAGCCCCCCCTTATTGCTGTACCAAATCACTGATTATGGTCTATCTTAGTGTCAGACTTATGTCCTTTGACCACCTTACCCTTTCGGCTATATACCAACATACCTTGTGTGGGTGGGTCCCTTGGTCTTGTGCCTTCTGTGGTATGTTAGGGGAGAGGTTGACTGACTCCGATGGGCATTTGTTCATTGGGTTTGCGTTGTAAGTGAGTCAATGGGTAGGGAGGTGCTCATGTTCTGCGTATAAACTCTGCTTCATTTGTCAATTGATGTAACATTTGTTTATTAAAAATTTGCATAATGAAGCATTATTTAAATTATAAATATTAGTTTATTATGGGAAACAAAGACTCTGGTACAAACACGTATTCAAGCTCTCTGACAACTCACAGGAATATGGAGTGCTCGCCATCAATGCATGAAGGAGGAGGCTTAAGCGTATTAGCTATCTATATAACCAAGTTAAGTTCTTAGATAGGACAGAAAATTGGTTAAAAAACCATAATCGTATACTTGTATATGGTATACTTGTATATGATAATATGTAGCGAATCATAGTTGGCTCTTTTTTTGGGATGACAGATGGTTAGAAACTTCTACACAAAAAATTTGTCAAATGGTTGAGCTGTACTGTTTAGCTTGTATCAGGTCCTGAATATTCTCCTTTGCCAGCTTTTATACTATAACTATCTATTTCTATTTGTACGGTTTGGTATCAGAAAATTTTCATTAATGTTCATATTATGATTTAAGAATAAGAATAATCAGAGCCATCACTCTAACCATTGTAATTTCAACTGTTTCACCAGTTTTGAGTTCTAAGTACGGCCCAGCTGTGTATATAGAGCGAAGTAACGAATTAAGTTGAATGTGAACTTGAAATCTTATTTGCAAAGTTTCCTTAATATATATGTGTCAACATCAGATTAGGTTGTGAATAATATCCGCTTATACACTCAAGCTAATTTCTCCTATCGTACAATGGTTGACGTCAGAACCTCTCAGAATGGTAGGATCTGATATCCCAGTGATGAGTGATTTCAACCCAATGAAATCTCCTTGTAACGGCAAAACTATCATTGGCAATTGGAAGAATCTACCCAACTATACCCTGTTTGCTTCTTGATTGATTTCCTTTCCATCACCACTCTCACTTTCTCTGCATCGTCCCATTGTCCTGAATCAGCATACATATTATATAACAACACATAAGGAGCTGAACTTTCTGGTTCGAGCCTGATCAAAGCTTCAGCAGCAACTTGGGCCAATTCTACGTTATTGTGAACTCTACAAGCACCTAGTAATGCACCCCACACAGCCTTATCTGGTTCAAATGGCATATTTTTTATCAAATCCAAAGCTTCCTGAAGCTGCCCATGCCGACCCACAATGTCCACAAGGGAGGCAAAGTGCTCAACTCGTGGTTCAATACCATATTCATTTATCATAGAATTGAATTGCCTCCTCCCTTCTTCAACTAAGCCTACATGGGCACATGCATTCAGAACTGCAATAAATGTTATATAAGTAGGGTGCACTTTAAACCTCTTCATCAATTTAAAAAGTTCTAAAGCCTCTACAGCAAAGCCGTGAGATGCATAGCCTCCAATCATTGCATTCCAAGAGATCACATCATGTTTTAGTTCCATCTCATTAAACACAGTACGTGCATCAATTATTGCCCCACATCTTGAGTACATGGTGATAAGGGAATTATTTATTGGCACATCTGGAAGAACAGTCTTTGTGACAAGCTGGTGTACCTGTTTACCAAGGTAAAGATCCACCAAACCAGTACAGACACTGAGGACTGAAGACAAAGTGTGTCTATCTGGTCTCTGTCCTTCATGTTTCATCTGAGAGAAGAGCTTAACAGCACCCTTATAGTCTCCTTGTTTCTCGTAGCCAGCTAGTATTGAGTTCCATGAGATCAGGTTTTTGTGAGGCATCCTCTCAAAGAAATCTTTTGCAAGTTTTAAATCACCAATCTGTGCATATCCAGAAATTATTGAATTCCACGAAATTGTATCAGGATTTGGCATCTTACCAAAAAGAGTTGAAGCCTCTTCCATAGCTGATATTTGAACATAGCCATTGATCATGGTATTCCATGAAAAGGTATCTCGCTCTATCATTTGATCAAAGAGTTCCCGAGCAGAAACAATATCACCCACTTTCACATAGCACATCATCATGGAATTCCATGAAACTACATTTCGTTTAAATTTCCTTTTACCCACATCTGTTTGACCTTGATAATCTGGGATTTGATCAAAGAGTTGTCGAGCTTCTTCCACCCTCCCTTTTTGGCCGTAGCCAGCAATCAGGGTGTTATAGGCATGCACCAAATCTTCTTTACCATCATCACTGTTCCCATATTCAAGCAGAATTCTAGCAGCTGCATCCAATTCACCATTTTGAATGAGTCCTGATATAAGTGCACTAAGAGAAGCGAAATCACGCTCAGGCATTTTCTTGAAAATTTCAATTGCTGAAGCCACATTACCATTCAATAAAAACCCAGTAATTATAGCATTCCATGACACAATGTTACGTTCAGGCATACTATTAAAAAGCTTAAAAGCCTTGTCCATCCTCCCATTTTTCGCATACCCACTTATCAAAGTGTTCCAAGAAACACAATCTCTTTCCGGCATTTGATCAAACAACTTCCTTCCTTCCTCGATATACCTACTTACACGACATGATACATAACCTGATATCATCAGATTCCATGACACAATATCCCTCTCTGGCATTTCATCGAACAGCTGACGTGCCTTAGCCATCTCTTTCCGTTGCACATATCCAGTGATCATTGAGTTCCATGTTACGCAATTTCGCTGGCTCATGGAATCAAACACGGCTCTCGCTTCATTTAATCTACCAGATCGAATTAAATGGGATATCTTTTTGTTTATTTGATATGCTTTTGGCATATGAGAAAAGCTCATGGTTAAGGATGTTAAGCCACAATAGCTTATAAAAGATCCAAGACCACAGTGCAAGATACAAGCGCGAAATCGGCCCTAAATTAAGGGCACAAAAATTCTGTACAGCCTCCAGTTCTATTAACTTCAGTTCAAGCGATGGTTCATATTTGGATCTGTGTCTGCACAAAACAAGTCCACATAGAGATAAACCTAATTATCTCATATACAGCGACATTAAATTGCAGTCCACGGCACGCCTCACAGGAACAAGGCTTCCATTTTAACTGAAAACCATCTTCTTTGCTCCTCTCCGTTCAAAAGGTAACCTGAATTTGCCCTGAGGACCAAACAGAAGTTACCAATCAAAAAAGAAAAATCAACACTCGATAGCACTACGTGAAAAAGAGGAAGCGTTTCACAGCTTCTACCTAAACACAGCAGACATGAATTCTAAGCCATTGCATTTTCACCAATAGAGTTCATATTTCTTCCAATTAACGTATGCTTCAACATGCAGAATAACTGACAAGGGGAAAGAAAAGCGAGCTCAATGTAAACTGTCGAATTACAATTCCTGCGACAAATGACTTCAACGTGGCACATCCGGACCGGATCACCTGCATTTGCAATTCTACTGCAGATTCTCCTGTTGGGATAATCTCAGCCGTACACATGATCAACGGATTCATCTCCTGCCAAGTGATGCCAGCAACCCGAAACGTACCGTTTCATTTGAGTTTTTTTTCCCTCCGAGCTTCGGCAAAACGGCGCCATTCGGAGCCACTTATCTTCTTTTAGTAAAATTTAGGACCCGGCCTAATTTAATTTCAAAATAAAAAATTTATCTTGAGATTCCATCGGCTTAGTGTAACTTGATAAGTTATTGGATCATATTAAATTTGATCAAGTTTGCCGAGTCTATCTTTTTTTATTAAATTTTTATAAAAATTATTTTTTAATTAATAAAAATAATTTTTAAAAATTTAAATTTAAATGTAAAAAAATACAATAAATAAAAATTTAAATTTAATTTAAAAATAGTTAATATATTAAAAATTTATTATAAATAAAAAATAAATTAAATTAAGTTATAAAAATAATATTTAAAATATAAAAATATAGTCGGACTGAATTAATAATAATTTCGAGACCAAACCAACCTGGTCATGAACCTCGCTTGCAAAATATTTTACTTAAATCCGGCCCGAATCAAACTGAATTAACCGGCTCCTCGGCACACCCTTGCTACTTCTTCGTGCAGATAAGCCTCGTCCCTTTGTCTTCTCCAGCAACGTTTTGGCAAAGCATTTCAATGTAGGCTCTGCAAATCGATAGCTCCTCCTCTGATAACGTGGATATCGCCTGGTGGACCGGGCTGCGGATTTGGGGTTATTCAGAAGTGTTGCATCTTAATCGATGGGCAGGGTTTAGGTTGATGGAATTTTCTTTATCAGTTTGGTTTTTCGTGATCCTGAGTTTTAACTTTGAAATATTATTCAGGTTGAAGTGGCCATCCTGTATGCGGAAAACGTTACCATTTTGTGCAAAAGGTCGTGTTTCTCAGAATCCAAGTGAGTAGCTTCAGCTCCAGTTCTATTATTTCCAATGCATAACCGTTATCGTTTCCTTGGCTCTATTCGTGACTGGTATGGAAACCGGTTTGCCTGAAATATTCATCGCTATGTTTTAACATCATCGTATGCTACGAGTCATATAATTTCTTTAAACTAGTGTCTGGTTTTAACTTTAATACCTGATTTTTATGAAGTAGTTGGACTATATAGTTTCACAATCTGTAAAGTAGATGGATTTCCTATCTTTATAAACCGCTGCAGTGGCCTGCTGATGATTGGGAAGTACCGAAGACTTGTTTGCTGATTTCATTGCATTTTGCTCTGTTTGTAACTTCACTTTTTTTGGGTTATACAGCTACATTGCTTCCCCCCCCCCTCTGCTTTCATCTTCACCTGATGGTTTGATGGCCATACCTTAGAGGCTCTCAAAATGTGTTCAATGTCTCTGAATAAGTTAACAACATGAGTCTTTGAATTGGGTTGCACAGATGGAAATTCTGCTTGGCACAAGTTTGGGTTTAGGGTTATAACTTCACTTTGTTTGGGTTATACAGCTACATTGCTTCTTTTTTTTTTTTTCCTCTGCCTTCATCTTCATTTGATGGTTTGATGGCCATACCTTAGAGGCTCTCAAAATATGTTTAATGTCTCTGAATAAGTTTACAACATGAGTCTTTGAATTGGGTTGCACAGATGGAAATTCTGCTTGGCACAAGTTTTTTTAAGTGATATGACATTTATGTTGCAGAGTGGCTAAGCCAACCAATATGCTAATTGCCTAGAAATTGTAACATGTATCCAATGCTTTGGCGGCCTTCAATAAAATGTCTTATTTCTTAAACATTCAACAAACAAATTGTGAACACAAAACCTTTTCTTCAGGCAACATTAACTATATCTTAAGTAAAAATAAATAAATCATATCATATCAAATCAAATTGTTGTAAAGAATTTCACACTAATAAAATTGATTTTTAAAAAATCTAGCAAATTTGAGAAAGAGCATATATCAAAGTGACCCTCAACAAACCTTGAATAGAATCACCATTAATATCTCCACATTTAGTGGTTTGGTGGCCATCAATATAAAGTATTAATCCTCTAACATTCACCAAAGAAATTCCTACACAATGTAAGGCCTATTCTATTCCACAGTATATTCCATTCACATCTCCATTTTAGGTGAAATATATCAATTTCAGGAGAGAAAGATTACTTAGAAAGAAAATAATGTAATAAAAGAGAATTTGAGAATAATACATGCCGAGTATAACTTATACACTCAAAGGTATTAAGAGTAGGGACTTTACTATATAAACTTTTATCTCTAGTTTTCCGTGGCTTATCTATGGATAATTTATTTATTTGACACAAATTTTCAAAGCTCAGCCAAAACAGTACAAAGATAAAATATTACGTAGCATAAAAAATTGTCAGGCTAGTTCTCCTGAAGATGTAGAAGTGAAGATAAGTGTTGAATAATTTAAAGATGGTTGTTGGGTTCCTTTCATTCTAATACAACTAAGAACAGATTCCCTCAAAAGTTGGTCATTTTCACTGGTATGAAATGAAAACCAAAAAAATATAAAATCCATTTACAATTTATTACAGTTCTCAAGTAGGAAGGGATATGTTGAATTTTAAAAATTGAAATTTCGTTTTTCATTTGTGTGTAACATGAACTCCCATATCCATTGGAATAATGCTGGTAAAATGATGTCTTTTTCAGAATCTCAAGGCGATACTGTTGAAAACTAGGAATGAGTTTGAAGAGATGCAGTCCCAGTTTCAGAGAGATTTGAATGACCTTGGTACGACTAGCCATTATATCTTACAAGTTTATTCTTTGTTACACCATCTATAACATAATATGAGACATCTGATTTTCTTTTTGTAATTTTTATTGGGTATATTATCTTTATGTTTTTTAAAGGTCCCATGTCCTCATTCTTCCCTATCCTTTCCAGATATGCATAGTTTCATTGCATTTCCGTTTAGAAAGACTTATGTGCAAATGGAACTCATTCTTCCCTATCCTTTTCAGATATGCATATTTTCATTGCATTTCCATTTAGAAAGACTTATGTGCAAATGAAAATCATTCTTCCCTATCCCCTGAGTGACTCCTACGTGTCATAGCTATTGTTTTTTGTTCTGCATGTGTATGATTGTCTTTTTGGGTATTAAGTCAATGACTTAAGAGAGTTATATGATAAAGGGTCAATCATCCATGGCCAAGGAAGGAACACTCCATGTCATATTCATGTGCCTTCCTATTTGAGTAAAAATTTCTCTTCAACATAGGAATTAGGCAATCAAGATTTTTTTTTTTCCCGCATCTTCACATTATTAGTTTCATTAGCCTGAGGCCACATTCACAAAATCATGGGAAAAGATACTTAGAAAACCAAATAGTTGTACGAATAGGATCTGACATCCAAGATAATGATGAGCAATCTCCAACTATGGTGGAACCAACGACCAAACCTTGGAGTTATGGTGGAATGTATGCTAACAAAACAAGGTCAGCGTTTTCTAGTGAAGCTCAAGACCTCTAGAGACCCCTCAACCACAAACAACATGATCCGAAGATTTGTACAAAATTCACCTAAATCGGTGTCTCTCAGCACCCTCTCCCACCTCCTCTCTTCTTCTACCACCCAGGCCCATCTCTCGACACTCGCCTACCTAGTAAGTACATTTCTCTCTCTCTCTCTCTCTCTCTCTCTCTCTCTCTGTGAATCGCTGAATGGAGTCCATGAATTCTGCAAATTTTGCAGCTTTATGCAAGAATCACTGAAGCACCTTGGTACAGTTGGAACCCTAAGATTGTGGCAGAGCTGGCCGCTTTGTTGGATAAACAGGGACGATATGAAACATCAGAAAGTCTAATTTCTGAAGCCACTTCCAAATTAGAGTCTTGCACGCGAGATCTAGCTCTCTTCTACTGTAAGTTGTTAGAGTCTCACTCCAAGCAAAATTCAGAAAGAGGGTTTGAGATTGCTTACTCTTACCTAAACCAGCTTCTTCATAGTTCATCCTCTATTTATATAAAGCGTCGTGTTTATGAATATATGGTCAGTGGTTTATGTGCAATGGATAGGCCTTGTGAGGCAAAGAATTTGGTTGAGGATATGAGAGTCAAAGGACTTGAACCTTCAGCGTTTGAATTGAGGTCCATTATGTATGGTTATGGAAGATTGGGATTATTCGAAGATTTGGAGAGAATTGTGGTTCAAATGGAGAAAGAAGGGTTTGTTATTGATACAGTTTGTTCAAATATGGTTCTTTCAACTTATGGAATTCATGGTGAGCACATGAAGATGGTTTCCTGGCTTCAGAGGATGAGAAATTCATCAATTCCATTCTCGGTAAGGACGTATAATTCTGTTTTGAACTCATGTCCTACAATCATGAGAAAATTGGTGGACTTGAATAGCTTCCCATTGTCAATTGAAGAGTTGAATGCTAGTTTGGAAGGAGATGAGGCTATGGTGGTTCAAGAGCTAATTGGGTCATCAGTGATTCTGGAGGAGGTCATGGTGTGGGATTCTAAGCAGGCAAAGCTGGATTTGCATGGATTGCATTTAGGTTCGTCTTATTTAATTATGTTACTTTGGTTGGAAGAGATGCAACAAAGATTGAATGACTCAAGTTATGCAATTCCTGCAGAAATTGTTGTGGTGTGTGGGTCAGGAAAGCATAGCAATGTTAGGGGAGAATCTCCAGTCAAAATGTTAGTGAAAGAGATGATGGTGAACATGAGAAGTCCATTGAAAATTGATAGGAAGAACAATGGTTGTTTTATTGCTAAAGGTAAAGCTGTGAGAGACTGGTTATGTTTGACACATAAATAAGTTATATCAATACAACAAGCTTCTGCTGAACGGCTAGATGTTTATAGCCTGCTTGAAATATTCAGGTAACTTGCTACTAGCACTGATGAACTTCAATATCTTTGCTATTATTATTTAGGGTTTATTGGCAATACTTGCTTAACAAAACCAGATACATTAGGCATGTAGGATCCCTCAAAGAACTGCAGTGTTGCAATGACCCACCATTCTTGTTAGGCAAAGTGTCAAGATTACACATTAAGATGTGTGACCTTCAGAACATGGCTACATTTTTAAACTAAATGAGAGATTCTTAGATAATATCTAGTTTATAAACATGAATTACGTGCCTGGGCTTCGCTGAAAATTGCAATTAACATGCTTACATATTTATTCATTACTAATATGTTTAACTGATCTTTTGAAGACCAGTTCTACCTAAGAATTTTTAATACTGAGAAAGTGAAGTAGCCTCTCAAAGGCTTATCCCTAGAATATGGTATTGAAAAAGATGATGGGACAAAGCGAACAAGTTATGTTATATATCTATGCAATGGACTATGAAATTTAATGGATTCTTATGTAAGGAAAAGTGACATTTGTCAACTGAAGTAACATTTGTTTATTAAAGATTGCAAATTGAAGCATTATATAAATTATAAATATTAGTTTATTATGCAAAACAAAGACTCTTGTGCAAACACGTATTAACAACTCACATGATTTTGAAATGCTCACTGTCAAGGCATGAACGAGGAGGCTTAAGCGTTGTAGCCATCTATAGAAGCAAGTTAAGTTCTTAGATAGGACAGAAAATTAGTTAAAAAACTATAATCACATACTCGTTTATAATAATACATAGCGAATCATAGTTGGCTGTTTTTCCTATTGAATAATACGATAGTTAGAAGTTTCTACACCAACAATTTGTCAAATGTTGAGCTGTGCTGTTTACCTTGCATCAGCTCTTGAATATTCTCTTTTTCAGCGTTCATATTATAACTATCGATTTCTATATGTTGGGTTTGGTGTCAGAAAAATTTCTTCATTTTTCATGTTATGATTTAAGAATAAAATTAGCCAGAACCATCACTAATCATTGTTATTTCAACTGATCACAAATTTTTTGAGTTTTAAGTACAATCCACTTATTATTTGTACATTTTTATCTTTAAAAAAATTAGAGAAAAAAAAAATGAGAGGATGTAAATTAACCGACAATAAGTTGTGAATAAGTTAAATTCCCCACATTGAGATATGTTTTAATTCAGACCCATCATTAGCAGCTTGTTTCATGATTGAGGCAGAAATCTCGTGCTTTGAGTTGTGGATACTTGAATGCATTAGCTAAAGTTCTGATATTACTAGAAAAGTTAAAATAAGATGGATTCAAAATAATTTTTTATTAAAAAAATTTAATGGAACTCATTGCCTATTTAAATCTTTCATTTTTGGCATATCCTCGCATTGTCATGTGTTTAATTCTCCGTTTAATTTTCAAATATCCTTATGCATGATTATGAATTATGCGAAGATGCCTAACAAATCAAAATTTGGTCATTTAATTAAATTAGCAAATATGTAGAGCTTTCGCACAAAATACATATAACGAGCTTATTTTATCTTCATTCTTTTGAGTACTAAAATATTACTTTGATGATGAGATTTCTTTTTTTCTCAAAAAAATTGGTCCTCCAGCTGTGGTCCCCGATATGCCAAACAGATTCACCACCTCGGCCCAGAAGTGGAAGACATGGGCTTCCGTCAAATCAAAATAAAGAAAGGGACCATCAACTAGAGTAGAACAGTCCTTTTTTTTTTTTTTTTCTTTAGTTAAATTATACATAATATATTTTGATTTGAAAAATTACATTTGATTCTTCTGAAATTTAACATGCAAAAAATTTTCTTTTAATTTATTTTCTATTTTTGAATTTTATTATTATTAAATATAAGATCTCAATATCACTTTAGGATTTAACATAAATTTTCTTTGTAGTTATATTAAAAATAATATTACAGCCTTATATTATGTTAAAAATTAATTTCATTGACAGAAAGTATATACCAAAATTCAGGAGACCAACTGTAATTTTTAAAATATAAACATATTGAGTTAATATACTTAAAACTTAAGAAAATTAATATAATTTACTCTCAACCTTATGAACTGAGCTTCCGCACATATATTTGGAGATTGCGGAAAGGACAAATGAAAAAGCACTCAACCCCTTTAAGACCAACAGAAGAAGAAAGCGAAGTTGTTTGTGGTATTACTCTTTTTCTTTAGTTGTTATCCTACACCTTCTTTTTTTGGAGGCTTTGGTAAAGAAAAAGAAAATATGAGTATCTAGTTTTTTTGAGAGCTCTAATTGGTTTAAAATTTACAAAAAAAAAAAAAAAAGTTCAAAATCTCAAGAATGATTTAAGTTCCATAATGGAGTTAATGAAGATCATTCAGTCATTATTACAAATTTGTAATCCACCTAAGCAATTTCATGTCACTGCCTCATCACTTGTCATCAACGTGTCCATAAAATTCTTGATAAGTCAAAATCACAAGAAGCCTCCTCCATCTTTCCATTTTCTAGAGTTAGCCTTTTCTTGTACATTTAGGAAACTGCAAATATCAATTCACTTTTGTTTCCCCGCCTTCTGACTGACGAATCAATGAATAGCATGGTACATAATCGACTTTCGGCATGAAAATGAAGATTTCAAAGCTAAGAAAAGTTAACGATAATATCTTCAAACAAATTATGCTGTTACTTGGTTCTCTGAGAGAACAACATGAGAATTTAAATATCAACAAACAAACCTGTGATTGGTCTTGGTGGTCCCTGCAACATATGACAACATCGAAAATGATCAAATGTAGGTTTTGTGTTGTAGTAAGTGGAGGCCGAGCCCCAGACTGAGGAAGGACTCGTTGATTTGACTACATTTAAGGGCTTTTTGTCCCCACCCCATATACTTTAGCTCATTCATCTTAGAAGCTACGTCTCCTTCGTCCTTTTGCTTTTTCCGGATATCTTTCAGTTAACACACACACACTCTCTCTCTCTCTCTCTCACACACACGCACACTAATTGGCTAAAATGTTGAAAGCAAAAGCAAGCGACGCAGTAAATGATGAATCAATCCATACATTTATTTAAGTACTATATGTAACAAGAGCTGCCTTGTTCTGTAAGAGTGTGGGAATTGAATAGACAGAGGAATATGGAGATGGAGAGCTTCATAGAACTGAGCCACCTTTTAGTGACAGTGTTTCTCACAGGGTTTGCTGCTTTCATGGTGATGCCGGCGATCACCGACGTCACCATGTCTGCACTTTGCCCTGCTCAACCTCAGTGCTCACTTGCCATTTTCCTTTCCGGATTTCAGCAGGCTGTAAGTATATATATCCCAACCTCTCTTTCCTCCATCGCTTTTTCCCAAGCTTCATTTCTCCGGCGACGTTAACGGCACTTTTTATCATGTTAACTTAGTGCATTTTAAAGAGTCTTATCTAAAATGAGTTGCAGAGAAATTCTTGCTTATACTTAAACTTCAAAATCGTTTATACACTACTCAATAATTGAATCTTGTTACATTTCTTTTATCACTATATGCAAGTACGTTTAAAAATTGTACATGCGTCATATTCTCTCTCCTTGCTCTCATTTTTTAAGAAAATTAAAACACTATTGTTTGTACTTTAATTTTCACTTTCTGGGTGGCCTGGCTGAAGCTGAATAATTCATGGTTTGGTCCTAGCTAACTGTTAATCTATGATTCTAGCTTCTATAGCTCAAGCAATTTAATTAAGGGCATTCAGAAAAAGTGACGATGTTGAGAATTATAGTTTGATAAAATATGCCTGGTTGAAGTTTTACTAAGATGGAAGATGGGAAGTAGATATTTTATGGAAGGTGATGACGTTGACTGTTCGGTCTGAAAAACATGTCCATCGGGAATATCCCAAACCTAAACTTCATAGCTACCATATATTTTCGTGACCATATCCAAACTTATATACATCTGTATATTCCGTTAGATCGTCTTTTTCCTCATAAATTCCAAGTTTTAAGAAAATATACAACTGCCAGTTACTGTATAAATGAATGTGATATTCTCATAAGAAATATATATATATATATATGATTTTGGGATAGTTCAGTTTATATATATATATATATATATAAATAATAGTGAGCTCAAGTAAAATTAACGAAAAGAAAAGTGAATATTAATTGAGAAGGTGTACTTGGGTGCAGGTGACGGGAGTTGGAGCAGTGGTGATGACGCCGTTAATGGGAAACTTGTCGGATGAGTACGGCAGGAAGGCTTTGCTAACGGTTCCTCTAACGGCGTCCATCATTCCTCTAGGTGATTTTGTGTTACCTTTCCTTCTTTGCAACACAAGTGCTTTGTACCACTAACGTATACTATTGTAATATGCTTAATTTTTAGATGTCATGGGGTACCTTCAGTGGGAATCACTTTTTCTTCACTGAAATTTTTTTAAAATTTTTTGTCATCGAAATTTTATTTTTGTACTTATCTAATGATGTGCTGGTTGGGTACCTTAGTGCTTCCATGGGGCCTCTTCCTCATGAAATGAAAGGCTTCATCTATTGAAGCCTTCACAACTAACACCAGTATGTCATTTTCAAATTTCCGATTCCAGCATATTAAGTCTCACGGAAACATTCATTATTTAAGTCTCCCATTTTGGACAAAAGCTTTCTTGTTCGAGACAGCGAAGTTGATGTGTCATGTGGATGGTCTGGCACCATTTACAAAGCACCCACTTTCTCGTATACAATTAAACCTGCACTAACAAGAATGCCCTGTTTGTTAAGTTCGTCCTTGTCTGATCTTCAAAGCCAGCCTGATTATTCAATCTAATTTTACCAAAATTAAGTTAAAGAAAAAAAAAAACATCCATGGTCCGTTCTCTCTGTAATAGCAATACTAGCACCTTTCGGTTCTAGGAATCTGCAATAAATACACACACGTACGTGCGTATACACTATTTTGGTTTTTTGCTTGCAAATTTTCTAGTTCAGGGCCCATGGAAAAAGCTACGTGTGTGGTGGTCCTCCAGAAGTAGAGAGACGACAATTCTTCTTATCTGTGCATTTGAGAATACTTCCTTATTCACTTGACTCACGCCAACTGCCGAAAGATACAAAGCTGAAAGGACGCGTGCTAAAAAATGAAAGGAGTTTGCCCCTGACACATACTTTAATAATTAAGGCACTTCTGAAGTAGAAAATAGAATGCAACTGTCCTCATTCTTACATGTGCATTTATAATTGGTTTAGTTTAATTTTATTCCTAATTAAGTTAAAGGATAATGAAATGGTTATACTAAATGTAAAGTTACATATTTTGCAGTAATATTGGCATGTAGCAGGGCTACCAACTACTTCTACGCGTACTATGTTGTCAAAACCCTTACTGCCATGGTAGGCGAAGGCTGCATGAGCTGCCTCACTCTTGCATATGTGGTATTTCCTAAATCCTATAATGCCATTCATGCTGTGTAGTACATATAAGATTATATCAATGGTAATTGCTAGTTAATTGGTTCAAAATATATAGGAATATAGGAAGCCTCTAACCCCATAGAATGAATAAACAGAGTCTGAAGACTCTGCAGACATTAAAATTGTTTATGTAATACTTTTGCCTTCAGAGACATTTAGATTGAATTTTGTGATGTTTTTATTGCTTGATTAGGCAGACAAGATTGGAGAGAGGAAAAGAGCATCTGCATTCGGAATCCTTTCTGGTGTAGGCTCAGCATCATTCGTCTGTGGAACCTTAGCTGCGCGTTTCCTTTCCACTGCTCTGACATTTCAGGTTATTACTTATTATGATCTTAGGCTTTTTAGTCTCATCAATCTTTAATTACCAAACTGTTCTATCAGTTGTTTCTATATTTGATGGGTTGTTTCTTCAGATTTCTGCATTCATATCGATGATGGCCGTGGTGTACATGAGAATATTTTTAAAGGAAAGTGTCCCTGGTAGTGGTGGGGGTCTGAGAAAGCCGATGTTGGAAGAGCGCGATGAGTCATATGTTGAGGAAAAGAGTGAGACTAATGATTCATTGCGAAAGACAAAAGGAATATTTAAGAGACTTCCTTCGGTGGGGGATGTGATTTGCTTGCTCAAGTGTAGGTACGTAAGGCAGTTCAAGAATATTCCATCTTATATAAGTTTTACGCACACACATTAAGGGCATTTATTATTTTTGGAGTTAGTGATGTAAGAAGTCTCATTTTGCAGCCCCACATTTTCACAAGCAGCTGTTGTTTCGTTCTTCAATAGTCTTGCAGATGGTGGGTTGCAGACTTCATTGCTGGTAAATTGTTAATTGCTTACTCTACTTTGTCTAAGATATGTATACATAGTCAATTCAAGAGCATGGTTTCAAATTAATGCGAAAGCTGGTTCAAACAGAAAATGTTTAAGAATGTTTATATGAGACTATATCTAGGGGAAAGAAATAAAGCAAGAATCAATAGCTGCATATTGTAATCTATAATATTTTCCATGGCCAATGCAGTACTACTTGAAGGCTCGTTTTGAATTCAACAAGAACCAGTTTGCTGATCTGATGCTAATTGGTGGCATTGGGGCAACTCTTACACAAGTACGCACAACGCCTAAATCCTACCATATGCTCTTGTTCCACAGTTTTTACTTCCTAATATTATTATGGAAAAGCTCTTATTCTAGTGAATAATTTCAATGGCTTTCTGTTTCGTAATGGTTTGAACGCTCCAGCTGCTTCTCATGCCCATATTATTACCTGCTATTGGGGAGGAGAAGCTGCTTTCAACAGGGCTATTTGTTGGCTGCATAAATGTAAGCTCCGACCTCGTTTTCGTCACACTATTTCTTTTTAGAAGACATTCTAGTATATTAATCTGATAGTCAGTAGCAAACAACATATTCTGAGGTTCATAATATATGATACCATGCAGATCTTGGTTTACAGCATATCGTGGTCACCATGGGTAATTTTCTACAAAAACTTTGTTATTTGCTTTTATCTTCTCAAAAGCATCCTTGAAGAAAGTTGGAAACTTTGCAGGTTCCTTATGCCATAGCCGTGTGCTCTGTTCTTGGAGTATTTGTTCGCCCAACTGTAAGTTTCTCAACTTGAATTCTGTTGGACCCTTCAGAAAATGTTTTGTGTTTGTTTACCATTTACTGCTTGGACTTAGTATTCTGGTCAGTAATTTCTCACACTGTGGACAGATATGTAGCATTGCATCCAAACAAGTTGGACCAGGTGAACAGGTATGTTTCTCACACGTCTTATGTAGTTTTCATATATTTAGCTCTGTGATCTAAATGATTTCAAATCTGATATAGGGAATGGTTCAAGGATCTCTTTCAGGAATTAGTTCCTTCGCCAACATCATTTCTCCATTAATTTTCAGTCCACTGACAGGTACGAAAAACTCAATTAAAAGGCATATCTAATTCTTAAAAATGGTAGTGGAAACTAATGACTTTGTCTATGCATGCAGCCTTGTTCCTGTCGGAAAAAGCACCGTTTTATTATCCTGGCTTTAGTATAATGTGCGTTGCTCTAGCACTGGTAAGATGATCATTCAACCTGAAAGCTCACTACTGCTAATAAGAAATCTCCTCCATGGTCATTAGAAAACGAAACATTGATCCAGTACATACATATAATGATCAGAATTTTTGTTTTTCTGAAAATGTAGATAAATGATTGCATGGATAACAAGACCTTGATCTAATAATCATAGATATATGTATATAATTTTTCGCAGGGCTCATCTGCTTGATCGCTTGAGTTTTTAATCATCAAGCGTCTAACAGTGTATCAAGTTTTCTTGGTCGTGTAACTGACACATATATACACATTGAATTGCAGATGATTGCATTTATACAGAGTGTAATGATCCGAGTTGCTCCTTCTGATGTTGGCGGCAAAATTAGCAGGAATGCCTTGGTCTGAGATGAGGATGAGTTTTGGCTACCAAGGAACAAATCCTTTTATGCTTCGTGCTGCTAAAGATATTTTGTTGTTCAGGGCGAATTATAAGATAAATTAGGAGGATATGTGAGGAACCACACGTACAACAGTTTGTATAAAGACTGAATTACATATGAAATGGATCACCTCTGACAACATTATGCTGGAGTAAGATTTTGATCTGTCGGTTGAAAATTTAATTTTTCAAATTATTATTAATAATCGTATAAAGTCATATTTATTGTTTATAAATTTAAATTATTAAATTTTCATCCAATCTTGCGCCAAATTCCTACTGTAGCAAAATTATATATGCTCATCTAGTCGGGATTAAGACAACTTGTCGCAAATTCTATGAAATGGAGAGTATTGCTTGTGAAGAATATTGATTTGGCAAACTAATGGTAAAGAATAGGTTTTCTGTCGTTCTGAGGAGGAATTATTTTATATACAAGGTCTGATAACGTGGCAAGTTTTTTCACATTTCCGAGGTAGTTCATATATGACACACTGAAAACAGCATTTAGACTTTCTAATCATTATCGTTTTCTTAGGGTCCCTGTACAGAGTCTCAACTCTCAAGTGTAAAATTTATAATTAGACCTAGAAACCATAATTGATGATTCAGGGTAATCAGAAGGCATCAAACATCTGAGAATTTCATTCTAATGTTTTCTTCCACTTCATTTGTTTCCCATTGCAAAATTATAAAAGCAATCAAGTGTCCAAGTGACCCTTAGTCATCAATCTCTTAATTAGCTTATTTTAACCTTATACGTAGCAATTCTTCAAGCAAGTATAACTGATGCAAGCATAAGATTATGCATGTTCAAAGAAATCAGCCATTATGTGTGCATGAGAGTTATGTGAAGTTAACATTAAAAGACTAACTGGTGAATTTTCATAGCATGAATTGTCAGTCATCTTATTTTTTTCTGCCACTAATAACACACTAAATACTAATCCCTTTAAAGGTGCCAAGAGTTCCAATTCTACGGTTGGAAAGAATAATATCTAGTTGACATAGTCACTAAAGCAATTGAAACTAACAAATAAGGATTTCGAAAGGAGAATAACAATGAAAAAGGCTAAGGGGGAGGGGAAACAAAAAAAATCGAACTGCCAGACAAAGTTTAATTTACTCACAGCATGTGGTGAAGCAAAGGAAATATTTAAATATTTTATTGTACATCATCAAATTGATGATCACATGAATGAGTTTGAAAACTATATAGTTAATCAGAAAGCCACTAAACATATACTATCACATATCAATCTCAGGCCCTCCAGAAGAAAGTTGAGACATCATCAACTATAAAACCTAAACAATATACAAGGCTTGCAAATTGAGTTTCATATGATCAGGCGGAATATATCTGCTCCATAAGCAGGCAATCCACCTCATTGAATTGGAAATATGTCATCATTGTTGTTATCCATGTCCAGATACCTGAATTTCAGATCATCCCAACCATGTCCTTTATATTTAAAACTTGAATTCAGATAGCAATTTGTCTCCTGAAATAAGTTCAAGTTGTCCACAAGCTTATGAAACGCATTGCATTCACAACACTGCCAAAGATGATTAAAACAAAGTGATCAGCATGCTTCCAATTGACACCAGAACTTTCATATAGATGCAACCATTGCAGCTCTGTTTTCACGTTTAGCATTATGAATCAAAGATAAAAGGCCTAGAATTCTAGATAGTTTATAGAATAATCAACTAGCTGCTCACAGCGACAAAAAGATCAACTGGTAGCCAAGTTTGCCAGACCTGAGATTAATACCAACAAGAAACACCCATATATTCCGTAATTGTTCAATCAATAGTTTCTTTTCCCAACAACAAATTAACCCTAGTTGGAAAAATTTTGCCACTTACTTGGTCAACTATATTGATCCATTATTTCATAATAACTTCCCAAATTCCATTCAAAAGCTTACCTGAACAAAAACAGTACCATCAGTGTAAGCATGAGGATTAATAGCGCGTGTAGTTCTCTGCCCACAGATGGTACAAGTAAAAGCTACGAGCATCCTTCGGCGAGGCGATTTGGTGAAAAGAGACCAAGGGAAAGTGGAAATATTTCCATTGCCAGATTTATCCCTCCCACCTGCTGGAACAGAGGGTCCTTCCATACCTGAATCTGTAGTCCACCCTCTTCCTGCCGCAGCACTCAGCACCAATCCCATCGCAGCATCCTAATAAACATGTTTTGATCACAAGAATTTTTTTTAAAGACAAACATCGCAAGTTTTCTTCCTCACGTTTAATTTCCCAAAGAACATATGATTTTTAAATTTCGGAAGGAATTGCGTTGAAGTTGAAATTTTGATATACCTTTGAAAGAGGGGAAAGGGAGAGCTGACGATCGCTGAGAATCGGAAGGTTGTCGATCTTCTTCGACTCGAATTGGGAGTTTGGATCATTATCATCACCTGAAAGGACGAGTCAAAGCTGATAAGGAAATCGGAATTACAATCCTTAGAAATTGATCAAAAAATAGAGAAAGGGTAGATGAATACGCTTGGAGGATGCACGAAACTGGATGATCCTGCGAGATAGGCATCTTCTTGGAGGCAAAATGGAGAAAGGAGAAGAGGAAGACGCAATAGTTGCAGAGGAAGAGCTCGCCATGGTTTCCATAAACGGTGTAAGCTTCGTGATAATCTCGCCTTCTTTGCTTGCTACGCAGAAAAAATCGTAAAATTGCGATTATATATATATATATATATGCTTTGCATCAATTTATGGGTTGGACCAATGTTTATATTAATGGATGGATCTCGGCCCATTGGCCCAGTTCAGTGACAAGAACAGGGTAATGAGAGCAAACTTACTAAGCCAGATTGCCCATTGATCTTTTTAACCCATTGCTCGTTGACCAAAAAAATACTGCATATCGCTCTCACTAGAGGAGGGCATACTTGTCTTAATGTAGATTCAGTATTTATCCTTCAATTTCCTGTTGTATTTGCTAGTTCATTTCAATCAGAAACAATAGATTCCAACCGATCAGATCCACCAGTCTTCTTTTGAATAATTTCCTGGACTCACTTTCTCATTTCAAGAGGTATATGTGGCATATTATTTGTGTAGTCTTATGTCAAAAGTCAATTTAAATCATAAATCAAGAGTTGAGATTAATGTAAAAATAATTTATAATTATATTACCAAGATTGTTGCGTTAATCATTTATTATTTCTCGCTCCTTACTCTACAAAATTGGCTGAGTTAGAATTTTAACTTGCAACTGTTCATCTAATTATATATCACATGCATATCTCTTCTACCACTCTTAAATCACTAGTTCCAACTCAACCTTGTGAGATTTTCTTGAGGAGTCGGGGTCCTACTACCCCAAGCCTGCTACAATGTTCCGCTCCTCAAATGAGGCAGGAATGATGATAATAATTGATGACAAAGGGAAATTGGACAACAAAAAATTCAAACTAAATTAGGCGACATAATTCATGCCTAGTTCCAATAACTAACCAAAACATATAATACAGCCGACTCTAAATACGATCAAGCAGGACTTCTTGCTGCTATAAGAGCATAAAAAAATGAGACACTCTGGTAATTTAGAATCTTCCCTGCTATTTGGCCAAGACTTCCGAGAATGTAAAACGATGCAATGGAAAGTAGACACAGAAAAAAGTGAATCTAAATCCCCGTTTCAACTAGGCGTTGCATATATTTTAAGTAAATCACTTCAATTTCAATGCATAACTATACTACGGAAAGTGTCTACTAAACTCAGGCCACATACTAAATACACGTCTGCCTTAAAAACCCTCACAGATAACCCTAAACATGTAGGCAAAAGTGTTGGAAATCGCAAAAATGATCTAGAATTAATGTTAAGAGCACTTGAATATAATATTATGTTTTGACATAAATGTGCAAGATTTCATTCCACAGTTCATCTTAATCCTATGTTATATACAATTGCAACCATTCTTTTCAGGGAAAAGTTTTGACCCTGTGAATCAACTGAACAAGTCCTCTTGGCTGGCTGCGTCTCCCCCATCTTCATCATCAGAACCATCACTGTTAGCATTGAATGTCAGTATCAACTCTAGAAGCTCCTGACCTGCAGCTGAGTTTTCTCCATCGTGCTCTATGTTAGTCCTCCGCCTTGGAAGTGAAAGCAGTTGCAACATCAGATCCTGAGGAGAAGCTATCCGGTACATCCAGCCCCTAGCCTTCGGTTTCTGTTGGACAGATAAAATTATCATCAATAGCATCATTACAACCACCAGCAAAATTATCATTGTTGCCATTGTCACCATTAACACCATCAACATCATCATAATCATCACCACCTCCATCACCATTGTCGATGTCATCATCATCATCATAATCATAATCATCATAATCGTCATCGTCATCATTATCGATATCATCATCATCGTCATCACAATCACCACCGTCGTCGTCATCATCACCACCATCATCATCGTCATCAGAAACATCATCATAGAAATCATCATAGTCATCATCCTCATCATCATTGTAATCACCACCAATTGTAAACCAATGAATTTGACCAAATATGGGAACCTTCTTCAAAAAGTAACAGCAGAGAAATCAGTCCTCTGCTGCTCAAATAGTTCATAGAACATAATAACCTATTATTCTCGTATCCACAATTCATGTAAAATTAATGGAGTTAAAGTCACGTTTTTCGCCAAAGCTTTCAATTTGGGAGAGTTTTAAAAAATGAATGTTGCAATTTCATCTCTAACAAGAGTCTCCAAATGAATTTCTCAACAAGGAGAGGTCAGACAAACACATCGTTTTACTTCAGGCATCATTTTACACTCAAAATCATGAACTCTGACCACTTTTACTATGGGAAAAAATCCACTAAAGAGAATTTTTAGTGGAAGTTACATATAATTGCATCTTAGTCTCATATCATTCCCAGAACAAATTGATGACACTCTTCCAGCTCTCAACCATGGCAAATTACCCTTCAAGCAAAACTATGATCTGGACTACATAATAAAATAAAACAGTTTGTCCAAAGGAAGGTCCAACAAGGAAAGGATCCATCATTTATAAGTGATCAGTGAGAAAAGAGACAAGAGTCTTCCAGTTTATAGTGTGGGTAGCATCAGACTCCTAGGTTTCTGAAAACTGCTTTAAGGCTGATAGAACCCAAATTGAAAGATATATGCCGGAAAGGATTATGGGGCTGTCAATGGAATTTGAGCAGCAAGGTAAGTATGGCGTAGCTGGAAAATCACCTGGGAAAATATCAAGGTGGATATATGGAAGCTTTTCAGAGGAAGTTCTAGAGATAGTAGGTTCTAGCTCCCCAAAGGATTACAGTTTCCCTTGTTTCTTTTATGTTTTCTACTGTGACTTTACTGCAATTTCTAAGAGGGAACTCAGGTTTCCATCATTACATATTAGAGACTTATGTTTTTCTCCCCAAAAAAAAAGGGTTTTCTGAAAATGGTCCCAAACAGTACTTTAAGTTCAAGGATTTGAAATGCAATATTTAAACACCATTAGACTTCAGAGTTTCCTACACATAACACGCATCATGGCACATATAATCATATCATTGTGTGCTTAATTTGCAATAATTAGCTAAAAAAAACAGTTCACCTGCTCAATGTTTTTGGGTAATGTAGCTTTCTCAAGGGCCATGGGAGTCCATATCTTGATGTCATTATCAATTCCACTGCTTGCAAGAACCATTGTATGAGGATTAGATTCAATGCAATTCACCACATGCCTATCAGCTTCCATGACACGAATAAGCTTGCCATCCTTCTTTTTCCAGATGAAAATCCGGCCACAGTCAGATCCACTCACCACATACTCACATTTAGGCCCAAAAAAGTTAACACCCTTTACTGTCTCACAATTTCGGTGCCCCTTATAAGCTTGCGGAGTAATTTTCTCATCAATATCCATGTTTGATAGAGATGCTACAGAGCAATGATCAGCTCCCATTTCACTTGCATCACTGTTCATAGAAACTGGGGAACCAGGAACCGGGTTGGGTCCCAAACCCATATCTCGTGTAAAAAGATAAATGAACTCATCACTGTAGGACACAAGCAGCTCACTCTGTTCAGAAAAGGCCAAGCCTGTTATTCCAACATCTTCATCACCAATCAGATGTGGAGGGCAGAAGAAGTCAGTAGGTTGACCAAAATCAGATGATCCATCCCACTTATACTTGCGAATATCATATAGTCGAGTATACTCATCTGCCCCAGCAACTGCAAAGAGATTTGGGTTCCTTGGATCAATTGCAATTGCATTTAGATATGCACGTTGCATCATGTTATTTCTTCTATCCTTCATTGGCTGGCAAGTAAAAAGTTCTGTTGCAGCCCCAGTTCTCAGATCAAACTGCAATGATGTTGAGTGTCACTTGACTATATAAATTTAATTCTAAAATAAAAACTTTACAAGGTCAACCCAGAGCAAGATATAGGAGCAAATAAGAGTGGACTACCCACTTAAAACAATCTATGCTTCTCACAGGTAAGAGTTAACTAGTCATTAGATTTACAAGTATAGAACTTTAAGCTAAAACAACAAATGTCATGGAAAGGGTTTAAGCAAGGATAAAACATCACTTTACGTGTGGAAATCATCATCCTAGGTACAGCTCATCAGATTTATATGGTCTCAAAGCCCTCACCCCCAATAGAGAAGAGTTATTAGCACTAAGGCTTGCCCAATTGTAGCCCTTAGTGAAAGTAGACTAAAGGATAAACAATTTAAAATAGCAAAGGAGATCAATCACTTACATGCTGTACTAATGCATCTTCACCACAGGTATAGAATATATGAGGGCTACCGGGCTCAATAGCCAACTTATGAGCCCGTCCTCCATGCTTGGCTAGTAACTTGGTTTCAACCCCTCCACGCTCCAGAAGTAGTGCATGTCTCACCTAAAATTGAGAGAATACTCTCATAAGGAATCAACCTTTTTCACATTAACGAATATAAAGGTTCAGACATTGTAATAACTTATCTTGATGTTGAGGTAGATTAACAAGTATGGTAAATAAATAATTATCCCCATAACCATATGACAATTTTGTGGACCATAAATATAGAATACACGCATGAGTTAGGGACATTGGTGCATCCAATAAAATATGAGTTCCTGAGATGGCATATTCAAATGTTGATGGAATAGCCCTCATCACAATGTGACATATATGACAGAAAGGATATAATGGAAATGTTGACCCGATAGAAAGTGGAAGATGATCCTCATCACAATGTGACAGATATGACAGGATGTACCTGTCCATCAGCAGCACAAGTCACAATGCTTCGATCATCTGAGTGGGGCATAATCTTTGCTTGGAAAACATTGCCAGTATGACCAGAATGGAAAGACAACTTAGCATGCCCACTCTCCCAGTCCCAGAGGATAACCCTCCTGTCATCAGACCCTGACACCAAAATGTCACCATCTCCATTGAAGCTTACAGTGTTTACACAACCTCTGTGTTTCTCCAGCTTCCTGTATAAATCAAGTCGAAGGACAAGATCCTGAAACATATGACATTAATTAGTTTAAAGTTTAGAGTTCCCAAAATTAGAGGCATATTCAGGGGGGAAAGATAAAAAGAAAACACTCTTGTTTGAAGAGAAGAGCAGGAAGGTAAATTTCAGCATCAAATAAAAGTAGAAGGAATATGTGGTAACAACATCAAAAGAGTTTACAGTCAAATGAGTGAAAAAGGAAGGAAGATCTGTCATTAAAATTGGCATGTCTATTGCGACATATCAAGATAAATAACTCCACATATTTAAATAAGCTCTCACAGTGCTGACATTGCTTCTAATCCAAGGCCACCAGCTAAAAGTAGAGTTTATAGCAGTTGTCTAAAATATTTCCAAAACCTAAAGCTAAAATTTTTATCATTTGATAAGAAGAGATTATCAATGAGGGAGAAGAGAAATGATCCTATAATACTGATATTTAACAGATGCTACTAGTTGTCATGGATTTAGGAGTACTTTTGATCTCTTCTAGATGGTAGCACACCAAACAAAATATAAACTTATACACATATAATGCCACTTAGAGATATTACTTATTGAAACTTGTGAAACCAGTGCTGAATCTGGTCCACTATTCATCATAATTTGAAGCTCGTGCCAGCCCGGAAACAATCAGCAGCAAGCTTAAATGAACGGTATAAAAGATCCAAGATCACAGTGCAAGATACAAGCACTAAAACGGCCCAAAATTAAGGGCACAAAAATTTTGTACAGTCTTCAGTTTTATTAACTTCAGTTTATGAGATGGATCATGTTTGGATGTGTCTGCACAGAACAAGTCCATTCAAAGATAAACCTAATTATCTTCACAAACAGCTAAATTAATTTGCAGTCCACGGCACTCTTCAGAAGAACAAGTCTACCATTTCAACTTTAAACCATCTTCTTAGCTCCACTCCAATCAAAAAATAAGAAACAACACTCAATAGCACTACGTGAAAAAGAAGAAACGTTTCACAGCTTCAACCTAACACAACAAACATGACCTCTAAGCCATTGCATTCTCACCAATAGAGTTCATATTTCCTCCAATTAACGTATGCTTCAACAAGCAGAATAACTGACAAGGAAAAAACATGGGAGCTCAATAATACAAGGGCAGCCAATAGTAGAGAGTTCTGGATAATCAGACCTCAGAGCCG